>CM075778.1:5165000-5750000 GCA_037974665.1 Ehretia macrophylla
AGAGTATATGAAAGTGCATTGATATTTGAATTGCAAATTATAAATTGAGCTAGCCATTAGACAATGCTTTGTCACTTTCATTCAGGGCCTCTTCTTTTTTTGATTGAGAAAAATAGACGGAACGAGAGCGAATGATTGTTTAGGTTATTTTCAAAGCTTATGCCTCCTCCATTCCCAAACAAAAGAAGAAGAAAAAAAAGTTTATAGAAACCAATTAAGATCATCTAGCACTTTCAATAGCCAGTGAGGTATTAACAATTTCATAGGAAAAAAAAAAATCGTGAAGGACTATCTCAAATCTTCGGTCTCAAATTTTGTTCTTGTAGAACTCTTAATCTTACATTTGAGTTGTTCGTCTCAAACAAAAAAATTCATAAATTTCATAACATTTTCGAATCACAATACGAGATTGCTTTCTGTATGCTTTCTTAAAGATGTTTTTTTTTTCTTCAATAAAAGTAAAGCAAAATGAAAACTTATTGTTAAGTAACGAACTCATCTAGAGATGAGTTTATTATATTTATTATTTTCAATACGCCTTTGCAAGTGCACGTAGAGTTAGTTTTTAAGTCTTACACTTGGAGAGTTTTAATGTGAAAATGGGTAACGGTGAGTTTTAAACGCACGACATTTTAGTACCTAAACTTTGAACTATGTTAAGTGATCACCTCATCTAAAAACTTAAGGGCGATGTAAAGTTTGGAATATATTTATTTTCATGTTTGGTTCACGGAATAAAAAATTATTCCGTGGAATATTACATTCCTGCGAATGCAATATTTCCATGATTTACTCAATTTCTATTCCCATGTGAGGGTGTGGAATCTTACATTCCCAAGCAGTGGGAATGTATTGGAGAAAGCAAAAGACATAAATATCTATCTTAAAAAATGCAAAATTAAAACAAATAACATAACATAATTCAAAAAATAAATAAAAAAGTAAAACATAAAAATTAAAAAAAAAATTAAAAAAATGATAAAATAAAATAAGATAAAATAAAATAAAAATAAAACAATAAAATAAAACAAACAATAAAATATAATGAAATAAAATAAAAATAAAAATAGGATAAAAAAATAATAATAAAATAAAATATAAAATAAAACTAAAACTAAAATAAAAAATAAAAAATAAAATTAAATTAGAAATTAAAATAAGATATATTAAAAATAAAAAATAAAATTAATAAGAATAAAATAAAATAAAAGTAAAAAAATTAAAATATTTAGAAAAAATAAAATGAAATAAATAAAAAAAATTTATTTATTAAGTTAAACCAACATTTTATAATTTACATAAAAAATAAAATAAAATAAAAATAAAATAAGATAAAATAAAATTAAAAGTTAAATAATAAGAATAAAATTAAATAAAAGTAAAATAAAATAAAATATTTAGAAAATAATATAATCAAAATAAAAATAAATTAAATTAAATTAAAATTATTAGTTTTTTTTTGAGTTAGGGGTATTGTTGAAAAATTACTTAAAATTTCTAAGAATATTGAGTCTAACCAAACATAACAAAAAAATATTCATAGAAATTTGACAAAATATTCTTAGGAATATTTTTAATGTACCAAACAGTTTTAATCATATTCCCGGGAATAACATTTTTGGAAATGTCATTGCCAAGAATGTTATTCCTAAGAATGAAAAATCAATCAATGAACCAAACGTCCTCAACTGTTAGAGAGAAGTTTATTATATTTATTATCTTTAACACTTCTTATAGAAAAATGTTAATTAACCCAAAGAAACTTAAAGGGGACATTCAATCTAAAAATAGGAGGTTATCAAAACCTTGTCTAAACTTGACTAAAAATACCGGAGAATTTGAATAGGTGAAAAATCAATTTTTTTCCCCTCGAACTTCAGAGTATTAGCATTGTGCACATTTGAGGTCAAGTAAATGGGATATTTGATTGATTTAGCAAAAAAAAAAAAGGGATATTTGGTTGATTAGCTAAAGATATTAGATTAGGAACTTTCCTCAAAATTAGATGATTTGTTCCTTCAATTGGGACTTTTAATGGATTTTATTTTTTAAAACAAATGGCTTTTATTTTGCTTTTGTGATAATTGCAAATATTTATATTTTGGTGAAACGGAAGAACTTTTACAACTAAGAAAAAAAAAAAGAAGAAAAAACTCGAGATTAATCTAGTTAGCATTGACAAACCGGACAATGAATTCTCTTCAAGAATTTTTTTTTAAAAGGAATGTAATAAAATATGCGATAAACTTAAAAATTAAGTGAAATGATGTAATAATAAACACGAATTTTTTTTGTTTAAATAACGACTTTTATTTTTTTATTTTTTTGTTTCAATGGAGGCAAAATTGGGATTACTCATAAATTAATTTATGAGATGTTTTACCCTTAAAATCATTATCCAATAAAACCTAAAACGGCTCTAGTGGTCGATTAAAGTAGTGAACGCCCAAAAACCGCAACAAATTAAAATTGGCCAAAAAATTATACATTTATTTATTTCTTGATAAATATAAAAAATCTTATACCCTAGTCTAACAGCGATAATCTTCTTGTATTTTTTAATGTATAATGTGATTAAACTGTGTAAAAGAACCTTATTCTTAACATAATTAACCACAATTGTGGGGTCCACCCTTATCCTTAACTGTTATCTCGGTGCGCGTATGTAAGTGTCCTAAAGTGTGTTGCCCTAAACACTGATATCTTCTATTCACCACATGTCTCATGCATTATTCAACCTCCCCGAGTTTACTTCGTGTCCAATACTAATCTCTTACTAACCTTCACAACGTTTACATATCTCTCACATTCTTGTTGCCGGATATCTCGTTTGCACACATCTTCTCTTTGTTTTCCGAGCATCTAGTGAGTAGTTGACAGTCAAAAGATCAAAATCGATCGATTTGAAATCTCCAAGCATTTTCTAATTCGCAGGAGAAGCAAAAATCAATTAGTATTAGGCCAAAAAAAAATGAAGGGTGGTGCAATTGTAGAAGAAGGTTACATATACAAAGAAGAGACACATCTCACTGTTCTCAAGACCTCTCTTTTCTTCGCTGGTGATGGCTTCACTGCCTATGATGGCAAAGGCCAACTCGTTTTCCGAGTCGACTCGTATGGCCCCGACACGCGTGACAAGGGTGAACTCGTCCTCATGGATGCCACTGGTCGATGCCTCCTCACTGTTCGCCGAAAGGTAAGGCCGAGTCAACTCACCGAGTCAAAAAATCTTTTAGCTTCTTCACATTAAAATAATTAAATGGGTCGTTTTATTTTCTGATCTGCGTTAATGGGTCGTCATTAGAATTAAATTTGCGATATTTTTTTCAATGTAACGGTTGATTTATACGTAGTCTCCTGAGTCAACTCGGTGAGTCTAGCTTCGTAAATATCGAGATGATTTTTGCTTATTTATGAAATTGGGTGTCTTATTCTTTCGGTTTTGTCAAATGGGTATCAAGTGAATTTTGCTTCTATTCAAGATTAGGTGATTTATTGGTTACTTAACTTTGACAAAAATAATAACCACTAACTTTTTTTTTTTTGGTCAAATAACCTCTAACTTAAAAAACGTGTCATTTAGAAAGATTGAGAAATAAATTCATCTGATTTAATTTATTCTTGATAGCTATGAGATAATCATCTTAGGATGATCTTTTTATCGATAGATGTTTTTATTATATTCGTAGTCTCTGAATATGAGAACCAACTATGTAACATTTATATCTAGAAGTCAAGTATTGTATGCATCATTAATTCAATTCTTTGTAGGTACTATTCGAAATAACGAACTTGTAAATTGGATGTTTTAATCATAAAAAGATTCGTCATTCCTGACTCTTCATTTTTGTCAATTTTTCGTCATTAATTGCACTTGATTGCACGTGTTATGTCAAATTAGTGATGAATTAACTTTTAAAATAAGATGAAAAATTAGTGAATGATTAACAACATTCTACCTTAGTTACATAAAATGACGAAAATGATCATTAGTAGGGGTATCAAATTGTCATTTTCATCACAACAATGCAAGTAATTTGGATTGGTTGTGATGGGATCAACTTAGCTGTGACGAGTCAGCTCAGTGAGTCAACTCGCTAACGTATAGTCTCTTTGTATAACAGAGGCCGAGTCTGCATCACAGGTGGGAAGGCTTCTTGGGGGAGAGAAGGGATGGTCAAAAACCAATCTTCAGCGTCCGTAGATCATCAATAATCGGACGGTGCAACGTAACAGTTGAAGTGTACAACTCCCAAGGCGAAGAGTACCAGATAGAAGGTTCATTTGCACAAAGAAGCTGCACAATCTTCAACACGAACAAAGAATCAATGGCTGAGATTCGACGCAAAGTGGATGCTTCGGCCAATGTGGTGCTTGGCAAAGACGTATTCTCACTTTCACTTAAACCAGGCTTTGATGGAGCCTTTGCTATGGGGTTAGTGCTTGTTCTTGATCAAATCGACGGCTATGATTATGCCGATGATAATATTATTAGTTCTAGTAAGGTGGACGTGGAGCCCACTCTTGAAAATGCACATATTTCTACATAGATTTTTGGACTAGTTATAACGTGGATTTAAATTTTTCATAATGTTTGAAAATGTTACAAGAGCGGTTGTTACGAGTCTATATCGAAGATATACTGGTATGTTATTGTGAATTTGGATATTTTATAATATTGTAAATGTTACAAGAGTTCGTCTGTAACAAAATTTAGTGGTCATTATGAGAGGATCCAAGACTCCATGGTATTGCAAGCATCTTTTGTTTGTAATTTAATAATAGTGCTAGATCTACGGGATGTGTCTCTTGATGGGGAGCCTTGTGCCTTTTTTTTTCAGGCTTTTCTTGGATTGCCTTTGGATTTCATTTTGCTAATTCTAGAAAAAAAAGGCAATGCATATATTATCTTATTTGGAGTAGCTATCACGTGAGGTTTATCAAATTCTGGTTTGTTCTTTTATTAGACGATTTTATTTTTTTTTTGTACGAATTTATTAGACGATTTGACTTAGCTTAAAATTGAAAAGTGTTTCTACGTGTTAAATACTAATTTAGGGTGGATTTTACACAATAGTGAAGGTTATTGATGTAATAGCTTCCTTAAACTTAAAAAGTATTGAAAAAAAAGTAAAATCGGAGAAAATTTCAAATATTTGCATGAGATGGACTCATGGAAGCACTTTATATATATATAATAAGATATCAAATTAAGTATAATTATATTAGATTTATTTCACAATTATAAATTTTATGATGTGACTGTATCTGTCGCATGTTGTAAATTAGTCAAAACTTCTTTTTCAACCAAAAAAAATAAAAGAAAGAAAACTTATTTAACTCTTTTTATCAACTTGGCTTATAAGTCAACTTAAAAACGCTAGTGGCATTATTGTATCTCGGGGAAGGCAAATTAATGAACTTATAAAGCTTCATTTCATTCAAAAGATTAGCTTAATCTGAATTTCAATCAAATATTATTAGATCCTAAGCTTTAGTGGCATTTACTCAATCAAAAATGAAAAGGATGTACAATATAAATAAAGTCTGCGTACGGCCTTCTTAATATGTCTCACAAAAGAGTGAATATAGAATAGTTATTTTTGCCGACCATTTAGTTTTATCCATTAATTCTGTTATGTGCGAAATCTTCTTAGCAGAAATAGTATGATCACGACGTCAAGATACAAAGCCTTATGTCATGAAACTGGTCGTACTTGTACGTTTTCTGAATGGCACTTGTCATTATCAAGTTAGAAGATATTTAACAAAAACTAATGGTTCTTATTACAAGGGGTTATTAACTTATTTTAGTCGTACTTGTACGATACTAATATAACGTCATATCTCTTTTTTATAATTATATAATTCAATAATCGGATTAAAGAATTTTCATATTATGAGTCACTCGGCTCGTAATTTATATTTCATTTTTGTCCGTTGTAAAGAATATGAAAATATTTTAGTGAAAAGTCATAATTTCTGCAAGAGTACATTTGTAAATTATTTTATAGGATTATAACGTTATTGAGAGGATGCTTGCCCTCTTAGATAATATAATAGATAAAGTGCAGTGCTTGAAAGCATATATGAGGACCTAATTCACCTCATGCACCATTTAAAATAAGGGAAGTAAAGTGATAAAGCCGATTCATTGACAATTTAGAGCGTGATGCTTTCTTGATTTTATGCAGTATTTAATCGCCTTTTCAATTCCACCTTCAAAGATGATTAGCTTCTATTTTGACTTTTACAAGAAAAATGATTATTTAATTCAATGTAATCAAATGACACATTTCACTAATAAATGTAAGTTTAACAAATTTTTTCTAGAGTCAATTTTGGTAAATCTTGTATCGAATTAATTTGAATTATGTTTGTTTCGAACAAGATCATGTATTCTAGGAATTTGGTATATTAGTGCGAGTTTGAAGGACTTTCTAGGCACCATTTGTTTGCCGTAAAATATTTTGTGAAAAATATTTTCTTAATTTTTCAATATTTGGTAACATCGGAAAAATTAGTCAACTGAAAAATATTTTTCGGTCAACAATTGATACTAGTACAAAATTTAAAAAAATATTTTAATCTCCTTTAGGAGAAGAAAACATTTTATGGAACTCACTGTATATCCAAACACCATAAAATATTTTTTAGTATTCTATTTTCTAAAAAAATATTTTCTTCCAACAAGTTATTTACTGCAAACAAACGGAGTCCAGAAAAATATCTAATTTTTAAAAAAAATATTTTTTACTGAAAATATTTTTCACAAACAAATTATTTTACGACAAACAAACGCAGCCTAAGGAGAGTTCTCATTGTCAAAAGAATAAAAAATAAAGTTAAGTTCAAGAAATTTTGTTGATCGAGAATCTTAGATTAGGCATCTCTCAAAGAAAATTGATGGAACTTGAATCCCATAATATTCCTCACTCCCAGCCTCCCAAAAGAAGAACAAAATGAAGGGACTATATGCAAGGGCGAATTCAGGTTTTGTTACAGTAGATTATAATATCAGTATTTGTTTCAGTGAAAGTTAATTTATTTTTTCATATTAAAAATATACATATTTAAAAAAATTAAAATAATTACACATAATTTTTTAAAAAAATTGAAGTCAACGGGAGCTGGTCCAAGGTAAATCCACCTATGCTTATATGGATCATGGAATTATTAGGTAAGAAACAATATATCTTCTCTCTAGGCAACCCAAAGAGTTTGGACCTCTCTTTTTGGATGTGGCTCACACGAATCTTATATTGGAGCATGGTATCAAATGGAATTTACAAAGTTTTTCTCACGATGATGTATGATCACTCCCAGTGGGTCAACACTAAAGTAACATCTTAGCCACACAAAAAAAAAAGGGGAAAAAACTGGTGGCCGATTGGTGTATTTACAATGCCTAATATTTGTGCTTGTGTATGATTTTGTATTAGATTTTCCTACTCCAATATGAGCCAAAAATTAGGCAAGTCTGGCATCCATTCATTATGACAGAGAATACCATGGCTAACGAGGGTTGAGTATTCTTCAACCCATGCTCAGCTCTATCTTGTAAGGGATAACGGGTGTTATTATCCACGTACCTCTTTAAGTGTGAGAATGAATTAGTATGTCCAGACTCAAACAATTTGCTAAGAGAAAGATAGTAATTAATGAAGATCAATTACCTTTGTTTAATGCACTCAATAGCCTACTTATACAAATAGTCAGGGCCGGTCCAAGTTAAGAGCAGCTTGGACCTGTGCCTAAGGCCCCCTTAGTTCAGAGGTCCCAATTTAAAGAAATTACTTAATTTTTTAAAGATAAAGGTATATCCTAAACTATTGTCCTTTAATTGGGGCCAAAAGGGCCTTAGAATCCCAAAGCCTGCTCATTAAACGAGCGAGTCTTCATTAATAAATTTATTGGGACTCTAAGGCCCTATTGGCCTCAATTAAAAGAATTTTTAATTTTTTTTAAATGATTGGTTAGGATTCTATCTTTTTGTTAACTTGTAATATTATGTTATTTTATAATTTTAATTTATGTCATCCCATCATAAATATTGTTTGACTATTTTCTGCTTAGAACATGAGTAAAACACACCACTGCACAACGGGAGTTATATATGACATTTTGATGGATTCAATATGTTCCTAAGAATAAATAAATAAACAAATAAAACACTATCATGACAAGCTATGTCCTCTCTTTCTTTTTGAACTTTTTAGTTGTAAGGAGTGGTATATATTGATGCTTTTAGAAGAATTTTGATCATTTTGCTTCATATTCTAGAATATCCTTTTTTCCTTCTTTTTCCTCGCAAGGTAACAAGGATTTGCTTGTGAGAAAAGTTTCATTCACTAACCGGAATAGTTGATGAGTGATGGCAAATTATTCACACATTCTTTGTGATTGGATGAGTAAACAGACACGTATTGTAGCCGTTTGCGTCGTGAGAAAAATTTAATTATAATGAATTATACAAATTATTTTATTATAACAATTAACTACAGTTAATTTTTTTATATATAAAATTACAAGATCCAAATGCTGATGCACCTGTTGTTGACTTTGGGAGAGCAATTGGTCAAACCATTCAACTGCATAATTCAAAAGAGATTTTTGTTTAGCAACCAAGTTGACAAGTTGGACGTTGTTTTTTGGATTCTTCTATACGTAGATGTGGTTCATATACGTCAACACTTCTGAATTAAGTGTATGACGTATATCCATTAATTTCAGTCCTTGATGAATAAGTCGAAGACTATATCCTAAAGAAAAGAGTAAATGATCTCATTAGTTTTTAATATTTTGTTGTTGTAATACTTTGATTTTTAATATTTAAAATTGATTTTTTTAATCTTTAAATTAATTTAATAAAATAACGTTAATTTCAATAGCAATATCTATTTATTTTTTGACAGCTTTATAACATGGCTAGAATGTGCCTATTATAATTCATCATTATTGAGACGAAATTGGCACGTGACTGTTATAATCCATTATATCACAGTCACGTGTCAGGCATGTTATAAAGCAGTAAAAAAAATAAATAGATTTTGTTATCAAAATTAACGTTGTCCCACTAAATTAATATTAATGACTAAAATATTCATTTTTAAAAACTAGAAATCAAAATATTACAACGACGAAATATTAAAAAATAATAGAGGCATTTACTCAAAAGCAAAATAATTAGTCAAATTTCTATTGTCAAAAAACGTGTTGGAAGTAAACCGATGGACCTTAAATTCTGTAACCTTGTAAACCAATTCTAGAAAATACAATCATCACTTTTTTCGATATCATTGGCTGATTTTCTTAAACCAATTTTAGAAAACACGATCATCATTTTCCAATACCGAATGAATGACCCTAAACTTCTTCGTGATTTATTAAAAGTATAAAGTATTATTTGTGTTTTCAAAACTGTTCATAATCTTCGGTAGTTTTTAAAATTAAAATAAATATTTTTTTTAAAAATGTGGGATTAAAACACATAAGTGTTGTTTTAAAAATCACAAAAAAATTATTAACAAGTTTTGAAAAAAATAAAATATTATAACTTTCAACGTATAACAAGAAAATCTGTTTACGTTCAACCATACATTCAATACCATTAAAATATGCTAAAATTTTGGTTCGTGCAACGTGGGTCCTCAATGGATTTCGACGTTTCGTGCATGCAAGCTTTGGGCCGTTGTTGTCAAGGGTGGTGTCGCCATGGGATTTCCAATTTGACGGACGGATTTATGTAGAGCTTGTCGTCCCTCGTGCTTTTTACTGGCGGGAAATTTCTCTTTTTGGCGGCCGACAAATCAGTTTACTTTTTCTTTTTAATTCAAGAAAAGCTTAACTCGTTTTATATTATTTAAAATATTATACACCAAAAATTTATATGAAAACTTTTTGCATTTCACTAGAGTAAATGGCCAATGGTCCAACGATCGGATTTTTGATTTGCTACTCGTATCATTCGTGGTGGTGTCATCTCTTTGTAGCTACGTTTTGTTGGGGGAGGGGCAGGAGGAGGGGGAAGGCGGGGGGTGGTTGTTGGGTTCTCTTGGCTTGGGCTAAATCCTTGGGACTGTTGGCTTGGGCCTAGGCCCTTTTTAAAATTGTATTGTCTTGTTGTTGGTCCAACCACCGTTGGGCTTGGACATGTGTGTGCTTTGTTGTCTGGGCATATTGTTTTGGAGTCATACCTTCGGCCTGATCGCTTGGTTTGGGCCTTCTTGTTCTTTTTCTAGTTCAAACAGTCGAATGACTAACAATAGACTTTCCTTGAAATTGACTTTCTGACTTTACTGTGGACAAATTTATGTTCTCTTCATCTTCCATATTCCAAAATTATCAAGTTGGCTGTTTCAATATATGTCTAAATTTATAGCATAAGAAAAACTGTAACCTTATTTGAAATTATTCTCATTAATGTGAAGTGAATATACGTAGTTAAAATAATACGAAATACAACATATCAAACCAAGGTGCAGGACATTAAAATTAACCAACTCAAATTCTTTAGTTAAACAAATAAGCTCATGGCAATGGACAAAAAGGTGACAATGAAGCTTGCGAAATTAGCAATGGAGGAAGACTCGGGAGAGGCTCCAGGACGCGTCGTTGAACCACTGGGTCCGCTTGCTGGAGGGTTGGCCCCAGGAGCGCCTGAAACTGATATGGCTAGTTTCTGACCAGCTTGGCAGTGCCCGCCAATGGTGCAAATGTAGTAGTGCTCACCGGCCGAGTCGAGAGTAAGATTTGCTGGTCCTGTTCGTATCATATCTCCGATTGAATTTTCTGAGTTACATGCACAGGAGGAGGTTTTTTTTTACTTGTTGGACATCATGCTCGCCGGTTTGGAAGTTGAACACTGCAAAACATGTACAGGGTTAGTCAACAGCGGACATATTGGGGATTTAATGAGAGTTGTTGTCTCCACTAACTTTAAAACAGAGTTATTAACGAGCGAGTTGGATTTATATTTTAAAAATATATATATTTTAAAAGTGTTTTTAGGCTCAAAATTTAAATTTAGCCTCCCGTAGATTTTATTTATTTATTTATTTATTTATATATATATGAGTGTCTAATTTTGTATTTTTAGCCTCTATTGAGTGAAAATCTTAAATTCGCTCTTGAGATCAGAAGAATAAGTGAAATTTGCCTTACTTCTAGATTAAGCTGGAACGATATGCTTCTTGCTAATGCTGGACATTTTGTTTGTCTATTAGTGGAACATTAAATAAGGGCAACTCGATACACGGAACATCCGTAGTAACTGTGCGTGGGATCTATGGAGAGATAGGACCCGCTTTGAGTCCAAGGAAGAAGAATTTTATGTAGACTTGATGTAACACAAATTATCACGGGAGGAATGGGGTAGCTAATGGAAACAAATTCTCTTGCTTGATTAAATGAATTAATTACCATTTCCGTTAGTTTTTTTTGACGGCAAAGTGGCTCAACGCTAAAAATAGTTTGACAATCAAAAAATAATTGTAAGAATAGTTCAGTAATTCCTGAAATTATTTACTCGTTCCTAAAAAATAATGCTAGTTTTTGTCAATTTGGGAAATTCCAAAATCTGAATCAGCATTACAGCAGGTAGCTAGCAATTCATTCAATTCCGAAGTTGTATTATACTATTAATCAATTCAAAAACCTCATACAGAACCACGTATAGTTGAAGGTATTTACAAGCATACCTTAATTTCGAAAAAAAAAATATATATATATGTTAAAAAAAAAAAACCCATTAAATATTTCAAACATAAATTTCTAAGTAATTCATTAATCATAAGGTTTTGACTTCGAACCGTCAGGAATGGAATCTTTGTAGGAAAGTAGAAACAGGAAGATAAGTATATATACCTGACGAGGGGTCTCCGAGTTGGGGTGAGTTACCCATTCCGAGCTGAGACGGGCTAATCAGAGCCGGCCCAGTGCATTCAGCTAAATGCACAACCTGGATGCTGACCCGATCTCGGAGAACCCCGACCTCAGTGCCAGTTATTCCGATGGGACATAAAGCTGCACCGCATAAAATGCTGTCAGACCTGAATTTAATATAAATAGAGCTCTACCCCCTTCATTTAGAAGGTAACTCGTCATTAAATGCTCTCAGCTACCTTGCCAGCTCGGACATACTAATCATTCGCGCGCCCGAGGGGAAAATCCTGGTCATCACCCCGTTTTTTCCTTCTTTTCCTTGTGCAGGTGACGTAGCCGACCTAAAAAGTTCAACTCGGAGGCTAACCTGAAAGTTCAACTTAGCAAACGTAGCCGACCAGTTCAACTGCGAGAATCTGACCTCGACAGTTTGACACCGTCTGTGGGAAAGAGTTCTTTCTATCAATCTCCTTCACCACTTACTGAGAAACTATTATGGTACAAACAAGAAGCCACAGCGCACCGGTATAGGATGCGCCTAACCCGGATGGGGACCTCGAAACCACTCAGGTGCCTAGGCAAAACCCAATCCCAACCGACGTTGGGACGAGCCAACGTATACACTTAGCCACTCAAACCAACCCTACGGTGGATGGAGACCTCAACTCTAGCCTGTCACCAGAGATAAGGATGATGCTGAGGATGTTTGAGGAACTCAAAGAGTAGGTAGCCAGCTAGCTGAGGGCTCCTTGGCTCCGCAAGAAGCTACGCCACGGCCCTCGCGTCCACAGTTCCACATCCCAGACCCCAGGCCAAAGCGGATGCAGGACCGAGAGGGCTTCCTAGAGCCGATGGCGAGACCCAGTGAGGCGAGAGGTCTAAGGGCGGCTCAAGCCGACCCCAAGCAGGCCAAAACCCCGGCCGCCATAGCCAAGGTCATCAACCAGCTCAGCGTAAGCCCACTCTCACCCGAGGTACTAGCCACGCCACTACCCAGAGGCAACCGGATGCCAAACTTGGCCATCTACAATGGAGATGGAGACCCAGCCAGCCATCTACTCAACTTCGATCACCACATGACCTTGCATGACATGTCCGACCTCATGAAGACGAAGACATTCCCGACCACCCTGGTTGGCAATCTCTTGGATTGGTTCCAGAAACTTCATCCCGGTTCAATTGCAAGTTTCCATCAGCTAGCTGAGGCTTTCCTCTCCCGTTTCGCGGAGAGCCAGCGCGCCACCCGCCACACTTCTATATTGCTGCTAGTGAAGCAACACAAAGGAAAAAGTTTAAGGGCTTACACAGCCAGATTCAATGAGAAGTCCCTCCGAATCTCCAACCTGGAGGACTCCATGGCGTTGATGGTTTACCAGAGTGGGCTCAGGTCGGGCCTCCTTACATCCTCTTTGGCAATCGACCCCGTGGATACTGTATCCGAGCTGATGGTACGAGCAGAATGGTACATACACTAGGAAGAAATCCATCAGGCAAAGAAAGACGATGACAAGAAAAAGGAAGCTAGCAGGAAGGGAGAAACCTCCCGAGCCCAACCTGGGGGTAAAGTCCAAAACGACCGAGGCAAGCAGCCCCAACAGCCAAAGCAGAACCCCTGGTTCACTATGTTCACTCCCCTCAACACCAAAAGGGAGCAGATCCTGATGAAGATCCAGCACTAGAACCACCTGCCTTCAGCTCCAAGAATGAAAGGCCGACCCGAGAAGCGATCAAGGCACTGATAGCCCAAGGTCATCTCCGAAGGTACATAGACCCGCAGCCGACCCGAAATCATGATCAAAGAGATAGAGAAAGGAGTCTACCCAAGCGTCAGGCTGGGGGCGGACGTTTGGTTGTGATTGAGACCATTGCAGGAGGACTGGCTTCGGGAGGGGAGACCTCGGCAGGCAAGAAAGGTTATGTTAGGGCTGGGAGGGAGTATGGACCGGTGCCGGGTCCGGCCCCAGGGGTGGAGGAGCTCACCTTTTCTTTAGAAGACTTGGAGGGGGTAATATTGCCCCATGATGACCCACTGGTGATCAGCGCTGAAATAGCCAACTTCACCGTAAAGAGGCTGATGGTGGACACAGGGAGCTCGGAGGAAGTTTTATTCCTCAGCATTTTTGAGCAAATGGGGTTGGACAGGAGCCAACTCAGGTCGTTGAGGGGCACTTTAGCTGGTTTCATTGGGCAAGCACACCGAGCTGAAGGAGTTATTAACCTTCCGCTGAAGCTGGATGACGGAGACAGGCGGGTTTCAATGCAAGCCAACTTCATTGTGATGGATTACAACTCCACCTACAATGGAATTCTAGGTCGGGTGGCACTTAACCATTTTAGGGCCGTCCCTTCCACCTACTACCAGGCCCTAAAATTCCCGACCCTGACCGGCACGGCCACCATCTGCGGAGCCCAGCTCTCAACCCGGGAATGTTATGAAAACTCACTCTGACCCAAATATCAGGTTGGTTGGGGACCAGATTTGCCTGAAGAGAAAAGGGATGCTAAGAGAGGTAGCCCGGCTGAAGACCTACAGGAGGTGGAACTCTCCGATGAAGTAAAGAGAGCAAAAATCGGAAGTGAACTCTCTGCAGACCTCAAGAAAGGTATAACCAACTTATCCTAAAAAATGAACACATATTTGCATGGTCTGCCTCTGACATGATAGGTATTGACCCGGGAGTGATTGAGCATCACCTGAATGCCGACCTGAATCACTATCCGGTGAAACAGAAGCGCAGGCACTTCCATTATGATAAGCAACAAATCATAGCAGAAGAGGTAGATAAATTGGTAGACGCCGGTCACATAAAGGAAATCCAATACCCAACTTGGCTATCCAATGTGGTGCTGGTGACCAAGTCCTCAAGAGGATAGATATTGTGTATTGATTTTACTGACCTCAATAAAGTCTGTCCTAAGGATTGCTTTCCCCTATCTCGGATTGATCAAATGGTAGACGCCACCTCCGGGTTCAATCTACTCTCCTTCATGGATGCCTTCAAAGGCTACAACCAAATCAAGATGGCTCCCAAAGACAAAGAGAAGACTGCCTTCACCACCGATAAAGGTCTCTACTACTATGAGGTCATGCCTTTTAGCCTCAAGAATGCTGGAGCCACCTACACTCGGATGGTGAACAAGGTCTTCAAAAATCAGATTGGCCGAAATATGAAGATCTATGTAGATGACATATTGGTCAAAAGCAGAAGAGCGGAAGATCATGTAGCCGACTTGGCTGAAGCCTTCTCCGTAATAGGGCACTTTGGGATAAAACTGAATCCTGAAAAGTGCGCATTCGGCGTCAAGGCAGGAAAGTTTATGGGCTTCATGGTTACAACCCGTGGAATAGAAGCCAACCCGGAGAAGGTTTAGGCGATACTCGACCTGGCACCGCTGACCTGCGTAAAAGACGTCCAAGTGTTGACAGGCAAGGTCGCGGCACTCAACAGATTCATGTCCAGGTCGGCTGACAAGTGTGCTCCGCTATTTAAAATATTAAGGAACCCTAAGAACTTTGAATGGACTGCGGAATGCCAAAACACCTTCCAAAAGCTGAAAAGGTATCTAGCTTCGCCACCCCTACTATCCCGACCTGAGGTAGGGGAGGAACTGGTACTATACCTAGCATGTTCCGAGACAGCAGTAGCGGCGACACTAGCCCAAGAAGAAGGAAAGGAACAAAAGTCGGTCTATTATGTCCACAAAACCTTGCAAGGGCTGATATGAGGTATTCTATATTGGCAAAACTTGCCCTCGCGCTCATCACGGCGGCAAGGAAGCTGGAGCCATACTTTGATGCTCACCCGATTAAGGTCATGACGGACGCCCCACTCAAGTCCATCATGCACAAACCGGAGACGTCAGGCAAACTACTGAAATAGGCAGTTGAGCTGAGTCAATTTGACATCACCTACCAGCCTAGAACAGCCATCAAAGCCCAAGCTATCGCGAATTTTGTGGTGGAATGCACTGGCCGAGCCGAGCACGACCCGGAAGAAGTATGGAAGGTCCATGTGGATGGGGCCTTAGGAAAGTCCGGTAACGGAGCTGGGGTGGTCATCCTCGACCCGACCCGACATGAGCACCAATACTCCCTCAAGTTTACCTTTCCAGCGTCCAACAATGAAGCAGAGTACGAAGCAGTGATTGTAGGATTAAAAATTGCAGCTCAGCTCGGCACACAGACAGTCGACCTGAGCACTGACTCTCAATTGGTTTCTAGTCAGATATCGGGAGAGTTCGAAGCCAAGGACAATACATTGCTAGCCTACCTCAACAGACTCAAGAATTTGACCTCAAGGCTCAAAAGGTTCCCCATACAGCAAATTGCGAGGGAGGAGAATATGAAGACCGTTGCCCTTTCTAGGTTGGCCTTGGGCGAGAGCCGACCTACCCTGGTCTATGTGGAAGAAGTATCTAAACTGAGTATTCAGTTAGCGGTGCAAGCCGTAGCCGAGCTCAATTTAAGCCCAGATTGGACCAAACCAATCGTGGACTACTTGGAGGGGGGTATGCCGCCAGAGGATGAAAAAGCAGCTCGAAAACTCATGAAACAGGCCTCAAGGTTTGTCATAATTGCTGGGCAACTCTATAAGAGAGCCTACACTTGGCCTCTCTTAAAAAGGGTTGGTCCCCAGAAAGGAAACTATGTACTCCCTTAGATACATAAAGGGGTATGTGAAAACCACTTGGGAGGCAAAGCTCTAGCTCTGAAGGCATTGAGGCAAGGCTATTTCTGGCCAACCTTAGAACAAGATGCCAAAGAGTATATAAGAAAGTGTGACACCTACCAAAGGTTCACCAATGTACAGAAGAAGCCAGCGGTAGACCTCACGGTGATGGTAAGCCCTTGGCCATTCTATCAGTGGGGTCTAGATATCATCGGCCAATTGTCAACCAGTGTTGGCCAAAGTAGCACGCCTTCGTAGCAGTAGACTACTTCACCAAATGACCTGAGGCTGAAGGTGTTGCTAGAATAACAGAAAAGGCAGCTTGGGATTTCGTGTGAAAAAATATTATTTGCCGTTTCAGTGTGCTAAAGGTCATCGTTACTGACCACGGCAAGCAATTCGACAGTGCATACTTTCGATGCAAATGTGCTGAGATTAGGATCGACCTTAGATTCTCGTCTATTGCTCACCCTCAAAGTAATGGCCAAGTTGAAAAGACTAATCAAATCATTTTACAGGGCCTGAAAACCAAGTTGGAGGAAGCATAGGGCCAATGAGCATTGATTCTTCCCGAGGTATTGTGGTCTCAGTAGACCACCACCAGCTAGGCAACGGGAGAATCGCCCTTCGGGCTGACCTTCGGCACTCAAGCAGTGCTGCCATTGGAGATCAGGTCCCCGACTAGTAGAACCCTCCACCATGATCCAGAAATAAACGGTGCACGGATCCGTGAAGAGCTCGACCTCGCCGAAGAGCTCCGAGCTAAAGCTCAAATCAGAATGCTGGCCAGCAAAGCTGCCATGAAAAGAGCATTTTCCAAACAGGTCAAACCTAAGCCTATTAAGGTTGGCGACCTCGTACTCAGAAATGCCATCTTTTTGCTGCGCTCAGGTAACAAGCTATCCCCGACCTAAGAGGGACCGTACGAAGTTGTGAAAGAAGTCCAACCTGGGACCTTCTACCTCCGTAACAAGAACGGGAAACTATTGAAGAACGCAAGGCACTCAGAACACCTGAAGCGGTATTTTGTCTAAATGACCCCGAGCTGAAATATTTTGTAACAGCCCCGAGCTGAAATCTCTTGTTACGGCCCCGAGCCGAAATCTTTTGTTAAGGCCCCGAGCCAAAACATTGCCTGTAATTGGCTCCCGAGCCTAAGTTCTTTGTAAATATAATGCATTTTGTAAATCAGTGCAATACCTGACCCGGGCCCAAGCAACCAAACCAGTGCAATGCCTGACCCAGGCCCAAGCAACCAAACCAGTACAATACCTGACCCGGGCCCAAGTGCCTCAGCTACAAAACTACTACCAACTCGGATTAACGCGGTGGCCACGCTTAATTACGAGCTAATGATCAAGTAACCACATCGGACTATGTTCCAGCTCGGGTATAATCAATAGCAATTTGATAAGCTTTGCCAGTTCGAATTAAGGTCCAACTCGGCATAATTCGGCTTCGGTCGGTATATTAATTTGGGTCTAAAACTCAACATTCGTCAGCATTAGTTTGACCAATTTTAAATCGGACTGACGAGTCTGGGTTGGCGACGATTATAAAGTTGTCTGGTTAACCAGCTCGGATTAGGATGATAATTCATTAATCGTGTCCAGCTCGGTTCTTTTTACTTAAGTTCGAATGGTCCACTATATTGGTCCGACCCCGCTTACTTAATAAAAAATTTGTGAAAAAAGAGAAGTGCACAAGTACGAACTCTGATAAAATGCAAAATATTCATTTCATTAAATCGAAATATGATTACAAAGAGCCCAACCTGGGTGAAATTACAAAAGCCCGACTCGGGCAATTTTACAAAATTTACTTGGGCGCAGCGGCAGAGGTGGTGGATTCGGCTTCATCCCCGACTTGGTCCATACACTTCTGGACAAACTCAATCACCTCCTTAGCCTGGGATGTCAGGTCGGATGGAAGCTCAGGAATCTCCTAGAACTCTGGCGGCGGAACCTCCAAGATCTCGATGTAATCGTTCTTGGTGGATGGGAAGAAGGTCTTCGCCCTCTCCCGAGCTGCAACTTGACCCCGGAAGTAGAATTCCATCTCTGCATATTTTTCCATGGCCCCGCCTTCCGTGGCCAACCAGTCCACGGCCGCATCACTGGACTTGAAGGCTTCCACTGCCTTCTCTCCTTCGACGCCGACCCGGTCCACCAGATCCCGGAGCTTCGCCTCGGCCTCACGCTTCTCCCGCTTATAGCGCTCGACATCGTTGGCCGCGGCCTCGCGCCGGGACTTTTCTGCATCAAACTCCTTCTTTAGACGGTCGATCTCCGTCGTGTCCGCCTTGCGCCTCTATTCGGCCTTCTCCCTTAGAGCCTCGAGCTCGGCTCGGGCATCAAAGTATCGTTACTCGAGCTCCACGCAATGGGTCTGGGCCCTGACTAGGAAGCTGGGAACCGAGAGGATGTGGGACTTGGCCTGTTTAGGAGAAAGCAAAACAATCAGCCGAGCTAAAAAATAACCTTACCAGAAGTTGGATAAAGACTCTCCGTGACTATAGCCGTCCTCAAATCGAGCGAGAGCTGCTCTGCCAAGACAGTCGCCAGCTCGAGGTCGCGGGCCACCTTGGACGCCTCCATGAAGTCCTTATTAGGAGGGATCACCTTCGCGGCCTTGCCCTTCCCGGAATATTCGGCACGAGGCCGCTTTCTACTCTCAGGTTGGGAGGCTGAGTGCTCCTGGATAGCCACTCCCGAGCTAGACCTCTTGGTCATGGGGGTCCCCGAAGCCCCCTTGGAGGAGACCTAGGAGCCGACCTCCCGTACTTGGCCGCTGGGCCGCTGCCTGTGACCCTGAGTGGCACCTCCCAAGCCGGACTGAGCTGAAGCCTTGCCGCTGACCTCGCTCTTCCTTCGTACCTGGGCATACGCAAGGTTCCTCATGTCCGCCATATTTGCAAAAGGTAGAGGAAAGAAGTGAAAAAGAGCCGAAGGCCAACCTAAAAAGACTAGCAGACAGGACAATTGGGAGGTCGGGCGCCGATCCTACAAACTGACCCTCTTCTGAGCTAGATCCCGCGCCACCTTCAGGCTTGGAAAGCAGGTTGGGATGATTCATCGAGAGGTCGGGTTCCCTACCAAACAGCTTGGAGTCCCAGATCCACTCCCATTTGAGCACGCTATCAATATCTATCTGCGTCCTGGGCACGGGCCTGAGCACCGCGACTTCCTCAAGTTCCTCCTCTGAGAGCTTAGGGTCATCATTGACGGTCTTCCTCAAACTCGGAATCCAGTCCAACCTGCACCCAGAGTTCACAGCCGGCTCCACCTAATAATAGTCATTATGCCAGCCCTTGTTAGAAGAATGCCACTTGGTGAATATAGAGTTGCCGACCCGAGCTGCGAAGTGGAACCACCCTGGCTGCTTCGGGTTGGGTTTGCACACAAAGAAATGCCTGAACCTGCGCAAGGTTGGCTCCACTTTCTTCTCCAGATAGAACACATAGAAGGCCACCATCACAGCCCAACCATTCGGCGACATCTGACCTGGGTTGAGCTCGAAATAGTTCAGAATGTCAACAACAAAATCGGGGAGGGGGAGCTGGATGACGTCGAATGCGAGATCGTATATGGTGAAGTGGTCGGCCGGTGGATAGCAAGCCGATTCTTGCCGACCTGGAACCTTCAGCTTGTGATGACGATCCACTGACCAGTTTCTCAGCCTGGCGTTGGCCATTTGCACTGTGGAATGGCACTCACGCTTGCAACAGGCGAACAGCTGCTCAATCCTCTTCCCCCGAGTTGAAGAAGTGCTGGCTGTGGCCGAGCTCCGAGGTCGAACAACACTAACCGGGACTGCTTCGATCGGCTCGATGGCAGAAACCCCAGCTAGGAACTCTTGAGGTATCTCGACGCCCTCCAGTTGATTATCGGCTCCTCATCCTCCCTATCCTCCAAGTCTCCCAGGTCGGCCAAAGGATCCGCCCCGGCCTCCTCTTGCGCCAGTCTGACCCCAATAACTTGGCAATCATCATCGCTCTCCCCAAGTCCAGATTTCCAAGCCGACCTTGAAGATGCACTGGTGCTCTCTCCACCTTGGTCTCTATTTGAGGTAGATTCCGAGCTCGACGTACTCTCGTCCCCACCATAGGACCTCATCTCCATTGCCTGGGAATCTTCCGACTCTGACCTCCCCATCCTGTCTCTAGACTAAATATAAATATACAGGAATGACTAAAGGGAGTCGGGACGTACCTACTGCTCTTGACTGCGGAATGCGACCGATCTAGCTAGCTCCGAGTTGAAAATCCCGAGAAGGTTCTTTTCGAGCTAAATAAATCCGACCACTCTGGTATCCGACCTAAAACTCTTGAAGGTTGAAAGCGAAGTGTGAAATGAATCTCGGATGTCAAAGCCTTATTTATAGGCGCTTCTGAAAATCACCTCGGGGAGCCCAAACGCCGTGTCTTGTCAGAACCGCCAGGTGACGTGTCAGCCATCTGAAGGGCATGCACCGCTGACGTGGCCATCCCTACTCTGTTGGGGTCGGGCACCTCCAGCTCGGGAGAAATATCTAATTCTAGATCTCACCCCCTCGATCTCGACTTGGGGGGGGGGGACTGATGAGGAGTCTCCGAGCTGGGGTGAGTTACCCACTTCGAGCTGAGACGGGCTAATCAGAGTCGGCCCAGTGTATTCAGCTAAATGCCCAACCTGGATGCTGACCCGATCTCGGAGAACCCCGACCTCAGTGCCAATTGTTCCGATGGGACATAAAGCACTGATGGGACATAAAGCTGCACCGTATTAAATGCTGTTAGATCTGAATTTAGTATAAATAGAGCTCCACCCCCTTTATTTAGAAGGTAACTCGTCATTAAATGCTCTCAGCTACCTTGCCAGCTCGGACATACTAATCATTCGCTCGCCCGAGGGAAAAATCCGGGTCATCACCCTGCCTTTTCCTTCTTTTTCCTGTGCAGGTGACGTAGTTGACCTGAAAAGTTCAACTCGGAGGCCAACCTGAAAGTTCAGCTTGACAAGCGTACCAGTTCAACTGCGAGAATCCGACCTCAACAATACCTAAGACATCACCAACCATGAATGTTTTACCTGACACCCAAGTGGTGTAAGCCGATGGATCATTTTGTGGTACAACCCAACCCGAATTGTCTCCAACCACATGTGTTGTTCGTGTTGTTGCACAATGGAGCAAAACACTACTGGCTAGAGCTGCAAATGCAACTGCGTACATGAACTTTTCCATCTTATCTAGCTGCAAATGAGTGCTTTGTTGCGCTAGCGACGGAAACCTTTCGCTACCCGTGTCTATTTTTCTTGTAATATGTTGCTATCAAAGATTACTAGCTAGCTCCATGGCCTTTATAGCCAAGAGTCGTCTTAGGCGTGGTCTTGACGTGTGAAGAAATTTGCCTCACTTGTCACGGTAATGATGAATCTCATCACAATTCTATTGACCACTGAGGTATGAAAGAAGACTCCAAAGTAGATCCATTGGAAGCCAAGTTGTGGAAACTATGAACTTGCATTCATCAGATTGCTTTCCCATGCCTTACTAAAATGCAGAACCCTTCAAGGGCATTAAGAGCCTTGACTTCTTAATGTTTAAAGTTTTCTTTCCCAATTGATTTTAAGGTGGAACCGCAGGTTTCTTAATATGGTATCAGAGTTAGGCTATGGTCTAGTCTAATTCACCTTCAAGTAGGCCTATGGTATAGTCTTATTCATGTTCTGCGTGTGTCTCACGCGTCTTCTTTCACGTGTGACCCTTCTCAAATTATGTCACAAGTGTGTTTAATCTTCTTCCGCGTGTGTTATCTTCTACGTGTGTCCATGTGTGACTCATCTCAAAATTATGTCATAGTTAACCTTTCATGTGTGTTCATTTACCACATGTTTAATCTTCTACGTGTGACTTCCTCTCAAATTAGGTCACACGTGAGGAGAAATGTTAGGACATACACTTATTCCATATCGGAAAAACATAAATCTTAGACCAAACATAAATTTTTAGACCACTTTATAAGATTTTAGGTTACTCCACTTAGCACTAATTGATTTTAGAATGGAATTTCAGATTTCTTAACAGCCCAAACCACGTGTGCATATTTTATTTTCTTTTACTCTATGCATGTGTGTGCACGATCCAATTACCAATAGATTTGAACTCAAAACTTATAATTACAATAAGGCACTAAATCATTATTCAAATTCAAAATTTTTAATTACAACAGTTCACTATCAGATTATTTCACTCAAACTCTTGCGTGTATCATGATATCTAAAGTTACTTTGCTTCTTTTCGATGAAATATTGGAATGTCTAATAATATTAAGTAGACCCTAACAAATACTGGGAACTAAAATAAGGAAATTTTTCTACCTTTTCGAAATACCATTTGAAAGAAGTGGGCATTTGATAATATGATGATCTCTTCCACACTTTTTGCATTATTACTTACTCAAATATTTGAACTCCATTAAACATTCAAAGAATTTGAATTTTTCAACCGACTTTTTGCTCATGTTGATTCCGACCGGCAGTGATGGGCGAAAACTTGTCCAATCCAGAATAGCTCTAGGAGGGGAAATTCTACCATCAGTACAGATTGATATTAATATCTTATATATCCAAATGTGTAGGTATAGATTTTTTTCCCAAGAGTACACCTTAATTCCACTTCGTTGAACAAGTACAAAAGTGGAACAAAAATATAATAATCACGCACATATTAGCGGTGTTAAAATATACAATTGTCTATATGAACAAAATTATAAATTATTAGACTAGCATATAAGATCATAGATTTTTCTCCTGGTATGAATTATTTTGGAATGGAAGTCTATGATTCTTAATATGTCACTAGAATTTGTTGTTGGTCTAATCTTATATATCTACGTGTAATCCAGCTCTTTCTCGCTGATTTGTTCACCTCGGGCGCCAATAAAAGAGAAAATTTACGCATGGGCTCATCATCTGATGCAGAACCGAGGCTATAGGAAGAAAAAATATGGGAAAAGTGGGGATTGATAACTTTCAAGAATCAGTGGAAAGAAAAGAGTTGTTGCCTGCATTCCTTCCTTTCCAAAAATAGTAATAGTGTCAGCTCTCATACACAATTTTTCTCGCTAACTCAGAATCTTCAACATTAGCTATTATAAGTTTCTTCTTTAAATCAAGTCACATGAGGGAGGACAAAATACACAATTGTCCTATATAAAAAAAATTATATAATTTAAGACTTCCATATAAGATCTTAGGCTACTTCTTCTAGTATGAATTGATTTAAAAATAGAACCTTATTGTTAAGGTACAAATATGCCCAACCTGCCCCCTCAAGATTATAACTTGTAAAACGAGAAGAAGATGAGACGTGAGATTTATCCTAGAGAATAGCTCCGATATTCATGTTAGTATTGAGATCAAATGTTAGACTTAAAGAACTTAATAAATTAATTTAAAATGAATGTATGAAATAGTATTTACCTTCTTTTGGAATAGAATGGATCTATATATATATTTATCATGCGTATGAGTCCCATGGCCACGTGTATATTTCTAAGGCGGTTTATTGGCTCCTCAAAAAAGTATTCTATCTCAAGAGATCCCTTTTTATCTCAAAAGAACTCTTTTATCAAATATAAACGGAAAAATTAAGCAATTAATTTCAACCATCAAATATTCAAATCAATTTTTTAGTACAAGAATCAATAATAAATCAATGGCATATGATTACAACAACCTGTACAAGAGGAAATGAAATGCTTCCAAGAGGGGACACTCAAGATTGCAATTGGTAAGATTCTAAACCCTCTTGGGTGCAATCTAGTGCCTTTACATCATTGAGGACTAGTCATGAAATTAAATTTAGTATCAAGATTACAACATATGTCAAAGGAATCAACAAATGCCAGCACCCAAATAAACTTCTGAGTCCATTGCCCTATTAAGTGGAAAACAAGAAAGGAACTTAGAATATAATGTTTACGTATAAAATAGGAAATAAGTATGAATAAACAAGGGGCAAAAAGAAATGATGGTCTCACAACATAAAGACATACTATTCATTAAATATATTTCTAAAATTTATCTGATCACTATAATTTTTTTAAGACCTATGTTTGATATTTCTTAAATTCACGTTACTATTTATATGAAGTAACGAGGGAAAGATGCAGAACGTGATTAAGAGCATAACGTTGCTATCCAAAATTGTTGTTCAGTGAGAAGTAAAATACACAATTCAACATTTATACACAAGCACATAATAGTAGCATTCTGAACTAAAAGTAAAGGGCATTTCCTTAATAATAATAATAATAACAATAATCTCAATGAAAGTAAAATTAATTTTTCAAACTAAAAATACTTTAAAATAAGCCTCCACTCATCTCTTAATAGATCTGGCCATGAATGCAATTGCAGAGAGGTAAGAGGTTGGTAGGCATCACCTATTAGATCTAGGAAGACATACCAAAAAGAAAAAGAAGTGATTTAGACAAAAAGAAACGAAGTCGTTTCGACAAATTTTTATTTTTTTATTTTTTATTTGTTGATAACCTCAAATTTGATATATTAATTAATACGTAATTCATCGAATACTACTTGAAAACGGAACTAGAAAATGTTGTCAGCAAAGAGAAGAAGCGAGACAAATGAGGGAAATAGAGAGGATAAACAAGAAAGAAAAGGAGGGTACTGATGAAATGAATAGACTATGCACAATCCAATAGAAAACTAAAGATTTCCTACACCGATTGTTATGTAATCTGACTTTGTCTCTCTAAAATCAAAAAAAAAGAAAAAAAAAGATTTCCTGAATAATAATCCACTACGTGACATAGGGACCTTCCACATCATTAAGTAAGTCTAACATAACATGTAGAAGAGTTTTATGCAAGCTAGGCACAAAAGAAATGGCAACTTAATGAAGAACAACATACCTTTCTGGAGAACAGAGATGAGGCTGATGATGGTCTAAGTCCTGTAAACCCAATATCATAAGCAATGCTCCCATCAGGTTTGAACAACCCAAAGTTTCTCTCAGAGGTCGGGCCGGGCTTCGAGTTCTCATTAAACAAGGCAAAAATATAAGCCCTCACTTTAATCTTTGGCTTGTAGGGAGTCCCTTTCTTCTTCAGTAACTTTTTGCGTAGATTTTTATTGTAAGTTCTTGCATTTTTCACATTGGCTCCTGCTTCATTTGGATCACCTCGTGACGCCCAACCGGTTTCAGACACTATTACCTCCATTTTACTGAACCCAATCTTCTCCAGAGCAGCATAAGCTGCATCAATCATAGCCTCAAACATGTTGTCATAATGCAGTTTAGTTTTTGCATCATAAATCCCGTGATTCTTTTCAAAAAGCGCGTAATTGAGATCGATATGTTCAGGATCGCTCATATAGGCCAGGAATGGATATGCATTGATATAGAAAGGAGAACCAATCTGGGAGAAAAACTGCAGAAGAGGCCTCATGTAAGGCAGAACGGTCTCTTTGAACGCGCCTGCAGAGGGAGGGTAGGAAACACCGAATACAGCCTCCGAGTGTGGACTTGAGACTTCGATTTTGTCAGATAGATGCAGCTCCTCCAGGGCATTATAAACATTTTTTACTGCTGGAAGCAATACCTCCCAAAGTTCGACATCGCCACCTCCAAGGATCTCATTGCCAACAGCAATCCCCTTGATGTTAGTACCGGGCAGGAATGCCTGCACGTTCTCTTTAATCCAAGCTATTGCGCGGTCCTGACTCACGCTCATATCTTTCAAGAATTCATTGCCGAGTCCAACAATTATCTCGATTCCAGACCCTTTAAAGGCCTTCAAAACATCGTGGTCAGCATCATATATTCTGATGTTCTTTATCTTTGCTGCTTTGAGAAGAGTCACCACGCTTTCGGGTGGTGGGAGATTGTCAGCTATTCTACCATAATTGACTCCATAAGTGCCTGTGAAAGCCTGTACAAAGAGAACTGAAAGAAGACAATAAATATTAGCCATTTTTAGCCCCCATGGAAGACAGAGCAAGCATTTTACAACCAAAGAATCCTAAACGGATTTGGATCCTCTCATAACATATAATATTATAAGATAGATTCAATCGTGATGAACTATCTAAGACCATTTCATCATAACTGCATGGACAGTTCACTATCATTGACTCTGCCTCATACCATTATAACATGTTATGAAGGGATCCAAGTCCTCCTAGACTAAGCACGAAACAGAGCATTTAAGCATGCTTTCTTGCAGATATTATGCCAACAAATTTAAATGATCGCTTAATCTGCAGCTGACAAATGGAAATTGTACCTTGACATAATCCAATGTAAAAGAATCATATAACACAAACAAAAATTTTCCAAGCTTCCTACAATAGGTGTTCTTTCATATTATCAAGATTGTTCCATAATTGCAACTGTTGGACATTACAGACGAAAACATTCAAAAATCACATATGATCAGCTGAAAATACTCATATATGAAACTCATACTCAATGTAAGAATGTAAAAGGCACTAGAGCTTTAACAACATAATAGTACCACAGCAATTCTAACATGTCCAGGACAGCATAATTTACTAACAGATTACAAGCACACAGATGAATTTGGTTGGATACAAAAGTGTCTTGCGGCGGAGCCAAGAACAGATAGTTAGGGAATGCACACCTATGATTAACGGGGGAACTCGTATACGTAAGGGGTCTAATACAATGAGTTTTTTCTTTTTATAAAAAAAAAATCTAAATCGAGGCACACCCGCACAACAACGTAGCTCTGCCACAACATGAGATTTACTAGACATGAAGAAGAGAGTGCATACCATTATTTGATGAAGAACAGAACAGAAAAACAATCCAGAGGAAAAAAGAAAAGAAGCTCATTGGTTTGAAAGGTGAAATAAATGAAAACGACCATTCCATATGTGGAAAATGACGTTGTTTAAGTAACAATTTAAACCATTCAAAGCTAGCTTCGACATTAGCCATATGTGGTTTGTGAGATGCAATGCTTGCTTTGCAGGGATGCCATAAACCCAAACAACAAAAAGATTCCAAACCTTAATATGTTTGAGGACCAAGAATAGATTCTAACCTTTTCAAAACTATCTTCTTTTTCTCATCCTAAAAGAAAGTATCTCTTTTTGGCTCTCCACGGTTGGTGCCATTTATCCCAAGAAAGATTCTTTGATGGCTTATTTTTCATTTACTATTAAGGTTTGTAATGCAGCCCTCATTCTATATACCTTTCTTATGTTGGTGAATGTTCAGAAAATTGAAAATTCTTTATCTATTCAGTTGGGGATTATTTGCAGTAACTAGCTTTTTTTGTTGTCCAAGAGAGGAATCCAGGATCGCAAAAAATATTTTTATATATCATCCGATTAAGTTGTTCATCCCTCTTTATACGATAAGAGTTCTTTTTATATAAAAATATTTGATATTCCATACATAAGAGAGATGAAACATCGCTCACATAACATAAAGTATAATCCATTTCAATGTCCTTCTATTCATTCATTAATTATGTGAATGAATGAACAGCATGTACCATTTATTTTATTTTAAGGAAAGCATTTATGCGGTGTTTGCTCCTTCTACTTCTGGTACTTGATTCCAACTTAATAGACAATAGTAATAACTATGATTTCCAGTTAACAACCTTGTTAAGAAAGGGAAACACTTCAATTCGGTCGTCTAAGCACGTCCGCCACTCACATAAATGCAGCCCTTACCTCTCTCCCAGTCTAATATCTGGACGTTGGGACTGAAACTTTTTCCAGCTAAGAAAGAATAGGATGGCTACATGTCAATTTTGGTAGAACACGTGCATACAACATCAATCTTGCCTATGAGTCTAAAATTCTGAACTCGGGACATAATAGTGCGTCAAGGAGATAACTAGTAAACATATTCACCATATTAGATATTAAACCTCCCAGAACAAAGAAGTGGAGTAGAGACCTCCATAAAACTACGCATCAAATGATAACAAGATAGGCTTGCCTATATAAAGAACAAGCTGATTTACGAAACTCTCGATATCCATTGAGTTTGAAAAAGAGTAACGCACTTCGAAATTTAATATATGCAACCTTACCTTACGCTATTGCGAAACACTGACTTAACTTCGATCAATCCACGACAACATGATCCGCAGGAGCGGGACCAAAACGACACGTACATGCTATCTGATAAGGCAGCTGAATGTTAGAAGACGAGCTGCATCATGGTCATCATAAAAGTCAATAATATGTCCACATATTACAATCTAAAATCCTGCACCCAATGGTCAAAGCTACAGCCTCAAAGAGGACCTAATCTTAACTACAATGAGATCTAGGACTAAATATACATCGACATTACAGTCATCCAAAAAAGAGTTGAATCGAGAAGCTAAGACGTTAACATTGCTACAGATATTCAAAAGCTAAAAAGGTACCACATATGTCGCAGGGTGTAAACAAACCCGGTTTGGTTAATCTGCCAGGTTTCTATCATCACCTTTTCAACAGAAGATGGAATGAGCTGATGATTGAAACCAGAGAGGTTGACCAAGCAGGGTAACAAAACAAATACCCATCCCCAGCTTCTAATAGTATTCGATCCGGCATCATTCTTGTGTACCGTTGGTCAAAGCCTCCTTACCCTTTTCTTCGGCCTCAACCTGCAACTTAGATTTTGCATCGATCTCCTTCATATTATCTCCTTCAGATGCAGCAGTTGCACCGTTGGACATCTTGCTCTCTGCTTCAGTCTTTGCTTCTGCAGTAACATTTTCTGGATTGTCTTGTTTCTCATCAACAACACTGCTAAATTTTCCAATCACAGATTGCGGTTTCTCTAACTCTCCGTATGCCTCTTTCTCTTTAACATTCTCTTTTGTGCTTGGAGCTACTTCATAACCATTGGCGTTGTAAGTGGGCTGCTTCGTGGGTACTGTCTGAACATCGCCTGCCTTTCCCTTACCAGCTTCTTCCAGTGTTTTGTCTTCACTCTTAATCTGAGGTTCCTCAGTAGTGCCATGCTCTTTTCCTTCTTCCTCATTGTTCTTCTCTCTGGACACTGAACCATGCATTTCAACATCTTTCTTACCTTCCATTTGCTCTTTTCCAGCTTCCATTTCTTCGTCATCTTTCTTTTTGGGCTCATCTACAGCCACTCCTTGAACATCACCAACCTTTTTCTGGCTGTCGCTGCCCATCTTAACACCTTCAGAAACATTTTCCTCCAGGATATTCTCTTTTACTTTGACATCGAGGCCGTTGCTCTTCCCAGCTTCTCCCTGTGTTTCGCCACTCTCAACCTGAGTTCCCTTTGTGGCGCCATGTTCCATTCCTTCTTCCTCACTTTTGTTCTTTTTGGGCTCTGCATCATCCATTTCAACATCTTTCTTAGCTTCTGTTTCTTCCTTTGCAGCTTCTGTTTCTTTTTCATCTTTCTTTTTACCAGATGATTTCCTCCCTCGTTTCTTTGGTGGCTCACTCTCTGTAGGAGGAGGTGTCGTCTTTGCCTTCTCACTGATCCTCGCTGATCTTCTTGGTGTCTCACCAGTACCCCAATCAAATTCTGAAGATGCTGGGTTTCCAGGGTGAGATTTTAGGTACTGCTCCAACTGCTTACGACTTGTAATTTCATCTCCTGTTGGAGCAATAAACATGATCTCACTCTTTCTTGGTGTACCTACTTTTTTGGGGATGAACTGCAAAGAAAAGAGAACGATAAGCGATGGGCAACTGCACAAACAGAATCTGCACAGCTCAAATGTATATATGCATCACAGTTTCCTTACTGTCGGTTAGCATCTTTAACTGCTGACGGGAATAGCATAATAAATAACTAAAACAGCTACAACGTAAGCAACAACTCCACATTAGCACATCGGGAATTGGAGATGTCCGTATCTCTCTCTGTGAATTCCTTGCCTTTTCCCCTTTGTATGTCCTGCGGTGTTATCTATCTGATGCATCCCTTGTAGAAGGGGCGAGTTGTGTTCCACAAACCTTTTCTTTTTTATGTTGGGTTGACTTATCCCGATGGATGAGAATGAAGCCAAACAGTAGGATACCCGCTTAGCTAATTATTATTAAATAAAGCTAAATCAGGACATCAACAGACCAGAACTACCGTTTCACTGCCACAGTTCTCATGCTCGTAACAATTCTCCTAGCTTTTAGAAACAAAAAATCTAATAGTCCATTAAAACCGAAGGTCAGGGCACACACCATTAAATACAGTTGATAATTTATAATAAATATCATTTCACCTAAATAAGTAATATCCATCTCCAGATTGCCTCATTATGTAAGTCTACCTCCTTTCACTCAAACAGATAAATGAGCGCTGATCTTTCATTTAAATCACCACATATTAACAAAGAACCACAATAACGCGCACGACATATCATGTGACTGAAGCAATATCCAAGACAATTATCTAATTCTTTGTATTATTATGTTTGAACTGCTCGAAAGGAAGAATCTTTAAGTCAAGAACCAAAATCATGACATCTACATCAAAATGGTATTCCAGTTGTGCAAATGACCATATATTCAATTGCACAAGTCTTCCAGCAACAGTAATCCAAGGTGTAATATTTATGAAGGTAGAAACACATCAACAGCCGCCTAAAGTAAAAAGAGGACTTTTTTTGACATAGTTGAACATAGCATTTGCTCGAAAAGAGAACCTTACCAACCCAACAACGTCTATTCTGACTTTACCTTGTTCACATAGGATGATATGATATAATTCATAAGAATGAGGACCATAAGAACCATGTTAAGATAATAAAGGTTTCATCCTAAAACCAACTGGTGGTAAGTGAAGTCATATGAGATTGATCTTAATTTACCATTTTTGAGATGTAACCATTTTTAGCCTAGGATGTGTGGCTTTAGAGTTTTTGATTTTTTTTATATGGGATAAGTGTTATATTCTAACAAACCATTCGAGCCATATAGTCAGGAAAACCTCTTCTTTAGATGGCATATTTAGTATATATCCATTAAAGATTAACCAAGACAACAGATAAACATCAGATAGCTATCAAAAGAAAAACTTTGAAATGGCAAACATAATGTTGTAATAATTCCATTATAAATTCATGTTTCACTATAGTAAACCACCCCCCCAACAAAAAAATAAATCCAACTTACAAGAAAAGTAAACTTTCCAACTTAAAAAAAATAAAAATAAAAAAAGGAAAAAGAAAACAATGTAAATTTCCAACTTACCCAAAAAAAAATCTAACTTACCACCAAAAAAAAACAAAATTCCCAATCTCTAGTACTAAGAATTATGACTCAAATCTAGAAGAGTGTATAAATGAATTGAATGCCAAAAAATTCACGCCTTTACCACTTAATATTTTACGGCCATAAAGTGAAAAACACAAGCAACTTACACCTCAGAAGCTGAAAAAAATGTGATATCACAAATTAGTACTAAAACCAAACTATACCAACGAAAACACACAAACTAACAAGATTTTCAACAACCCAAAAAACCAAAAGAAAAAAATAAAGCAAAATCAACTAGCATAAAAAAATAATGGTAAGATAAAAGTTGCTTTAAAAATATAGCAAAAAAAAAATACCAATTTCTTCCATGAAGGGGGTGCTGGAAGCTCCACTGTGACCACCTCATCTGCAGCCCCACTTGCCATTTCTCACTTTTTCAACCAAGAAAGCTTCCAAGTTTGCAGCAAATGAAGCAAGAAAACTGAAGCTTACCTACCAAACACACACCTTTATCTTCTCTCTCTACAAAAACCTCAAACTTTCTCTCTCTAGAAAGTACACACTAAATGTGTGAAATGGTACAACCTTTTTGCTATGTTCTAACGTTAAACGACATATCAACAACTACACAAACGGTAAAAACTGCACCCCTTTTTCTTTTTTGTTTTTTTGTTTTTAAATTGTTGTGCAAATATAGGCCTTTTTTCCTGGAAGCGGTAATGATAAAGCGACCTCGAAGGACACCAAAGAAGGAACTTAACTGTTTGCCTCGGTTTTGTTTGGTAGCGGATCTACTCGTGACGTTATTATGTTATGATATAATTTAATAATTATAATAAAAAAATAATTCATACATTTTATAATTATTAAATTACGTTTATAATATTATTATAATAATAAGTTAATAACAAAATTTATTTATATAATTCATAATTATTAAATTATTCTCGTAAAATAATAACGTTAAGAGTGAATTAGGCGGATTGGTTAGAGATATACACGAGAAGAAGTTACACGTGTCGGTAGATGGAAGGTGGCTTTCGTGTTTGTTTATGTCACAAGTGATTAATGTGATGTCCGCTGATTTTATTGTACACGCGCTACGAGAGAGAGTGTGGATAACCGTGAGGTTTTGTACATTGAATTGTGGTTTTGAGATGCACGTGAAGAGGTTGAGAGTGGGGGAAAATGGTGGGATGTGAGGGATGGACGTGAAGTGTTGTAGAGAGGGGTTCGGATAACGTTCCCGAAATGTGCTGTGAAGTGAATTGGAATTGGTGGTTTGGAGTCCGAAAGCGTCACTGAAGATCAAAAGGCATTATTAGAAAATCTAATGGTGCTGTAATGGCTGGTCTAATTCTTAATAATGAATGGGCAAAAATTATTTTGATTCCTGAAGTTTGATATAAAGTTTAAATTAATTCCTAAAATTTATAAAAAAATTAAATAGATCTTTCCTATTATTTATGACTTAATAGTTAAAGATTTTATCAAATAAAAAGACTTAAATGCCTTTCCTTTACTGATTGGAGATTTGGAAGATTGGAAAAAAAAAAAATTTGGGACCATGTAACAAGCACAACTATTTAAGCATCCAAACAATTTTTTCTCATCATTTGAAAACAAAAAATAAAAAATAATAATAGATGAAAAAAGTACAAATATTAAACGTGAAAAAATAATTCACATGTAACGAATTTATCGTTTATTATTATTTTTTCTTCTTTGTTTTCAAATGACCAGGAATTCGTTACATTTGAACAAGTAAAGAAAGAAAACAATCGAATGTAGGCTTGCCTTGGTGTAATTTTGTTTATCTTTTATATAATCTTATTTTGATGAAAAAAAAGTTTTTTTTTTTTTTTTAAAAAGGAAAGTCTAAGATATGGTTAAAAAAAAGAATCTTTAAAAAATATCCATTATTTAGGAATTCTTCAATGCAGCTACTAGGAGACACTAGGGCAACTAATGGTGCATCGTTTTACGTCAGAAGGAGAGAGTTGTCCAGGCAATGCAACCTAATGGTCATTTGCACGTAGAATAATGTTAGATATTGTTTTATTTTTATCACCAATTTGACATTACTTATTGGATGCTTAGTTGACATAATAAATAATTCACATGTAACGAATTCTTCATCATTTGAAAACAAAAAAGAAAAAATAATAATAGACGAGGAATTCGTTACATGTGAATTATTTTTTTACATTTAATATTTATATTTTTTTCATCTATTATTATTTTTTTTTTTTGTTTTCAAATGACGAGAAAAAATGACTTAGGTGCTTAAATAGTTGTACTTGTTGCATGGTCCCAATCTTTTTTTTTTTTATTTCCCTCCAAATCTCCAACCACTAAAGGAAGGGCATTTAAGTCTTTTTATTTGACAAAATCTTTGACTATTAAGTCATAGATTATGGGAGGGATCTGTTTGGTCTTTTTACAAACTTCAAGGACTAATTTGGACTTTATACCAAACCTCAAGGATCAAAATAGTTTTTGCCCAATAATGAATTGGGATAAGATTAATTGAGATCTCTATGGTTAAAGGTTTAATTTGGGTCACAAATTAAGAGATTTTTATAAATAATATCCACTTTTACTACTATAGAGGAGGAATGACTTTTGAGTCTTTTGAATTTGGACAGCTTGTTAGTGCCCATTAAGAAAAGAATTATGACATGTGAGATCTACGGAGGTAGAAATTATATAATTTTAATTGTATATTCTGAGGGTCTACAGTGCAAGTGATCTCTATCGAGAGCCCCAATTAGAGAGAATATTCAAAAGATTGTGACTGACGGATGCAATATTAGTTTACATTAGATTAAAAGAACTACTAATAGGCCTAGTGATTGGGTAATTAGGAAAAAATTAAAAGGTTCTCTGAATTCCTAATTTTTTCCCTCCAATTGTATCTCAACTTTTAAATTTGGATTTCCATCTTTGTACCTATTTTATTTAATGAATGGTTGTTCAAAAAAAAAAATATATGGTGCAAGTGATGTGACGTTTTAAAGTCGATTAAGCTTAAATTTCATCATGAAAAGGAATTTTCTTCCAATAATGGTACTCGAATATGCCCCTCAATTAGTTTAGATGGTGTTTTTGGAGTAGCTTTGGTGGATTTGGCTTCCACCCTAGGGTTCAACATGATGGCGCTCGTTAAATATGATTTTTCTCCGGCCTGAGAGTTGTGTTGTGATTTGTCGGCCATATTCGTGGTGTTTCCGGTGTGGATTAGTGTGTAAGGACACCCGAGAGGAGCTCAAAGGTGGTCTGTATAGAAAGAGATACAAATAGAATCGGAAGTGATATCAACCCAATAGAATATCCAAGGGACTATTCATGCTTCTCACAAGCCTAGTAAGATGGTGCAAATTGTATCATTTTTTCTACCCCATGGTGTGGGCCGTTGATGCTTCCGTGATGGCTACTTCTAGGGATTTTTTGTTGGATTGGGTAGTTTTGTGCTTTGGTTTTGTGTTGGGCCTTATTTGGTGGTTGTTTATTTATGCCCCCTCACTGTTAGCACACATGCTTGGACAAGTCTTGCACAAGTCACCATGATTATTTTTGGACAACGAAAGTTAAAATTGTAATTTAAATTCAAAACAAACTTTTAATTACAACATATTGTTAGGCTATCCTTAGCAGAGGTAGCAAAATAAAAAACATGTCAAATTTGGAAATTTTTAGAGACCCAAACATTATTTTTGATTTAAATATACATGGGCCCCACCACTTTTCACAACTTTTGATACAAAATGGGTCTCTAAATTACATTTGGGTTGCTAAATTTAGAGCCCCAAATGTAATTTAGAAACCCATTTTGCCACAAAAATTGTGAAAAGTGGTGGGTCCCATGTATATTTAAATCAAAAATAATGTTTGGGTCTCTAAAAATTTCTAAATTTGGCATGTTTTTTATTTTACTACCTCTGCTAAGGATAACCTTACATTACCATTTCACCAAACTCAAATATAACTTACCATTATTTATTTAGAAAATACTAAAATATAAACGGCCCTCCTCATTGCTAAACGCTCGAGGGGTTAATTATGCAATTAGTATTTCAATTTTGTCATCATTTTTTAATTAATCGTATGAGTTAAAAAAGGCATAAAACAGTCTCTAGTATTTATCAAATATAATCAAGTTAGTCAATACCGTTAAAAACTCTGTCAATATTACTGAAAAAAATGCGTAATATAATTTCATTACCCATTTAGAAAAAAAAAAAATTATTTTCCTTTCTTTTACGTTTTTTTTTTTTCTTCTCAATAGACCACCTACTATGACCAAAAAAAAAATAGACCACATACGAGTGAAAGTACTAATCTAAGCTTCATTGTCAACAATTTTTTATTCCAATAATGCGCTCTGAATAGAGAATTCTTAAATTTTCATTCACCAGAATCAATTAATTGGTTGTTAGTCTGCCTGTTTCTCGTGTCTTACCGATATTTTTTGGATGAAAATTACTCAAACAACTAACGGAGTCTAATAATCATAACTTAAAAGAACTAAAAAGCACGAAAAATACTTAAAAACGTGCAATCGTTCAAAATGATCGCAGGGCAATGTGAGACAAGACGTGGACCCCAAGCGCTAGAAAGCCGGATAAACTAATTTATCATTGGCTAGCCTTTCCCAAAAAGCACACAAAACTACTAGCATAATATGCCCTTTGTGATTTTTCCATCCAATATTTAAAAAACAAAGAAAACTACAATGTTAAAAAAATATATATGTTTACGCGGTATCACCCATTCTTGAAGCAGAATAAAAAGGTATATAGAATTGAGATCCTCTATCCGTTGTATAACTATTTTATCAGTAGTATCTAGACACTAAAATGCTTACTATTCATCTTCTAAATCGAGATCCTCCGTTGGTTCTATCATCATTCCTTCCATCCCATGCAGAAGCCCAGAAGAAAAGAGACATCCAGAACAAAACTGCAAAGAAAATCTGAGCGGTGTCTTGAATTCTAGCGAGAGTTGCAGCAATCCCTGGTTGAGAGAATATCCAGTTAGTAAACGATGCAGAAAGCAACTTCGCAAAAGAGTATAGAGAGTGCAACATGTATAAGTTAAATGATCATCTTCAATATTTGTTTCTAAACAGGTCTTTAAAAGCAATGAGTAATATATTGACCAAATTTAGCTTAAAGTAATGGATTTCGCATCATGAGAAGCAGAAATGGGGTGCAAAAGAGTAATTTAACTAAAATGAAGAAACGAAGAAAATAAAAGGATAAAATGCAAAGACAACGTGTTGCATTAGTCAAACTGACCAAATGTTTTTCTGATATTAGTGATTAATATGAGTCATTTTTATAATAACCCTTAGCAATCCTAACGAAGCTAAATCAAGGACCAAAATCTTTACGTGTATCACACCAGAATGGTTTCGAAGAATGTCCAAAATTAAGAAAATTTTAACAGAAACTATATCATAACGGATATTCATTGAGTTATATCTCACCTAAGAAATGTTATTAGAAGGAAAGGCAAAGGGAATTTAGTTACGAAGGAAAACACTAGTAGACGATCATCTGAATCAGCAGCCACCCAGAAAGTTACATTAGTCATACTTCACAAGTAACAGTTGATCTTCCTACTTGCCTCTTGCAAAGGTTTACCTTTTCACTCAACCAAGCTGTCCCGTATTATTACCATTATACACGGGAATTGATTTCATTGATCATCTTTCAGCCCAACTGTAATTTTTATATTTAACTTTTCAAACAATACTACCCAAACTCAATTACCACATGTCTCAGGAATCAGGATCACCTCAAAATCATCGAGTACAAATAGGAAGTTCATTTTTGCATGTGTGGCTCCTTTAGGTTGTTTCACAATCTTCTGAAATCTTAATCCTAAATTAAGATAAAAATCAGCAAAGATATGAGAGTTTTCAATTATCAAATGTCTCAGCATCACCTCAAACTCACATTATTTTTATGGGTCACTACTTTCTTTAGTGTCCATATAAGGGTACAAGAACTTAATAGGCAATATGTTGGACAATTTGAAAATTCAATATCGTTTTTACAGATTTGGCTAACCCAAGTTATTCCTTATACCCACAACACCCATTTATAAACCACACAAACACACTAATTCTTCCGATGTGGGATGTGTCACACACACCCCTCGAGGTGGCTCCTACGGGTTCAAGAGGTGGCTTCCACCAGCCTTCTAGGTGTAGCACTTTGTCTTGCATAGCACTTACCTCCTGCACTGGCTAGTGACCCGCTCTGATATCATTCTGTCACGCCCCGAGCCCAAAACCCCGGACCCGCAGGCGAGACTAATGTTGTAGGCATAAGAAACAACTACTTTGACCTTTTTTTTACTGGCCCAAAATGGCTAACTCAAGATATTCCTTATACCCACAACACCCACTTATAAACCACACAAACACACTATATTCTTCCGATGTGGGATGTCACACCGTTCCTCGTTTCAAGATCAAAATATCAGTAGCCAATAACTATGACATAAACCACCATTTAGCACAATACGACAGTTCTCTATTCAATTCAACAACAGTCTATCAAAGATAAGTCTAGTTCTGATCCTTTCTCTTCTTCGTCATTCTCTTTGTTATTTATCTTTTTTTATTTGCAATAGAAAGTATCTTACTGGTTAAGCGAGTAACCTAAACGACCTTACTGATATCATAACCTGCCAAACATAATATAATTCCTGACATTACGGCACCAGTTTAGCCTAAATTTAGGTAGATACTATAGACTAGTTTTCAACTCTTGTTATTAGACTAACACCACCATGTAATGCATACTAGGCGAGACCGTCCTGATCTTGATGCTAGAGGCATTCTAAATGCACCATTTTGCATTTGGTTAATGTTTTCAAAAGAACTACATGGATGTGAACAGAACACATTGCAACTTACAAGGGATCTGAATTCGGCCTAGGATATGCATAACTATTATAATATGCGTAACTGTTACCATAAACTATCAAGTTCACAGTCTGCTTATCCTACCAGCTCGGCTTGGTCCTAGAAACTAATGCTTCCACCTCTCTAGGATAATTGCAAACAGATATTAGACCTAGTCCTAATCTAATAGCAATTCGCGTTGAATTGATCACAAGTAAGAGAATTAAATTTGATTTCACGACGACAAATAAGTCAAGTATCAGAATGCCATCCCCATTCATTGTTCCTATTCTTTGAGGTAATTAATTTTCCTCAACATTACAAAAATATTTACTTAAAACCCCTTTTACGTCTTCCCCGGCATTTCCATTTTTGCCAAGGCCGTAATTGACACCATAGTCAACTGCTCACTTGTTAAATACTTAATCAGTTCAAGTGCTCCGACAACAACAGCGGTAACGCTGATTAAGCTACTATTCGCTGGAGCCAATCAAATATTAAGCAAAATTAAGCTCAATCAAATGCTAAATTAAGCAACCTAAACAATATGAAGCAAAAAAATCCAAAACAATAAAGATAAAAATGGGATAACTTGGGAGAGAGAAAAGGTACCTGAAGATGATGAGGAAGGATCCGGCGGTTGTGGGTCAGATTCCGGCGGTGGAGATGGTGGGCCGGGACTGGTGGCGTGGCAGCGGCCTGACCATGCGTTGGGGCTGGTAGGAGATATTGGAAATGGACGGTGGAGATTGAGCTTAGAAGAGAGAGGGTGATTGGTGGTGGGCCAATAAGCGAATGAGAAGAAGGCTTTGTGTAGGTTTATGGTGGCGGTGGCGGTGGCGGTGGCCGTGGAGGTGGGAGAGGGAGGAAGACGAAAGGCCATTTCTTTTTAGGCTATTTTTTGGATTCTCGTGTCTCAACAAATATCAAATTTTCTTCCATTTGTGTGTTACGTGTACAAATTTGGAAACTAGTCATTTTTTTTCAATGACGTGTACCCAGCTCATTAAACTCGAGTCCAACCAGTTAAATTCTGTATTATGATAATTAAAGAGAAAATTTTAAAATAATAAAAAATATTTAAATTATATTCTCGTTAAAGTAATTTCACCTCCACTAACTTTAAACCAAACCTTTAGGGCTGAAAAGTAGTCATTTTCTTTATAATAAAACAGATTGGGCAACAACATATTGTATTTAAAATTTTTGAATTCAAATCACAACTAATACTTTATTTATTTACTGTAAATAAATAAATTAAATTAAAAAAAAAAAAAAAAACTCTCCTCTTTGTGTTCTTTCTTTCCATTTACTCCTTTTTGCCGATTCAATCAATTTTAAAACAAAAAAAAATCTTTTTGAGATGAACACCGATTTTTAAGATGACAGGTTAATATATGATATGAAAATTAAAGAAAAGTTGAATATTACAAATCAACTACTACCAATATTTAGACAACACACACATGACAACCAAGAAGAGTCAAAATTAAAATAGCATTGTTTGATTTGATTGAAACAAATAAAAAATTGTTAAATCGTGTTTAGAATAAGCAAAATATTTGTTACACTAAAGAATTTATGATTGTGGGAATAAATATTTTCTTAAGAGTTTTATATTGTAAATGCTTGTCAAACAATTCGTTATTATTGAGATAATCAAACGATTGCTTCATTTGCCTACGCAGTCCGGGAAAAATTCTATTTGACCACATTTTCTAATATTTCTTAAGCTTGCTAACATATTAATTCCTCCATCATATTTAACTCGTACAACTATAAAAAGAAATAGGAAAATATGAATCTATACGTATACACACACACACACATATATATACATATATATATATATTAGAAATATATAATGCGGAAATATCAGGAAATTGATATCTAGTTTTAAGATTTTTGGCAAATATTTTCCCTTTTTCTATTTCATTGATTCAACTAATACACACAACACAAGAAGAAAAACATTTTCTTTCATATAATGTATGAGTTCCCTCCAGGGTTCAAGGCAAAGAGAAACTATGGGCCGGGTTAGACTATAATGTGGGCCTATCATCATAACAATACTCAACCCTACAGATTTTCTGGACCCCGTGTCTACGAGAGGCGCTAGTCTGGGCTGGATGCTTGGTATTGTATTGGGCTCAAACAATCAAATTAATTTTCCTCCTTTTCTGATGAGAAGGAAACAATTGAAATTAATTCATGAGTAAAAATCACTCCGTTCCTTATATTATGACAAAATATCACACTATTCTCTTATGTTTGAAAATTTTCAAAAAAGTCTCATTTATTACTTGACATGTCTCACACTGCCCCCTCCATATATATATATTTTTTCTTTTCTTTTCTTCATCTTCACCCATTATTATTATTTTTTTGGATAAATGGGTAAAGATGAAGAAAAGAAAAAAAATATATACATTATAAAAAGACATGAACATCATTTAACTTAAACGCCATTAACTTAAAAGAAACATTTCAAATAATACATAAGACTTTTTTGAACTTTTATGAATACAAAGAGTCGCATGATACTTTATCATAACTTTTTTAAACAGATGATAAATTTGACAAAAAAAAAAAAAAGAACCAGATCTTAATTTCTCATTGGCTTGCAAAATGTCAAATCACATGCCCTAGCTCTTAAGCCTCTCCTCCACGATAATTTTATGGCAGCCAAACTTGAAACTTGTAGCACATTGTAATGTTCTTTTTCTACCTATAATTAATTGCACTAAAATCACATTTTAAAATTAAACATGCGAGTCTGTAATTTAGACTAAGGGAAACTCTTTAGTCGTGAGATTTCGTTTTCAGTGACAATTGTTTAATTTACCAAAAATTAAAATTCGAATTACACGAAATAAAGTCCACATCCATGTAAAATCTCACATGAGGATGAACCTCACATTTTTCTGTCATTGCCGGACGTTCATCTATTGAGACCGAAGTTTTTTCGTTAGCTACAAATAATGTGCGCTCATTTGGACTAAAAATAAATATACAAACAAGCTTATTTCATATAACATTCCAAGAGGGAAATGCAAGCATTGTTACATGCACACCAACAACCTTTGATAAACAGACGATAAAAGAAGAGTGATATAAAAGAAGAGTGATATCTAACGACGCTTAAACTAAGCAACCATTAGTGCACTGGGATCTCCTTAACATCTTTCTTTGGCTTCTCAGTCTTAGGAATGGTAATAGACAACACACCATCTTTCAACTCAGCATTTATCTCATCAACTTTGGCATCATCAGGCAGCACAAGACTAGTGTCGTAATAGCCATAGATCTTAGATGACCAAAACTCATCATCAGATCCCTCTTCCTCTTCTTCTTTATGCTCACCTTTTATTGATAAAATTCCATCCACAACTGTGATCTTCACATCATCTTTGCCAAGCCCTGGAACTTCAAATCGAAGCTTGTAACACTCGTCTTGTTCTTTAACTCTACCGATAAGTACTTTTGAGGGAAGGCTCTCAACTAGCCTGCTGATGTTCTCAGTAGCTTGCACCAGAGCATTACCAAGTCCTGAGGGAATCATGTCTGAAACAAAGACCGAATCCGTGGTCATTAGATCGTTACCTGAACATTCCACACAGTAATTGTGTATTTATGCCCTGGTAACTTATATGGCTAGCTATGTCATAATTCTCTTATATGAAGTTACCATCAAAAAGTTGCTATATATTAAATTTGCTTTTCCTTTTCCTTCTCCTTTCAATCCTTTGCCATCTTGCATATGACAAAAATTAAGAAGCCTGTCTAAATGTATTTTCGAAGATAATTACAGTTGTAACATTATATCCTACACGAGTCTCTTTTTGTAATATTACACCATATACAAAAAAATATCACACTTGTCGATAACCAATCTTAAAAACTCTTGCACACAAAACAAGATACATACTACTTAGTATTCAAGTTATAATAAATTTAGTTCTTTAAACACTTTAGAACAGAGGATTAACATATTGACAGACTACTTAGTCGAGTTTGAATCACTAAGAAAACTCTTTCATCAATCCAGACTGATATTAGCGTCCTACATGATGTATGTGCAGCATACCCCACATAAGACGACTGATGTCAGTCCAGAATACGTCATTCCTAATTAAATAGCAACCCCAATCACTATAGGTAATATCAGAGCCAGGATATACCATGTAAATGTACGAGTTTCTCACAGCCCGGTAATTCTGAACTGTGATTCTTAACCGGCGCATATCTGAGAGGAGATATTATACCATCTGATATTAATTTCATAAAAAATTTATGTTCAATTCATTATATTTTAATTTTCTATTACTGTCAACACGAGCTTAAACATAAATCATCGAAAAAGGTACATGCATAAGCATAGTTCGCATAGTTGTATCATAAAGAATATGATCATACCCCGAAGAGAAGGAATGAATTCACGGTTGTTCTTCCATAAACTCCTTCTACGTCTTCTTGGGAAAAACTTGGATTTCTTGCTACCTTCAGTCACAGTCACCTCTTTGGCGCCCTCAGGTTTTTCCTCATTTGCTGCAGTTGTAAACCTTCTTAAAATCTCAGAACTCGAACTCCATAGCTGCTGCTTCTGTGCAGCATTAAGAGCTCTCGCGGTGACATTATGTGACAACGAAGAAGATGAAAAGGAGGGTGATAACAACACCCTTTGTTGCAATTTCTTCGTAGCCAAGCGAGCCAAAGCCATTTCTTTATTTGTTTGCTGTTTTTTGCAAAGAAAATACACGTGGAATATAAAGAGTTTACGAAAGTGTAGGATGTTTCTGAGAGGTTCTAGGAGGGGGTTGACACGTCGGGAAAGGTCTCATGCTTTGTCATCGAATTTGGAGGAGTGTTCTGGAGGGTAATGCACATGCCACCACCTTCCACTTTTGGCATCCTCGGCGTTATTATTTGCTATCTTATCTTATTCTTATTGTTTATTTATTATTTTTTTAAAGAGGTATTAGTTAATATATTAAAATAATAATAAAAAGATTATTTTTCTTGTTTTCTTTAGCATATATCAAGTAAACATTTACATAAAAGATAATAAATAAGTAATAAAAATAAAATAATATCTAATATATATATATTTTTTTGTTACATAGTCGGTTCCCATAGATCTTGATTCTAATTAAATCAAATTATGTTTCTTTTAAATGAAATTATGTATCTTGAAATTTCTTTTTGTTTTCCTCTCCTTGAAAGGCTGAAGTCGTGCTAGTAAGAAATCATTCTCGGGAATGTTATACCATTTCTATCACTATCTACATAAAGTAAAAAACACTCGGGAGGCTACAGCAAAATATGACTTTGCACTGGTTTATTCAAAGCAAAATTTGCTAGTCAATCAATACATTTATTAGTTGTACACATTTTATCTTGAAAAATTTAGGTTTTGATACGAGTTCCATCAATTTTTTAGATGTGTTTTGTATAATAATTCATAAAAAAGTTTACTTTTCTTTTACTCCATCCCTTTATAGCTACATCATGCTGCTCAAATTTTGCATCCTGATCAGAAAATTTGACAGCCTGCCGATACTATACATCCTTACAACCTTAACCCAGATTTCTTCTTGCCTCTTTTCATCTAGGGCTTAATCCATCACATTACTAGCGATCGAAAAACATAAAAAATTACGTGGTCTCTACATGATTGAAGAAGCCATGTTCTGTCACTTAATTGAACTTTAAAACTATAAGGAGCAACTAGCCAAATGGGCAGCTTGCAACATGAAGAAGAGAAAATAAGTTAGCTGCAGGATCGCAAATGTGTAGTTAGGCCTGTGTACGAAATCCCCGTTATATGAAAGATTAAAAAAGCCCGAAACTCACTTTAAAATCTATCGTACACAAATCTTATCTTTTATTTTGTAAAAAACTATTTTCACAATTCAAACTCGTAACCTTCAAGTCAGACAATGACAACTTTAACATTGCGCTATAACCAACTTGTAGACTTTGAATTTAAAGACAGGAATACTAGGAAAAAGGTTCAAGCAATTTGCTGCCAAGACCAGCAGCAGCAATCAACTTCTATAAAATTTGAACAATTCTTGTCCTACAGTGCTCGGATGATCATCAGCTCTGCATGCTTGACAATTTATAATGGAAAATTTTTCTATCAGTTTGGACTAATAGGTCAATCTCTCACATGGTAGGTGAGATCTACACGCGTAAGTTCCACAAATACGTGAGAGATTGACATCAGCCCGAACCAATTGAAGAATTTCCCATTTATAATTACTTTACAAGAAACATTTTGGTGCACTCACCTCTCTCTCTCTCTCTCATGAAGCAACTAAAATTTAACAATCGTTGAGAAACATCCTTACTATCCTAGGAACATCAACAACATATTTGGGCTTTCTCAATCATACAGACCTTCCTGCTCCCAGATGTCCACAAGAAAATCTACCATTTCCTGTTAACGATGAATACGATAAGGCTAATGGTACGAGAAGAAGGAAAATTGAAGGAAAACTTCGATTTCAGCAGAGCAGACTTACGGCAAGAGGAATAGGCTTGCGGAATGGCTTGTTGGAGCTAAGCAAACTATCGTAGGTTGCGTTCCAACTGCAAAGCCAAAACTTTTTAGCGAAGCTGAGACACAAAGTGCTGAAAAAATACAAGAGAGAATCCATGAACAAAGTAAACAAGCCAACGAATTCTAGATGCAATATCAAATCATGTCTGGGCAAAAGAGAGTTACATAAGCTCACACGTGCACATAATCAACAAAAGCCAAGTGCTACATACCATTTCTCGCATAATCACAGCCTCAAAGAAAAGAAAAATGGACAAAAGTGTGCTATAACAGGGACTGAACGCTTCTTTTTTTGGAGGGAGGGGCGGGGGAGTGGAGCTGAGTCACAAGAAGGACGAGCAACGTCAATATTTAATGATGTATGTCGTATCAAGAACCATTAAACAACTTTTTTATACTCTCTAGGGTTCTTTTTTTCTTTCTTGCCTTCTCTTTTTTATTTGGGTGATGCAAAGGCAAATGAAACAGAAAAAAAGCATATAGATATCTAAACAAAATAGAATGGAAATACTCAATGTGCTAACAAACAAGTGAATTATGTATAATGAATATAATAGCCAAATATAACTTGGGAACAAAATCCAAAGTTTCAACACTCTACTGCTACTCCCAAGCCTAATACTTAGATAACAATTGACCAATGAATTATCTTGATCACCAACAATAATGCAAACACGAGTAACATAAGAATAAAGAAGATAAAAAGAACAGCTGGAATACAAGTTACATTTAACCATCCAAGTAAGGATAGAACCCACCTTATTCTGGGTTCACGCAGTTGCTGGGACTTGTTCTCAGGCTTTTTACTTCCTATCCACTGCTGTCTAGTTTGGTTCCAGAGAAGGAGACCTGCAGTCATCCCAATAAGATAATTAATATATGAAAAGGGAGCTGTCTCTGAATGGCCAATTAGCAAAACCACCCATCCCCAACGAGCAAGGCAACGGGGAGGGTGGGAGGTGAGAGGTGAGAGGTGGAGGAGGAGGAAAACCTGTCAACAGATGGATTATTCATGAATTTTTTTCACCAAGAACAAACTTGCTCAAACAAGTCCTTTCTTTTGTTTCCTTTCCTCTTTTTTGTCTGTTCTTCTGTACACTCCCCAATACTGATTTCATCCCCTTTCCTTACCCAATTTCTAAAAATTAGTTCGATTAGCCAGGAGACATCAAAAGAAAAAAGCAGGGATTTTTTTCATCCTGTCCAAAAAAGTAGGGAATGTAATGCATTTGCTTGAAACAGCTACCAAATAACTCCTTCCTATTTAACCACCCATTCACACACCAAAAACACTTTCTTTAGAAGCAATGGGAAAACCGGTTCACAATGTGGAGAAGTTACTCGTCATTAGAGTAGGAATTGGCTAAACCCACCCTTATAAACCAAATCCATAACAAAGGGCAAAAGAAGGGCATTGAAACTCATTGCTATAGGAAACCAGAGTACGTCTTTTTCTGTGTGAAAAAGTATAAATGCAGAACATCTAATATGTTATCATCACACAGGAGAAATAACATACCATGGTTTACGAATTCAGAAGGATCATTTGAACTACCAGTACCATGAGAATCATGCATCTGTGCAGATGTACAAATTGAAGAAATGCTTCCCTGTGACTGAATTGTACTATTATCCATGTCACAAGCGCTGGTGGTCCAAAAATCCTCTGATATCCTAGGTTTTGGAGCTGGCTGAGCCTGAGGTTTATTACCTTTTAGGGGCTCATTAACTGAAGAAATGAAATCGGGCTTCTGACCACATCCAAGACAACCCCTGCTCTGTACAAAAGACATAATTCTGTAAGATATCGAATTCAACAGTATGAAGAAATGGTTTTGGGGTTATTACGGCATCCAAGAGAGCCACTGCCCTGTAGCTCTGCAGGAAACCAAATTCAACTGCACAAGAGATTCAATTGACAAGTAGAATATTCCATATTGTGAGGACAAATTTACAGGTGGCTAAGTATATAGATACTTTTCAGAAAAGAGAAGAGCACAAGGAGGGAGGACGGAAGGGAAGGAGGATTTAATAGGAAAAGATAGGGGGCTTTTTAGTAACAGATAAAGGTGCACAGAGTCATGTAGAAGTAAAAAAGTAACACATATTCAAATCAAAGAAACAGAAACCATGAACTTCTATATAGAGAAGAAACCAGTGACTTTGATTTGCATTATTGAACTAACCAACATTGTGAAAAAAAAAAAAAAAAACCACTAAAATATGCTAGTTTAAATCTGAAGAAAGTCATTGCATTAACAAAACCAGATCTTCTAGGGACAGAAAAGAGTGCACAAAAATGCTTAAATTCTTGAGGCATACAAAAATGCTTAAATGCTTAACAAAAATTTGCCAAGACATACAGCAAAAGACTTCAAACTAGTCCTTGACAATTATGAGCCACACAAGACAGATCTTGTCCATTATCTGGAACTAAGTTCCACCAAATGGGTCAAAACGAATGGGACTGAAATGCATAAGGTAAAGTTCACCCACTTCGTCACTATGTGTAACCACTAATAAAAACCAAGGTTCACCGAACAGCCCACTTTGATGAAAAGTGTTATAAATGGATTTGACACTACTTTGCATGTGACTGCCATAAAGTTTGCAGAATATTAATGTTACAATAGTTAGAATCACAAGCAAGGAGCTTGAAGGACAGGAACTTCACTCAAGGCGGAAGGAGCAATTTCCACCAACTTCAGTTAAAGGTAGCTCAAATAGGACTCGGAGAGGAACAACATGAAGAAAATAGAAACAAAAGAAAAGTAAGACCGTAAGACCAATTGGCAATGAATGCAACTCCACCATGATAAGAGCGTGAAAATGAGAAGATTAGCAAGCAGCTTGATCTTGATAACTTGGAATGTGGAATTCGAAATCCCCAGAGATGGATTATCGACAATTAACCAATAAAAGATCAATGTGAGTCTTAAATACCATACTTGTTCTTCTTCACATTGAATATGTCAGTTTCATTGGGCATCAAAGCAAGTGGTCCAGCGAGGAAGGGTTAAATGCTTATGTAAGTAGGTCCCAGCTTGAGTTTAGAACATCAGATATTCATAAAAGATATAATACTCTATCAGATGAAAAGTTATGAGTCTGTCCATTTTATGGAAGTGGATGTTATCTCAGAAAAAGGGGCTAAACAAAATAGTAAGAAGTCCAATATGAAGCTGGAAGAGAATTAGATAGGCAAAACTCAATGCACCCTGCCAATTCCTAAAGCTAATCTAAATACCTCCTAAGATCAGTAAGGTTATCTTTCCAACATCTGAAAAGGTGAATTAGTTTCGAGCTCAATGCTCTACTATTTGGTGACTTGCATTCCGTGTCCTGCACGTAGTATTTTAGCCTAGGTGTATTAACCTTTTCAGCCGAATCCTTTACATAAGCCTTCCAGATATGGTAGTACAATGACATCATTTGTTTTCAAATCATGGCCATCATAGGGAATTTGTGGACTGCAATGAACCTGTTGCAAAAAGTTTTAAGGACAAGCAATAATGTAACATTGCAATGGTAAATCAATGAAGTGAGTGACTTATCAGGAGGGAAGAGCCCCTATAGTGAAATTAGAAAGCAATTGGAAAGGAAAATTGAGAGCCAGTTCTTAGATGCAACAACCTATTAATAACAACGGTTTCAGCAAATACAACAGTTCCCAATAAAGATGGTAATGTCTCTTAAGACAACTGATAATTGAAGATTTAAATGCTAATCATTTTGTGAAGTGTGAAATTAATTCATAACTAAATCCACAGTTACCCACACTAAAATTCCTGTTAACTTCATTGGTTACATTATTTGAGCCAAGATGTGCTGCGTGTCATGTGCTTGCGCATGGGTTGAGGATGAGATGCATTTATGGTACAAAATGTGTATCTCAATTTAACAAGTATGTCAAAGATTTGTCTGGAAATCAAGCAAACCGAAAGATTATATACACTACATCAAACCATTAGGACCCCTAAAGATGAACCACAAAGTAGGAACACGAAGAACTAATTTGATTCTATCGACTCCTTAATTTCATGTTCATCTGTTCATTTTGAACGTTGATTCTATCAACTCACATCTTCCACCAAAATACAAACACCAAACCGAACACAGACCATGGCTTTATCCCAGTAGCTGGGGTGGGCTACATGGATCTAACAACACCATTCAATCATGATGTCTCAAATCCATAGAAAGAATCTGACTAGGTTTAAGCTGACGGTTGACTACCCAAAGCTACCATCCTCCTTTCCGGACTTGGAACCAGCAATGCTGAGTGTACAACGCCTGACATAGGCAGAGTTCCCAAAACATAGTGACTCAAGAATCTCTATCTTTCTGTTATGAATTCATCATTTTTTTCCCAACTTTCAAACAAAAAAAGTCTACAATAATTATGTAAACACCTTGTTAAATCATTTAATCCGATGCTCTACGCAATCACAATTTATATAATTCCCAATAAAATCATGCAAATCAAAATCCAAATCAAAAAAATCATAACAAGATAAAATAGCACAAAAATTTAGATAAATAAACAGCGTATAATCTCACAAAAAGCTAATACATATACATATATACATATAATGCAATAACGATAAAGAAAACGGAAATATATACCCCATGCAGGCAAGGATTAACACCGTGAGAGATCCGAAATGTATGAATCTCCCTACCATAAACACCGATTTCAGGAAGGTAAACTATCTCACAATACCCTGAAATCACACAAGTTCACATCATTATACATATAAAAATGCATACATACATGTGTATATATATATGTATAGTTATTTATATACACATATACTGATATAAATATATTATATATATTATTTATTATTATTGTATATACATACATATATAATACATATTATATACATTATTTATCTCTATGTATATACATAATCATATATATTGTATATACATCATTTATTATTTATATGTATGTGTATATTGCATTACTATATATATATATATATATATGTGTGTGTGTGTGTGTGTGTATAATAATGTATATGATATATATTTATACACATATATATTACGTATTCATCATTATATAAATACCTGAGAGAGAGAGAAGCGTAGCGATTATCTCTCTCTCTGGATGTATCGCGTGCTAAGCCTTCCCGAAATCGATCGGCTTTTTGTTTTCTGAAAGGAGACTGCCTTTTTTGGTCTTGGATGAAGAAGACGCTTTTCTCACACTTCTTCTTTGGAGAATGCGGTATATATATATATATATATGAGAAAAAAAAAATTTAACGGCAAGAAAAATGTTATTTTTTTATTTTTTATTTTTTTTTATGACGAGGGATTCGTCCAAACTTTGATCTCATTAGATTTATTCAAGATTATAAATTTTGTAGTATAATAATACGCGCAAGCCATGCTTAGAGTCAGAGAAGGGGTTGTTAATATTTGAGTTGGGAGAATATATGTTTGAATTTAAATATTTGGCAATAACGATTTATTATCTAATAACTTTACCTAGCTCTGGGGCAAATTTTATATCTTTTCATAAGATAACTTTGTTTGTGAGAGGGTAAAGATAATTGTAAAAAATTGTAAATTTAGGGGCATTTTGTTTTCCTAAAAGCAAAATAAAGAAGATGAATAAAGTGAGCAACCTTTGGAAATTAATGAGTAAATGACTTGTTTGTACTTTGTATAAAGTGAGAAATAATACACAAATGCTTAGTCATTTTTCTTTTAGAAAAAGTACGATAATTCATAAACGTATTAACGATGTGATTATTGAGCAAAAAATTGCATGAGAAAAAAGGTTCCTTTGTGCATGCTTAATAATATGAGAAGTGATAGAAGAAGAGTTTGTTATATTGAGGTTAAAAGATAAGTTATGATTTAGTCGAGTCATGATTGTTTGAAAATTTGTTGTAGATTATGAATAATTCAACTCATTTTTTCATGATTATCGTCTCAACTCCTATAATTTAAAATGGCTTCTTATTTATGATCTTCCCATCATCATTAATTATCCTATCCTATAATGTGGATTCAATTAATGACTTCTAAAGAAATTTCTATCATAATGGTAGAAATTTCCAAGAAAAGCAAATTTGTGTATATAGTGATAAGAATTAAGTGATTGTAGAAACTAATTTGAATTTTTTAAAAAATGAATTTTTTTTTACCCCCACTTTCACACATGTTCCCACTTAATGAGATTCGAACCCTGACTTTTAACTATCATAAGAAAATAGCTCATCTGGACCATCACCAGGCTAATCATGGATCTAAAAAATGATGGTGATGATGATGATGAAAGATAGATGGATAAGCTACTCTCCACTATTAGATAAAATAATCCACCACTAAAACTACACATGAATCTAAAAAATAATAGTAATGATGATGATGGAAGGTAGATGGATAGGCTACTCATGAATCTAAAAAATGATGGTGATAATGATGATGGAAGATAGATCATAGATGGATGATGAGATGATGATGGTTCAATTTGATTTACACAACAATGTTGACGCGCATAAAATATATTTTTTTATTTAAATAAGGTCTAAGTTATATAATATATGTTATATTTTCACAATCTTTCGTAATTATAGTAAAAAATATATTATTAAACCAAAGAACTGGTGGTTGATGCGTATAAGAAGTTAAAAGAAAGATGGTTGTGGTTGTTTTAAGGTTTATTTTCTTTTTTCTCACTATGCACATTAAAGCCAATATTTAACAAGATAATAAGTGAAGTTTACAATATTTGGGTTTTCGAATGAGTAATTATAGCGTGTTTTAGTGTAAGATAATGTTAAATAAGCACAGTATGTGTAATTAGATACCACTGAAACAAAAGCCTTCTTAAGTTATAAACGAAAAAAGGCCTTATTTTCAAGAATAATCTCAACTTCTCACTTCAAATGATATTTGACATGCTAATCACAACTACATAGATTTGGACCTTCTCATATCAGATAACATTATAAGAGATAATCTAATGAATGTGACTTAATTATGCAGTTATATACAGTTATGCAGTTACATACAGTTATCAAATAACATTATGAGAGATTCAACAATGATAAATTGTCCACATGTACTATAACGTTATCAAAGAGACCAATAATGGTGAAATAATGATAAAATTATTATAAATTTTTTTAAACTATTAAGTATAATAATCAAAGAGTAATACTATATATCACTCATTTTTTCATTACATTTTTGTCACCTCCTGGGTGGCATATTACATGGCATGCCAACTAATTAATTTTTTTTTTCCTCTTTCTTCTTTTTTTTTTCTTTTTTCTTTTTCTCTCTCTTCTCAATTTCTTTCTCTCTCTTAATTAATATTTACCAAATATTTTTCCTCTTTATCTTTAACCATATAGATCTTATACCGAAATCATGACTTTTCTTTCTTAGATGTTCCTTGTTTCTATCTTTATCAATGTTTCATCTTCTTCTTCTCCGGTCAACGTTTGCGTATCTACCTAGAATTTTATTAAAGATAAACGAGATTGTTGATTTTATTCTAATTTTCCCAAACCTTTGTTGTGTAAGGTGTATTAAAAAGGTGATAAAATAAAATAAAATAATATATAACATTACTCATAATCAAATAACTGCATAATTATTCAACAAATCTAAATTCACGATGATGTATCTATTTCGGAAAATATAAAAATTGAAAGATTAAGACTGGCTATCCTCTGGCTTATTTAAAGCTGGAAAGTCAAAACTGTACGTAATGTTAATATTTTTCTTTGTTGTACGCATGATCATAAGTGAGCAAGACGATTACATCGCTTCATTTGTCTATAGTTTTAGAACAACCAGAGCCACATGATAGTCAACGTCCCAAGTGAGGCAGGTGAGATTAGGCATGTTAAAAAGGATTATTGATATAGATCTTGCTAGAGCATGAACACTAAAGCTTGTGTTACTTGGGCTTAATTAGAAGAGGGCGATTAGGGGAGCACAATTTAGTGAAGTCTACATGTCACGTCTTGAGCTCACAACTGTAAGTACAAGTTTGTAAGTGCGATTAGTGTCGTAGACATAAGTAATAATTACTTGAGCCTCTTTTTTACTAATTCAAAATAATTAATTCAAATTATTATTTATATCCACAATACCTACTTATAAACCACTTAATTTTACAATCTCTCACCGATGTAGGATGTTACACTACACCAATTAGCAAACGGACATATTAGTAGACACCAAAGATACAAATATCTTGACAGCATTCCAAATAACTCATCAATTCGAAATTTTCTCTGAAGAAGCAGGGACCGTAGTAGCTAAACTAACAAGGTGTTGGACTGGGTGGCCAAAGTAGTTAGATTAAGCCTATCAAATCTTAACTGGGTTGTTAATCTTTTCATGAAACGTAAAAATCTTGTAAATGACGATTTTGATTGTACTGTACTGGTATTGAGTAGTCATTTTTAACGAATGTTTAATATATATTCACTCATTGACCAAAGAAACAAAAGATTAAAAACGCCAATTGGCAAAAGTGATATTGTTTATTGTACTGCAGAAGTGATAGATGACATCACTTTGGTTGGCCAGGGATCGCTCAAAATCAGCAACTTGCCAAGTGGTATATACTAAGCAAATAAATAAATAGACAAGTAAAAAAGTGGAGCTTTCAAAAGCAACCAAAAAAAAAAAAAATTGGCAAGAGGGTTAAGTTCAGAAATGGTCCTGTTTAACAAATTTATTTCTTAAAAAAACCAAAAATTTAGTTACCAGAGCCAACATTAAACACCGAGCCGTATTATATTTATTATTGGACTGTTTGATAGACGAGTAAGACACTTGCGTTTTGCCGTTTTGCCCATTTATAAATCCCCTTTTTTATATTTTTTTTCTTTCAACAACCAAGTAAAACAAAACAAATTACAAGTGTGAGGTGATGGGTTGGTGAGGTTTGACCTCAAGTTTGTAGGAGAGCCCCCATTAAGCCTGGTCTATAAACATGATTTGAATTGAGAGAAATTCAACAATAGAGAACTATTTATATAATTATGATAAAATAATTTGAATAATTATTACTATTGAATTTTTGATATAATTTTATACGTTATAAGAAAATTCAAATCACTATCAATGTCATGACTCTAGTAAGTATTTGCTTGAAAAACAACAATTACCTTGTCATTTTTTTTTCTCCATTGCTGAGCAAAACAATCACTAATATTAGCTTGTAATCTTCACCACCTCTTATCAAGATCTAGGCTGCTACACTGTACATACACTTCTCCTCAACTATTAAAAAGTCCTCGCAATATAAATATTAATTGAGATAAGAAAGGTGAGCCTAACTTCAAAGTACTCAACAAGATCTCAAACAATATTTGGGAGGAGATTCTGGAATGGCTGAAACAACATTGTTTTGGGAAGAGTTTTCAGCTTGTGACTAAAATGATGTTAAATGCAATGGTTTATCATATTTGGCAAGAAAGGAACTATTGTATTTATAGTATGAATATAACGACAAATAATCAAATTCTACAAAAGACCAAGAATGATGTTAGTTGCAAATTAGATATGAAGGTAAATATACTAGCATCGTAGTTAATTGACAAATTTGTTACTTTTAAAATTTAGACGAGAGCCAACTTATATAGTTATTTTCTAGCTCTCCTCAGCTTTGTATATTTTGTAATTAATTATTGAACTTAATAGATCCACTTGCTTTTAGTGAAAAAAAAAAATCTCAAACAATGGGAAAATAGCAACAAAGAAAAACTAATTTTGCATTAGATAGTACTAGACATGTGATAATGCTAGTGAACTCGAACTTGGATCTCCTCATTATGAAAAGATCTAATGATAATAAACTGTTTATATAATTATAATAAAATAATTCTCTTTATTATGAAAAAATTTAATAATAATAAATTATTTATATAATCATTATATATTCAAATCCCGTGCCGATCCATTAATTTTAACATAAAGTTTTGTTACAGGACCATCAACTTCTAGTTGTACAACATGTCACTAAACCTGAAAATCCTAAACAAATTTCTCGTATTTACATCTAATTCAGTGGGATAACAATTTTTTTCCTTGTACATAGTGGTGGAAATTTCGTGAACCGACTGCCTTTTTTCAATTTCCTTTTCTTTACAAATTTCCCACTGGGAGAGACGAAACTATAATCCATTATCAATTGATCAGAACGAGTATTCAATCCTTTGTAATCGATCCTTAAGCATCCCACTATACAAAGCCACACGATTTGGTGGCATTCTAGGAAAATCAAGAATCTCAGTTCCACAAGAAATGGTGTGAAATCTTGAAACCTTCTTGTACTTTTTTCTGTACTCTTTACCATTCCCACTTGAATCCTTCACATCATCAGCAAAATGAACTTTCTTCTTCTTCTTCGTCTTCTTCTTTCCATCATTTTCCTTTCTACCTAAACATAAAATCATTAACTCAATATCACTTTTTGCGGTTTTAAAAATTTTGATCGCAACAAGTCACTACCCAAGCCCTTCGGGTCCATGCAACAAAAAGTGGTTCAAGATTGAGGTAGCTAGAAAGATAATGAAAAAAGTAGAAATCAAGAGTGAAATTGAAGTACCTGAAGATAAACAAGACCTGAGAATTTGCTTTCCAGGAATGGAATCTTGAGTCGTCCCTGGAATTGAGTTGGTTGATGAAGAATACTTTTCCCTGAGAAGATCAAGGAGGATTAATGTGCCTGCAGAGACAGCCATGGCTGTGGCCAGGACAAGACCTTGAGAGCTCAACAAACTAGACATAATGGGTATGTGGGGTATCCAAAAGAATGGTCTAAAATGTAAAGCAAGTCGTTGACATGAATAGTGAAAGATCTTTTAAAGAATAAAGCTCACTTAATTTTTTATAGCAAAAAACCATTACTGGGGTTGTTAAGGGGTGGACTATGAAAATAACTACGTTAGGAAAGATTATGTACATACAAGTAATGGAGTAGAGTACTGGACTATATATATATATAATGGGAAATTAAATAATAGGTAGAATCTGGAGATCTCTGGTATTGCTTCACTTTTTCTAGATGGTAGCAGACAAAGAAAAAAACAAAATAAAATTGGTGTTTTAGTATATAAATATCTTTAAAATACATAAATTTATTTAAAAAAATATTTAAGGTTAGTGCGTGGTGCAGTGTCTGTTGAAGCAAAGTTAGCTCTGCCCATAGTTGGTTGTTTGTCGTCAAAGGTAAAAATAATTAGTAAAGGTATTTATTTACGAATTAAACGTCTTAAATTGGATCTCTCTTTTAACTATATTAATATACAGTAGAACCTCTTTAAATTAATAGTTTTAGATCATCAAATTTTATTAATTTAGAGAAATATTAATTTATCGATAAATTAATAATTATTAATTTATAAAGATATTTTTATTTTTTTTGGCTTTATAGTAAATATATTATGATTATGATGTTTTTTTTTTTTTAAATGACTTGTATTTTTTCGGACCAATTTGAAAAGATAAGTAATGAGAATAAAATATACAATTTAGGATTAAAACAAAATTTCTTTAATCTCGTATCTAAGTCCTTGTAGGATTAGGATGATAACTAATTTCTCTAATTTTGTATCATAATCCTTGTAGGATTATCTCAATTTTTTCATTTTAAATAATTAAATATGAGATTCAATTAGATTTGAAGTTCAACAAAAAATAAACTACCCTTGATTCATATTTTAAAAAAATTTCATAGTCAATTTATTATGTACGTTTTAGCAAATTATTAATTTATGAAATATGTAGGTCAATAAAATACAAAGAAATTTTTTTTAATGTATTATCTTATAATTTTATCGAATTTATTAATATTTTACACTGGTCCCAAATCGGGACCATAAATTTTTATTAATTAAAAAAAATTAATTTATCAAATATTAATTTAAAAAAGTTCTATTATATGTTAGAATGTATTATTATATTACAAGATATATAATCTTAATGTGAACATAATTAAGATAAATTTCTCGTGACAGGTGGAATAAAGGAATGGTCGAATTTGAGTCCCAATTTGCATTGAAGTGTCTACGGGGCAGGCTAGGAATCAATGTGATATTGACTTGGGGGGTTTTTAAGGAGTCAGGAAAAAGTCATGGACTCGAAGATTATTGAGAGAGGTTGAGATTCTTTTTATTTATTTATCTATTTTTATTTTTGTCTGAAGGTTGAGATTCTTTCTACTGCTGCCGACTGGTATTATTACTTGTCAAGCTCTGAATTTTTCGGCAGTCACGATCTATATTGTACGTGTCGAAACAAGGAAATTGAAAACTAAAGCCGGAGATCTTTGGCACCATTCATGTTTAGAGGCTTGGCGGAATTAAATTAGATTTATTCTAAATATTATAATGTTATAAAAGAGATAAATAATAAATAAATAATATAATTATAATTATAATAAAATGATAGAATTTGCTTCACAACAACCAATCATTCAAAACGATCGTATTGCGTGTGTCTACGAAGCATGAGTCCAATGCAGTTCAAAATGGTTTGTGTCACGTATGACTATTGTATGGGCCCTACATGGCGCGTGGGAACCATGCGCCTATAATGGTATGAGCTTTGAGAAGCACTACCTTGAAATGGTCTGAACCATAGGATATATAAAGATAAAAAATTGCATCAAATTTCATTATTATTTATCATTTTTTTCGTAACGTTACAATATTGTGAAGGGAATTCAAATCCAAATCATAAAGGCCAAACATACTATTCAATAAATATTTTTCAGCTTTCAAATAAAGATTTTTCATTAACTTGATTTAAAATACATACTCGCATTCACTTGTGAGGTGATCCAAATGTATTTATGATTTTATGACTACTAAAGTTGTTGTGATCTTTCTCCCTAATCTTCTTATGTTGATTAAATATGATGAAAATGCTTGATAATTTGATCGCCAATAAAATAGCTATATATAAAATATTTCAGCAAAATATAACTCCAAATAAAATTAGTGGTCTGTGTTAAGATAACTGAGATTTCATCTTAAAATCAATTAATGTCAAGTGGAGTAGTCTAGGATCTTATATGATGGTCTTAGAGTTTTATGATTTTTTGATGTGAGATAAGTGTATATCCTAACACTCTCCCTCACGTGTGACCTGATTTGAGAGGAGTCATACGTGGAAGATTGAATACGCATAGGCCTAATTTTAAGACGTGTCACGTTTAGAAGATTGAATACATGTAGACCAAATTTTTGCATATGGAAGATTGAACAATACATGTGGACCGAATTTTTGAAATGAGTCACACATAGAAGATTGAAAACACGTTGAACACACGTGACAGATTGAAGATACATGAAATATGACACACGCGAAAGATTGAATACAAATGGACCTAATTTAAGATGAGTTGCACGTGGATAAATATGACTAGACCAAGGGCCCAACTCTAATATCATATTAAGAAGCTTGATGTTTTATCTTAAAATCAATTAATGCTTAGTGGAGTAGGGCCCAAGATTTTATAAGGTGGTCTTACACTCCCCTCATATGTGATCTGATTTAAGATGGGTCGTATACAGATGAATATGACTGGACCAATGACCCAACTTTGATACTATATTAAGATAACTGAGGTTCTATTTTAAAATTAATTGGTGTCAAATAGAATAACCCAGAATCTTTATAAAATGATTTTAAAATTCCTGATTTTTTAATATGAGACAAATATATATTCTAACAGTTTACAATGCGACATAAAAGATCCTTTGTTTTCTTATTCTTTGTCTTAGATGTACCCATCACCTTTCCCATCTCTTTCCCTTCAAAATTTCTTGTATTTTCCATTTATCAGAAAAAGAAAAATTCAACCAAACTTGAAAGTATGTTTGTCCAAATCCAATTCCATTTTCCAACTTCTAATACGCGAAAGAGATTGTCACGTACATAGCATAAAAAATTTTCTTTAGTATTGGAGATATTCAATTAATTAAATATATACTCTCTAAATAATGATCACTTATTATAATATCTGATACTAAAGTAATCATGCATTCAAGTCTACTACTATCATCTCATTTATCACATACATAGCTTAAAAAATTCTCTTCTACACGTGAAAAGACATGTTAAAATAGTCATGCATTCAAGTCTACTACTATTATCCCATTTATCAAGTATATAATTTAAAAAATAACATTTGCTCGTAAAAAAATGTGTTGAAGACAACAAATTAAACTAATGACAAACTCTCTAATAGTTCAAATACTTTTCAATCACATAATACTTAACATATATCTAGTTATCTTTGACCACAAGCCACATGAAATGCAATCCTAAATCATACATTTGGATTAGACACGTTCAATCATAACTTGGAGGATCAAAACTCAAAATGTAACGAAATGACACACAATTGGGTACGTGGAAATCTAGTATTCAATCTGTTTTGAACAAGAATGGACATTGACAAATGTATGATTTTTATCACTCTTTTCAATTGACGTTTGATGTATATATATATATATATATATATATATATATGCTGTCTACACCCGTGTGTGTTTCAGGCATGTAATATAAGATTGTGGTTCGACACGTTTCTGAAATGACACCCCAAAAGGTTGCAACTCACGAGTGAAAACTCAAGAACCATGTTTGAGAAACTTTTAATGTGATCTAAACACGTCTCATGTTTTGTTGTTTTGTTGTTCAATTTCACACAGAGAAGTGAGGAGGATTCTTCCAGGATTTAATGCAACTGTCGTAGCTCAATCCATTTTTTTTTTTTTTTCTTATCATGAGGAGTTTACGTTGAGCATAATTACATTAGATTTATTACAGTACTACAAATTTTATGATGTAATAGCGTGTTCTAACACATGATCTAATTCGGTTAAAATCAAGGATAGGTTTAATTTTTTTTGTTAAGTGAAAATTAAAAACACACAATTTAACACTTACAGATGAATAATTTTTTTAGTAGAAATTAAATTGACTTTCAATCAAAAAATACCTTAATGTTCTAGCCTCAGAGTCACTGAGGCCACAACCTACGCTAACTTGTGATTACATAAGATTACGATTGAGATAATATTTATAATGAGAGAATATAAATTTAAACGTAACTAAGATCTATCGCTAGATAACTGCAGGCAACCCTTGGAGACGTCTTCTACCGCTTTTTTCTGTTCTATATGTCTACTTCCAAAGTATTGATTCGTCACCGTGTTTCACATCTCTCCCCACATGAATCTTTCTGCCTCTTCCCGTGAATCAAATGTCGTCAAATAGGTTTGTCTTTTATTGGAGTCAAGGTTCCTTGTACAAGTGCAACTTGCCTTCTTAGTTAAGTAGGAAAAAAGAAAGATCTAGTATAAAGTGTTGAATATAATAAATAATATAATAAATTTTTTTTAAATAATTTAAATTTTTAGATGATGTGGTAACTTAATATACAATAACAAAAAATTCAAATAAAGATTTTGATAAGGGATAAATACCTAACTGGATAGCAAATACTGAACTTATCCTTGAGAAGATAAGGGGGCCCACATAATTAGAAGAGGTCGGGCATGACCGACTTGGCGAGTTAATAGCCGACCATTCGACTATTTTTGGAACTTAATTTATCTCGAGAGGCGGTAGGTTGGGCACCGATAAAATCTCTCAAAATCTTTATAAATATTCCCTAAAGTAGTAAAAGATAACTCATTTTCCCTATAAACACTTTTTACTTACAAATTATTATTAAACAAGATCAGATTTCTAACTTGAGTATTAGAGTGCTCACACAAGAAAAACTTGCAGTTTGTTCTCTATTTGTAGGTTAACCCAGGAGCTCGGTCAATAACCCAAGGTCAACCAATTCAAGTTTTCTACCTTAATGGATTTAGAATTGTTTTACAAAACATCAAACTAAAAACAAAAAATAATTGTAAAACAGATTTTATACCAGGCAATTGTATGTGTTGTTTTTGTTGTCAAATAATTTCCATTTGTTTGTAGATCACATATTGTAGTTCATTGATTGCTTTTGCTCCAAAGTTAGTGTTAAAGAATTTTGGAGTTTTATTCTAAAACTAATTGGTACTAAGAGTAATAGCACATAATTTTATACGGTTAGTGTTGGTAGTTTGTAACTTTTTTCCTATGAGAGGGATTGTTTATTCTAACACTCTCCTCAGGTCTAACCCGATTTGAATAAGTAGCTCTTTTGCATATATGAATTAACATTGAGATGAGTGCGTCAATTAGATGAGAAACGAGTTACACGTGAATGAACATGATTAAATCAAGAGGTTAGATACCATGCAAAGAATCATGGAACTCTATCATAAACTAATTGGTGCTAAGAGAAGTAATCCAATATCTTATATGATAGTTTTGAAGTTTATGAATTGTTTTCATTTGGGAGATTGTATATTCTGATAATTAGAATGTTATAGAACTTATGGACCAAGTAAATTATTAAGATGTTTGGAAAGGGTTTAGAACATCAAAATTTTCCTCGATTCATACAATTTTTGTCTATTAATTAAATATCCCACTTATTCCACTCAATAATTAATTTAGAGGGAGCCAAAATGTGGCCTTGAAGATAAAAGGGTTTTGATTCATATGTTTTCCTACTTCAAGAATATTGTTTAATCATATTGTACATAATTCTTAAGAATCATGAGATATACTTTTTTATTTGTATTCTAAACCTCGAGTCTCAGGTCACATTTTTAGTCAGATAGGCGACTTACTACAAGAGAATATCAAATTGAAATAAGTCTTATCTTATAACGTGGAGTAAGTAAAATACTACAAAAACAAGAGAATTATTTCAATTGAGGAAAAAGAGAGGGGAAAAAATAAAGATTGATGGAGAGACACGATCTTTTTCTAGGTTTTTTTTTTTTTCTCTCTTTCTTTTTCTCAATGTCTATAGTAGAATCCTTAGTTGAGATCAAATTTAAACAACATTGAACATTAATCTTTAATGTTGAACACAAAACAAAGGATGATATATGGCACTAACAAATGAGTGAAATATAGATCAATAATCTAACAAATATAAAGTCAAGCATTGTACATACAAAAACAAGATCCACCAAGTCTAGTCAACCCCAGATAACCACATTGTGTAGAAATATAGCATCTTATCCGAAGATTATGAAAGATAAGATAATTTATTGTTCGCGAAAAAAGCTAAAATATAGAAGAGACACGAGTTTATTACTCCGGATGGTGTGTACTTCAGGTGGTAAGGATGGGGGGAAGGTAGTCAGATTTAGCTCCAAGAATGCGCGCTTTTGTGTCAGGGAAAAACTCCGCTCCTGGCAACTCTGTGACTTCACCATCACTAGAAATCGCAACCGGGTATCTGAGCAAGTGTCCAGGCAGGTCTCTCTCTAGAGTTTCACTAGCGTAGAGCTCCCAGTATTTATTCGCCATCTGATTCACCTTGTGGACACATTCCTCACTTTCTGGGTGAAGGAAGGTTTCATCGAGCATACCAAGGTGCTCGTACCATAGAGCCATTCGGAAACCGTGAACTTGACCCCTTGCCGGTTGCCTGTATGCCAGATGATATGGTTGATAGGCTCCCATTGCTATCTCGGAATCCCTTGAACCATCCATTGATCTCTGGTTGATATTCGCAGATCCTACTATAATGTATTCATCATCAACTGCAATAGACAAAGTTAGCGTTTAGATTATATTTGCTTCTTTTGAGTTAAATTGGTACATCACGGTCCTCCATTCAACAACGTCTAGTATCTTTATTATATATGAATGCATTTTTTCAAGATATATTTGATCATGTTATCCTATTTGCAGACTCGAACTATATGCAAATTGCAACAACTTTATTGTTAGGTTTCTAAAGAAGAAAAACTATGCACATATACAAGAATGTGTGTATATAGGTGCTAATGTTTCTCTGCATGTTTGTGCTGTTTATAATAAATCTCAAAACCATAAATAACTTATGATTTCAAACTTTTGCCACACAAAAAGCTCTAAGCAAATTAAAGTACCAGAATCTAAAGAACCAGATCAATAAATTTTAATCTCTAGATTTCGTTATATTCTCAAAAACCAATATAAATTGCTAACTGGAAATGAGAGATGCTACTTACCTATCATCATCTTGGAATGGACATAGATCATGAATCGCCGAGCCTCCTGAGCTTTCTCGTAATCTGAATCAGGATCAGGCTTTTCTGAAGGTTCATACTCTCCGCTCTTTTTCACTTCCCGGTTACCTAGGCAGAAGAATGTCAAATAATTCTTAGGGTTCTCATCACTTCCCTTCGCTCTGAGAGCCTTGACAATATCTTTGTACATCATCTCCATAGTCCTCTTTTGCCAATCCAATATTGCCTGAACTGATGCACTCTCTGGGATTCCCTCAGGCCACATTGGGACAACAACGTAAACAGTAAACCTTTCCCCAGCCTCGATCTTACTAATAATTTTCAAAGAGAGTTCCTTGGGAACAAGATGCAAACAGCCAACATCCTCGACCTTGACATCATCACACTGCCAGTCAAAACAGCTTCCAAGGAAATATTGATTTTCAATATAGATATAATTCTTTGCTCGACGGATAGCATTAATGTATGCATCTTGGATACTTCTGTCAATTATGTTATCCTTCCCACTAACAAGTCCTGCTCGGGCTGCTTCTTCAGGAGTGTCAGGGAAGCCAAAAGCAGCCCCACCATCAATGGATCTGAACAATTGTACATGCCATGTCTCAGGATCATCTGGGAACATTACTGGAGATGGGGGGATAATAATATCATCAAGCTCCCTCAAGTTAACTAGTACATCCTTTCCACCTTGCTTTCTCCATCGCTGCTCAAAGTTAAACAAAACATCCCAAGCTATTGGTCCCTCAACCCTCGAATGAATGTCATGCCAAGGCTCCCTTGGTCCACCTTTATTGATAGCAGCACCAGTAAAATTGGGCTGATGGAAATCATCATGATGCGCAGTATCTAATGTCCTGAAAAGGGTGTGGAAGGCAGTGTCATATCTCCCATCGCACAGATCGATACCTCCGACAAAACTCACAATTCTCCTCTTTTCTGATTCTCCATTAGGCAAATCACCATCCACCACAACAATCTTCTGGTGATGAGTGAACATCGTAGAAATTTGTAAGTCCTGAACAAAGCTTCCGCCATCATCAGGATTGCGTGGACATAGGACACAATGCACATCGGTATCTTGGAAAAATTGCGCCGTTTCTTCATCATGAGTGGCCATCAAACCATCCTTCTTCAGTAGGCCAACAGAGGTCCTATCATCCCAAACAAGCATAAGAACCTTAACACCTTCACTTGCCTTCTTCTTGAGCAGCTCACCAAGAGTAATGTCTCCTCCTGGCTTTTGCCTCCTTGAGTCCCTTATCAAGGTGATTTCAGTGTATACAGACCAGCCGGTAATGTAAATAAAATGCTTTGCATTAGTGATCGCATCAAATACGTCTTCCCAACATCTGTGGGGCTCATAGTACTTCCCTCCGGCAAGTGGTATTTTTGGAATGAAATTGTCTGGCACATGGGCATCTTGGTATAAGGAAACTCGACATCCTGTTCTCTGTGGAAAGAAAGTATAAGGAACACCAGGAAATTTGGCACCTCTAATTCCACCAGCCCAGCTACGATCTCGAGTTACATCAAAGAATTGTAGCTTCACATGAATTTTGGAACCTTCTTCGATAGGATTTTTATCTTCATCCAGTATCTCAATCCACCTATCAACTTCTTCCCCTTCTAAGAGCTCCTCAACTGGTACATAAGCTCTTCCGATTAAAGTTGCACCAATGGGATCAGCATCTTTAACAGTAAATATGACATTTGAAGCCGTATGGGCACAGTATATGTGAAAAGACTCATCCCACTTCGGGTTTTTGGGTTCATTTTCGATCACTCTGGTCCTTCCAACCCTGGCCTTTTCAAGATCAATGGTTGCATAAATTCTTGGAGTTCCTTTCCCAATACCAACCGTCTCCCCGATGTTTGCCATAAGCTACAACAATAAGATTTCTGGAGGTAAGAGGAATTATCAGAGGAGGACAAAACCAAAGAATGTGCTGCTTTACACTGATGTCATGTGGAAAATTAAGAGAGAAATATTTTTGCACCAACATAATAGTTCTGACCAAGAAGTGAAATATAACGATGTTTTTGTAACTTCATTACGGTATAGGCATCACTGGACAGTAATAACCATTAAAAAATGTCAGATCAAGATAAATGCATGAACTGTATAAACATCAATCTATGCATAGGGTGAGCTTTGCATTTGTTGAAGTGGTTAGACTTTCAACATAAATCCACGTTCTCAGATTACTAGGCTGCTAAAACACACACCATACACACACACACACACACACATAGGGAGCGAAAATGTTTCTAGATGAACATACTTATATGCTCCTAAATCGGTTCCTCCCATAAAATTGATGGTAAGATGAATAGAAAATGTCAGCTTTGAACAATAGAAGACCATTTCACTGACATACAGTAAAACCCACTGCTGTATATAAAAATGAGAACAAGTTATCTCCCCCGATGTAAGCAGAAGGTAGGATGAACAAAGCTCAAACCATCTCTAATGAATTTCACCGCCTTCCAGATCAGAACAGAGGGATAAGCTTAGATCTTAAGGAGTTCAGACATCATCTGAAAACATACAGCATCAGAGAGTGGGAGAGAGTGATTGGAAAATGACGAAAATTTAATATTTAGTCCACCAGGACGCGACAAGGAGAGAAAAGGATGAATAAGATCGTTTTCATGAGTCCAAATTCTAGGTATGCAATATTACTTTACAAAGAGAAATCCATTGAAAAACCATTTTTATCCTTCTTCAGTTCTTCCAGTACATTCAGCAGATATAGAACAGCTACCAAGTTAAACATTGTAATGACATGTCCAGCTAATTCAGCATGCTGCCTTTGCACAAAACTTTCATGCTATTCATCAACTAGAATTTGAAACGCAAGATTCTTTATTAAGAGAAATTCAATCATGAATCCTCTTATCGATCCTCCTGCGCATTCAATAGATATAAAACAGCTACCAACTTAAACATTGTCTTAACATGATCATCTAAGTGAGCTTGCTACTTTGCACGATCCTTTGCCTTCTATTTCTTGACTAGAATTGAGTTAACTCAAACAGAGAAAATACTAAACGCACCATAAATCTCAATAGCTTCATCAAAAGGACCCTTAATAATCAGATTTGACCAAGGTATAAGAACATAAAACACTGTAACCTTTGCATCACAAGAAAACTCAAACAAACAGTCAACTGAACAGAGACATCCAAAGAAATAAAGACAAGAACACACACACACATTAGAAAGTAAATCACATTTCGGCCCGTTGAAGGTAGTCTTGATACAACCACAGCATTACAAGTTAATTAAAGACCGAATCTGACTTCCATTCTGGTCGAGAAAAATTATCAGAACGATGATCTAGTCATAATGAGATTAAAAACTGATCGAAAATCATAACTGATCTAGGATTCCCTAGAGGGTCAAAGCTACATACTGTTACATTCAATTAACATGAATCACCAAACACCATGAAGATCAATTTGTCACAAGTCAAAACAACCCAAAACAAAAAATCATGTGCCATCCAAGAAACCATTGAAAAAAATGTGCCAAGTTTTACAATAAGTAGCTTTTCACTAATCATTTCCACCCACCAATTTTTCTTTGATTTTCAAAAAAACCCAAATAAAAAACAAGATTAAAACACTAAATACACAAAAAAAGTAATAATCATATTAGACACAATGCAAAACATATAGTAAAAGATCATACAATATATTACCTTACTAAAGATGCCAGGTCCATCCTCACCATGCAGCTTATCAACCTCGTAGATCGTGACATGGAGCGTACCATGAAGCGAAATCTGAGACATTTTCACCACCTGGTATAATTTACACACCAATATTAAACACACATTACACACACTACGTAGTATCAGTTTCACACTACACTAATTAAGCACAGTTGAAAAAAGCAGAGGTGAAAAATACGAAACAGAAGAAAACCTTTTGGATTTGAGATCTGAAAGCCTTACTATGATGTCTGTTGAAGACCAAGCAGAGTGAATATGATCCGAAATCTACTGTCTTATAAAGAACGTACGTGTGTGTGTGTGTGAGTGTGTGTGATCCGGGAAAGTTGTGAAGTTAGAAAAGGATACACGCGGAAGGCACACACTTTGATTAGATTTGAAGGGTCAATGTGGATATTTATGGGGCACACACTTTGATTAGATTTGAAGGGTCAATGTGGATATTTATGGGTCATAATCGGTCGGGTAAAATGTTCAGATAGTTATTTATTTGTAGCCAAAATTTAAATTTAAAATTAAAAAAATATTTGCAAATGATTGTCGTTTGCTAACGATAATGGGCACGTCTTTGACGTGTGGACTCCAAGTGTCTCACACGCCAGAGATATGCCTCATCGTTTGCGAGCATGTCTCTCAAACTTCTACGGTCTCATCATGAATAGTTTTTTTTTTTTTTTGTCTCTAATTGACTTAGTGTGTAGATTAAAACGATTCACTGTATCGAGATTTATATTATTGGGTGAATATAATGTGAATCTTGGCAGGTTTCTCGTTATAAAAAAAAATAAAAAAAAGTTAGATATTTATGGAATGTTATTTATTATTGAGGACCACTTGTTTATGGTATTTGCAAATAATATAAGGAAAGAATTGCATCTCCTTCTTGCATCGGATCTAGGAGTAGAACCATGTGCTGAAAACTAGAAATGCATCGTGGGAATCGCGTTTGGACGGTGAATTTTTAATTTATTTTTCTTCTTTTTGTTTTTCCACTAGCAAAATAGTACTTGTTTTTTAATGAAGAAAAATTATATAAATAATCTCTATTATTACTCTAAAAATTTTAATTTATTTTTATTATTTAAAATTAATTAATTTAATCTCTATTATCTTTTAAAAATTTTAAATTCGTTTTTATTATTCAAAATTAGTTAATTTAGTCCCTATTATTTTACAAAAAAATTCAATTTAGTGACAATTTTTTAAAAAAAAAATATTGAGGAATAATTTGAATTTTATATAAAAAAAATATGGACTAAATTGAATTTTTTTGAAAAATAATAAATATTAAATTGTCTAATTTTAAATAACAGAGATAAATTTAAAATTTTAGAAAAATAATCAGAACCTTTTGCACCATTTTTCCTTTTTAATGAGTCGCGCTTAAATTTTGTCCCAATATCAAAATAAAAGAGGATTTGGACAAGAAATGGTTCGAATAGATTACTAGTTCTAATCACTTGGGATCGTTGTATTGCATTTTCTGCAAGACAGAGAACAAGTTTGGTGCAAAGCAAAGGCGGGATCTATGTTGAGGCTTGTGGAGGCTGCAGGATCACTTATTATTTCAATTTTGTTTAAAAAATATGTGTATTTATCCCAAAAGGTTTTTAAAATGTGTCCTTTTAATATAAAAAATAAAATTAACCCCATGGACAAAAATACTAATGTTATGGCCCCCACTAAAATAAAGTTTTAGGTCCATCATTGGTGCAAAGAGTTGTCACCTAGAATCAAGAATGATTATTTCCTTACCTAATATTCTTTCTCAAACCTCATTGTCCAAAGCAGATTCACTCACTAACTTCTTGTTTATGCTATAATGTTTTAGGTTGTTAATGAAAACTAATTAGCTCGTGTAGGATTAGTGCACAATCAAAATTTTGACTTCCAATATAAATTTTTGGAGTAAAAAATATGATCACTTTATATTTTGTTATAGCATGTTATTGATCATGAACTGGCTAGTGATTCTCCTCACTTTTACACCTGTACAATAATTATTTAATTTTTTTTATATGTTTGTAATGGAAAAATTAACTAGTAGATTGTAGATGAAAGTTTTTTGGCTAAGCAATTGTAGATGAAAGTTTATAACAATTGTTGACTCAAATTTTGAAGAACACAAGCACATAGTAATAGTTTATAGATTTGATATCCAAACCTCCCAATCAAGAACAATAAAGTTTTAATCTTTTCTTATATCTTGGAGAATATATTAACCAACATTCAATAGATTTTCAACACGTGCATGGGAATTTAATATGTTATGCAAGAAGTATGACATCTCTCTATAAAAACTAGATCTAAATAGTAACTCTTATTTTTACATTTCATTTTACATCAGTTCTGTAAGAGTTACTTATTTTATTTATTATCACAAACGAGTATATTTTTTGAGTCGATTGATTAGATTTAATATGTGAACATACTAATAATCTGACTTGAATCATTATACTCATAACTTTAAAAAAGAAAAGTTCATAAAATAGTAACAAGTACAATAGAATCTCTTTAACTTAATAGCGTTGGAACTACTAAATTTTAGTAATTTAGTGATATATTAATTTATCAATAAATTAATAACTATTAATTTATAGAGAATTTTTAATTTTTTTAGTTTTATAGTAAACATATTATGATTATGATATCTTTTTTTTTAAAATGACTTGTATTTTTTCGATCCAATTTGAAAATATTAGTAATGAGAATAGAAGATAAAATTTATTTAGTAGGATTAGAACAAAGTTTCTCTAATCTCGTATCCAAGTTCTTGTAGGTTTGGGATGATAATTAATTTATCTAATCTTATATCCTAATCCTTGTAGGATTATTTAAATTTTTTTTTCTTAAAATAATTAAATATGAGATTCAACTAGATTTGAAGTTCAACAAAAGACAAGCTACTTTTGATTCATATTTTAAGAAAAATATCATAGTCAATTTATTATGTACTTTTTAATTAATTATTAATTTATGAAATATTTGGGTCAATAAAATACAAATAAATATTTTTAAATATATTATCTTATAATTTTATCGAATTTATCAACTTTTTATACTAGTCCCAAGTCGGGACTAAACATTTTTATTAATTAAAAGAGATTATTAATTTATCGAATATTAATTTAAAGAGATTCTACTATACTAACTTCTTGTAAACCTAAGTAACTATTATAATATAGAGAAAAATGCAGCAGTAGTCCCCATTATTTACTCAAAAATCAATTTAGTAATACTTTTTAGAATATGCATACTAATTAATGACGACACTCAACTCGAACTATGCTAAATTTGGATAGGATGGTGAGATCATTGAATCAAAAAGGAGTAATTAAGGTGTTTTGGGATGAGTTTCATTAGTCGGTAACGGGTTTTGGGTGAGTTTCATAAATTTAAGAGGTGAATTAGTTCGGCGTACACACAAATTAATTTGAAGCACAAATTGGAATAGTACATACTAAACAAAGAGTAAGCAAGATAGAAGTAAAAAATACTTAATTGTTTTTAATAATGAACGACCCATTTTAAATAAAATTATATTAAATTTAGAAAAAATTTCATATTTAGTCTCTATTGTTTATAAAAAAATTCAGTTTACTTTTTATTATTTAAAATATCTCAATTTAGTCTATATTATTTTTCTAAAAGTTTTAATTTCGTCCCTATTGTTTAAAGTTTTTCAATTTCGTCCTTATTGCTTTCCAAAAATTTCAATTTCGTCTCTATTATTTTCAAAAAATTTCAAATTTGTCCCAATTATTTTTCAAAAAATTTCAATTTAGTCCTTAAATAATAAGGACGAATTTGAAACTTTAAGAAAATAATAGAGACGAAATTGAAATTTTTTAAACATAATAGGGATGAAATTGAAACTTTTTGAGAAATAATAGAGATTAAATTAAAACTTTTGGTGAAATAATAAAGATTAAATTAAAATATTTTAAACTAAAAAAACTAAATTATGACATTTTATAAACAATATGGACTAAATGAGAAATTTTCCCTTAAATTTACTTCACAACTACTTAATAACTTTAAAGAATTGGTACGAATATATTTTTTTTCTAGTTTTTTATTTGAAGTGAGGTCTTGATAGATTCACTTGGGCCTGTTATGGCCCCATTGTAGGCTATTTCGTTGAGCACGTTACTGCGTTGTCCCTTTCCTTTATTGCCATCGGATCATACATCAATTCATGATAAATACATGGGACAGTTGGCTTTGTATCCTCTTCTTTGTAAATTTTTAAATTTCAGCCTTTCGTTTTAAATAATTTTTTTTTGAATTTTTTAGACAATTAATTCGTTACTTTTAATTTACTAATTAAAATTTAAAATCTAAATATAATGACTTATAATATATTTCATTTAAAAATAAGAGAATGGATAGAAGAAAAGATACTTACCCTACTAATTGAATAGAAATTTATAAGTATCCCATGGGTCTCCATTTTCATTTAAAAGCAGTGCACATCGTGACACGACGTACAAACTTCTTGCATTTGCTTCGGGCGTGTTTAAACCATAGATTTCTTTTCTTTTGAGTAGGGGCATAATGTTACGTAGGGACAAGTTTATGATATTTTATATTGAACACTAAAATATATAATTTTTTAAGCATATGAATATATTTTTTTCTTTCCAATAAAGACTAATCAATTTTTTTAATTAAAAAGACATAATAATTTATTTTTTTAAAAAAACATATAAAATTTATTTATTTTTTTGTTCAGTAAAAACTGCGACATCCATTAACCCGATATAAATTTGCCAATAATGGCAAACATATATGGCAATCCAATCATTTTTCAACACGTGTTTTCATGCATTTAGCGGTGAGTAGGGTCAGATACAAGATTTTTGTTTAGTGACAGCTAAAAATTCACAAAGTTTTTAGTTGTGATGATCTTTGCCGTTGAACTATCCTTCCAAGAACACTTCTGTAAATCGTAGAATTTACAATTAAAATTTGGGCACTATAACTTACGAAAATAATAATAATAAAAGAGCAAGAAAATTGTAAAATACTGGTAGGTATCTATAGGAAAGTTAAAAATTGTAGGCGTTTGATGGTTCCTCAAGGGGAGGAGCTTTTATCTAGTTTTACTCAATAAAAACACTTTTCTTCCCTATTTTTCTAGTTAAAAATTAAACGAATTTTTGAAATATAATATTAAAATGACGAAATAAAGAATAAATCATACATGGATATTTGGGGATGTTACTTTATTGAGGAAGAATATCCATGGGTTCTACACTTTTTCATGAATATTCAATATGTTATAATAAAGCAAAACTGTACTATTTCAATGGAGAAACTATATATATTTGTGTGACTTTATAAATTTTGGGTTTTGAACGATCAAAAGTTTAAACCTAAGCAACTGGATATTCTATATATATATATGTCTCGACATTTAAGAATTTATTTTTGCAACATTCTTGGAATCTTGGTTACATATGTCATAAGATTTTGATATATTTCAATTTTTTTAGATTAGAAGATATCCCGTGTTAATTTACATATATCTCGAACTAATGTACCCTTCCAACCCATGAACCCCACTCCAAAAAAATGTGTAACAATGCATGAGGATAATTTATTAATTTGATCGTATCACAATAGTATGATATTGGATGAATTTAGCCACAGCTTATATATCTACATTGGGCTAGACTTGATACAATTGGGCTTAGAACGGTTTTTGTGAGATGGACGCTTTTTGGGCCGGGGTTAATGAAATCCATCTCCCAACCTATGAAACTACACCACAACTGGAAAACAAATCCTTTATCCATTTTTTTATTTTTATATTAGAAGCTTCACGTACTAATAATTCACAAACATAAAGATCAAGAAACACAAGCCCTAATATCGTATCAATTATCTTGCGCAGCAGGTTTGAATATCAGGTGATTCACATATATCGTGAAATTAATAAGAATGCAAATTGATTGGCGAGTTATGCTTAAGTCAATTACAGGAGAAAATTTAAAAGTAACTTAATGATAGAATACTTTCCCTAACAGTAGGGAAAACATGGTTCCAATTTTATGAAAGTGGAGGGTAAAAAGAAAAATAGAAAAAAGTCAACCACAGGAGATTCATTCTATAGGATCGTTGCAAATGTTTTTGGACCGAGACAAAAGGTGCGTAATATTTCCAAGAATAATTGTCATATAGATTTTTTTTTTTTTTTATCACTTCCGCTCCATGTAATCGGAAAAAAAAGAAATGCAGTATCTATTCAATGACCCCAAAAAAAAATGACAGTATCAATTCTTTCACACAGTTAATGGCAATTAGATTCCTTATCTTTTCCCCCGTTGAAATGGCTTTAGCATTTTTTTAAAATTCCATTGAAACCATTTTTAATTAACAAAAGGGTAAAATAATTTTATGGCCATTAAACTATTTTCAGTCATGTTTTGACTATCTAACTATTTTTTATCTTATTTTGGTCATTCAACTATCAATTAAGTTTTATTTTGGTCATTCAATCAATTTATCTATTAAAATAGACTACTTGTTAAGGGTAAAGTCATAAAATTAGTCAAATAAATTATATTTTTTTCACCAAATTAAACTTATTTGTAAATCTAATTGATTGATTTTATAATTTTATTCTTAACAATTAATCTATTTTGATAGAAAAATTGACGTAATGACCAAAATAAAATCAAACTAATAGTTAAATGACCAAAATAAAATAAAATAACAATTCAATGAACAAAATCAAATTAAAAAAAATAATTTACTAGCCATAAAAATATTTTACCGTAAAAAAACAAAGGTGCACCTAAAGCATCTAACTGCAAAAGCTCCAAAAGTCTCGGAGGACCACTAACATTTATGATCTAAGGCTTTGTTTGGCCTAATTTTTTGACCCTGAAAAGTATTTTTTGTAAGTTTAGAAACTGATCTTACATGTTTGACATATTTCTAAAAGTGCTTTTAGGTAAAAGTTAAAGCAGAAAAAAACTGAAAAACAAGAAGCTCCAAATTAGAGCTTTTCAAAATAGGTTTTTACAAAACTGTTTTTATATAATGCGGTAAACTGTTTTCTTTTTCTTTCTCAAATATACCTTTCATATTTTTTAAAGTATAATATTACCCTCAAATTTGTTAAAAGCTCAATATTGTCCAATATAGGTCAAACAGTCCACGACTTTTGTTCAATAACACTTCTAACCAAAGTTCTAGTGTAAAAACTCTACAGTTCAAAAGCTAAAATTTGACAGATAGGCCAAATAGAGCTTAATAAATAAAATGGAAGGCAGCATTAGCTGATGTACGTGCATTATTACATTTACACTTAAGGCTATCCTTACCAGGGGTGCTAAAATATAAAACATACTAAATTTGAAAATTTTTAGAGACCCAAATATTATTTTTGATTTAAATATACATGAGACTCACCACTTTTTACAATTTTTGAGGTAAAATGGGTCTCTAAATTACATTTGGAGTGTTAAATTTAGAGATCCAAATATAATTTAGAGACCCATTTTACCTCAAAAGTTATGAAAAATAATGGGTCCCATGTATATTTAAATTAAAAATAATGTTTGAATCTTTAAAAATTTTCAAATTTAATATGTTTTGTATTTTAACATCCCTAGTAAGGATAGCCTGAAGGCAACTTTCCATCCCTAGTTAAGCTTCTACTTGTGGCATAGCTAATAGTTAGCTTGTGGTCATCTACTATGGATTAAAATGCTAACGTGCATGGTACGAGGTCAGCCTAGAGCCTAGATGTCTAAATGTCATATACCATCTTTCATATGAGGTAGTCTCCAGGGGTAGCTCAGTTGATAATTAAGGATGAAGACATTTTGTGAGTCCGGTTTGAAATCCATTGTTTATATTAGTTGACATTTTGTATTTTATTTGAGATTAGAATTTTAACTGATTGATACATGTATTAGAGTGCAGTGTTATATTTTTGGAGTTTTAGTTACATAAAACTTATGATCCATAGTGTGCGTAGAAAGGTGATTATTAGGTGCGTGAAAGTCACTTGGCTCTAAAATAGTGCCTCCATGTTCGCTATGAATTAGGTTGTGTAGGGTATTTTTCTTTATTCTTTTTTGTTAAAGTGAAAATTCAGTTGGCGGAATCTGATTACAAACTGATAAATCTATAGATACAACAGTGCGGCTCAACACAAATTATATAAGGTGTTTTTCAGAGTTATGTATATATATATATATCCACGACGCTCACATCTCTACAAAACATTAGAGAAAAGGAGAATGAGCACTATTTCTGCCATTTCCTTTCAAGTGCTCATTGAAGAATTGCGCTTCCTAATTCAATCACTATTATTTTCCAGAAGCATTAGTAATTATTTTTTCTAGGCATATTGGATTGCTTTTGGCAGTTTTGGGGATTATCCATAGTTATCTTCCTAGTTTTTCGAATCATTTTTGACACACGTCTTCAAAATAATAATAATTGAAAAATTAATAATACGTGATAATAACAATAGAGGTTGAAAAATCAACAACATGTGACAACCATCGCTTTAGGGAGTTGAATGATGCTCAAGTAAGAGTAATAAACCAAGGACATAATGTTATTGAGTAGAGGGAAAAGTCAAAAACAATCAGGTGGTTGAGGTTTGGTAAGATAGTGAGTGAGCAAATCACGGAGAAATAACTAGCTTTCTCAATTTTTCTCTGAGATGATGAAATCCAAACGAAGACAAAAGATCAGTTGTAGAGCAATTAAGTTTCTCTTTTACTAGTAAGTAGGACCCTAGTAAGAAGTGGAAATTTATTTTGTAACCAAACTGATAATTATCTATTTAATTTGCTTAGCCAAATACAACTTAAAAGTGATTCAAGCATTCGTTAAGGTACATCATTGTGTTATACGGTTTGTAATTTTGAAATAAATTAAATATAATTCTATTTAGAATGAATTCTTTATCATGAATTTTTTTTTAAAAGTGACCGACTTCTTATTGTGTATTCTCAAAATTCACAATTAAAACCACAAAAAGTTTGTAGTTTCTCTATAATCCCTTCCGTGGTAGGCCTTCACGAGTCACTCAATCCAAAGGAGGCAGATAATGGAAGATGTAGCGGTGATAGAGTGAGGTGTAGGGTATTGTTTTGGCTAATATTATTTATCTTAATTATTCATCTTTCGATAGAATGTGGCTTCTCATAAGGTTAGTCTGAAAAATTCTTGCAATCAACCACTAATAATTTATCATTCATTATGAAAATGACTAATCAGCTTTAATAATGAGCATTAAATTGTAATGTCACTCGAATAATACTTCACCGTTTTATTTTTTTATAATTCGCCGACTCTAATTGCTTCACTATTGTGATTTACACTGTACAGTTTCTACAATTAGGCACTGGGGTACAAAGAATTGTTACTTTGTACAAAATATTTGCTTGCTTTGGACTTGGCAGCTACCCCAACATGTACACCAGTGTCAGATTCAGACACCTAAGTTTAGAATATGCACTTATATAATAAAAAAGATCAGAATGTGTACTCATATAGAGAAAATATAATAATTTTTTTATAAAAAAATCCAAAAACAAGAAAAAAGGCATTTTTTCAAATTAAGAATGTATACTTACATATACTTACCACAATATTAATCTGCCACTAATATATACAGTGCAATGATGTACTCCAATACAAACTCTTATGGGATTTATTTAAACTTCTTTTTTCATTCTCGTATATCAAAATGGCAATCATGCACATGCAGCCAGACGCAAAACGGTGTCTACGAAAATTCACCTAGCAAAAGGGATGATTTTCCTTTAGACACACAGAAAGGACTGAACTCATCTAAATAGTTCCAATGCTGGTGGAGCACATTAATTAAGGACCACAAGGGTACTCTTGTTTTATGAAAATTTTTTGGGTCCGGTTAGCCAAATGACTTTTACACTGGTAGGATTTGGTTTTGTTAGTTTAATTGTGAAATTTTAATTTTTGAGTTGTAGAGTTTTTAGCATTTAATTTTTGTTAGAAGTGTTAAACAAAAATTATTAACTGTTTGATATATGTTAGGTAATGTTTGACTCATATAAATTTTTAAGGTAATATTGAGTTTTTAAAAATATAAAAGGATATATTTCACAAAGGACAAAAAAAAAAAACAAAGTTTTTTGCATTATTTAAAAACAGTTTTATAAAAACTTTTTTTAAAAAGTTCCAATTTCGAACCTTTTTTTTTGATTTTTTTGATTTTTAATTTTTACCTAAAAATTCTTTTAAAATTAGCTAAATATATTAGTTTTAATTTCTAAATTCACAAAAAATAATTTTTAATAATTAAAAATTAAGTCAAACAAACTCATATGATACGGAATCTATAGTGTGTGTGCCGCATGTTCGGCTACGCGAACCCAAGACCTACCTAGCTTTAGTCTAGCCGACAAAGGAATCCCTTGTGTTTAATGCTATCAAAATTATTAGTACTTGCATGTTTACTTCACTTGGCCCCTCCTTTATATATTTCCTTCTGTCTGTGGCCTTGTATGCATCACTAACTTCCATACAGCTCCTGCATTATCAAGTTCTCAGTTCCCATCTATCTTTCTGACAGAAAATGGTACAATCCAAGAAGTTCAGAGGCGTCAGACAACGTCATTGGGGCTCTTGGGTTTCTGAAATTCGCCACCCTTTGTTGTACTTTCTACAAACCCTTTATATTTTTTTATGTTTACGTGTTATTTTTACTTGTCTAGTCGGTTAGACCTTCGTTTAAATTAAAAAAATGCACATTTTTACCATATAAAGCACTCTTGGATTTCTGAAATTTGCCACCCTTTGTTGTACATTTTATAAACCCTTTATATTTTTTACACTTACGTGTTATTCCCACTTATATAATTGGTTAGAGACTTCTATTTATAAAAAAAAAAATAGAAAATACACATTTTACTTTAGAGTAAGCTAATGGCTTCACTCCATTTCTTGAAAAAAAAAATCCAACGAGGTATGCAAACATCGGTGAGAATCTAATGTCCCGAAAACCTAAGGGGTGCATATTGTACTTATATTGTTCGATTTTGTTGTAGGAAGAGAAGGGTGTGGCTAGGAACATTTGACACTGCTGAGGAGGCTGCGAGAGCATACGATGAGGCTGCGATCTTGATGAGCGGACGAAATGCGAAAACAAACTTCCCAATTGCAGCTAACAAAGATGGCAATGATCATAATGCTTCATCATCATCATCATCATCTTTGAGCTCTCTTTCAACTATTCTAAGTGCGAAGCTTCGAAAGTGCTGCAAATCTCCATCACCTTCACTTACTTGCCTAAGGCTCGACACAGAGAGTTCACATATAGGTGTATGGCAAAAGCGTGCCGGGGCACGTTCTGATTCCAATTGGGTGATGACTGTTGATCTAGGTGAAAAAACCAAACAAATTCAAGTGCATAAAACTCCCGTTATGAATACAAATCCAGAGATCTCCTGTGAGAAAAATGGTGGAGATGGGATGGATGATGAGGAGAGGCTAGCATTGCAAATGATTGATGAGCTTCTTAATCGGAATTAAACCTAGTGTGCCAATAGGCTAACTTTGGAGTTTGGACAATATAGGTTCCATGTGAAAAATGCAACAAGTGTTCATACAATTGTGTTTGTGATAAGGGATGTGGATTAGGAAACGAATTTACTTCCAATAAAAAAATTGATTGTAATAACTAGTCTATTGTTACTATTTAAACTTGTGACATGACACAAATAATTATTACAATTAATAAATTATAAAAACTAATTCGTTTCCTGATCCACATCCACTATCAGTTTGTTTCAATAATCTTGTGCCATGTGGATTTTGATTTCGAAGTAGGGATATAAATGTTGCTCATGAAATTTATTTTGATATGGACTTTCATGGACCTAGGTTGGTATCATCTCTAGTCATGAAAAGAATTTGAGATAGTTTTTTTTTTTTTTTGAAAAATATGTAAGAGTAAGAATTTGAGATAGTTGGTAAGCGATATATACACATATTGTCATAGAAATAGTGAACATATATGTTGTACGTTGTACGTGATGAACTAGAAAATAATTGAATCAAGTTCCCTCATATTCGTTACAAAATTCTCTCCTGTACAAGGTTCTTGATAAATGTCATCATACTTTAATAATGATCGTTGTATCAACCAACACTCGCAATATTTCTTTTCAGATATTTAGTAAAATTTACAAAACTCTCTCTTGTATAAGTCTCTGCATGCACTTAGGGTTTTATTAGTTAATGATCGGGTTCCGCTGGGTGGTTAAACTTTGCCAACTGAGTTTAATTTCCTTATCATCCAAAAAAAAACAAAAATTATGAAATCTTGAAGTGCTCGCTAGTTGGAATGGCTTGAGATGATCAAATCTACTAGAAGTTCACATATTTTGTGGATTTAGAATTTTGTTTTAGTGAAATCTAAAGCTAATATTTCTTTTAGTGGAGAATAATTTGATTTTCATAAAAAATACACATAATTTAACTTTTTTTGGGATAATCATATTTTCTTTAAAATAAAAATAAAAGTTGGGCCAATGGAGGCTACTAGATTATATACAATGGATCCTCACTTGTATGCCATGTATCAATTATTTAGACAGTTCTTTCTTTGGACAACTAATTCATCTTTAATAACAATAATTCTCATAATAAATAAAAAGATAAATACATCATTATGGTCAAAGCTTATACCACACCATATCTGGACTTTTTTTTTTTTTTTTTGAACAAAATTTCTGGACTTAACTTCACTTTCTCAATCACTAATTTATTTGATATGGTTTGTGATTTTGCTAATATGGATAAACCATGGTTTGTGAGGAGAAAATGTGATGTGTACTAAGGAAATATAGTTTTTATAGAATAATTTACAAAAAAAAATTTATGCAAAGGTATGATCACATAACGAATTAAGAATCTTCTAAGCGATGTATGTTGATTGTTCCGACAACTTAATGTCGATCTAACGTCTGAAGATTGTGTTAGAGAAGCTGCATAAGATGTCGTGACACGATTGATAATTACTTTGATAAAGACTAGATAATCTCTTTTAGAAGCCTCTTAAAAGCAAAGTAATTAACTAATTGACATTGTCATAGTTTCAACAAGGAACGATGATTATGATTGACGAGGGGTTTTCGAGCTGATCCAAGTGAGTCGATCATTTCGAGTTGAGACGGGTTAATCCGCGCTCTGTTGACAGCGCGTTCAGCTCAATATCCAACCTAGATGACTGATCCGACCCCGTTAACCCCGACTTCAGTTCCAGCTGTTCCGATGGGACATAAAGCGCTGATGGGATATAAAGCTGCATCGCATTAAATGCTGTCAGACTCGAACTTAGTATAAATAAAGCTCCACCCTCTTCATTTAAGGCTCTCTCGCTATTAAATGCTCTCAGCTACTTTACTAGCTCGGACATACTAATCATTCGCACGCTTGAGGGGAAAATCCGGATCATCACCCCGCCTTTTCCTTACTTTCCTTGTGCAGGTCCGATAGCCGATCAAGAAAGTACAGCTCGGAGGCCGACCTAAGAAGTCCAGCTCGGCTAAAGCAGCTCCCAAATTCAACTGTGAGACTTTCAACCTCAATAGTTTGGCGCCGTCTGTGGGAACCGACGAGTTCTTTCATAACTCTCTTCGCCACTCATTGAGAAACCATCATGGTACAAACTAGAAGTCACAACATACCGGTAGAGGATTCGCCCAACCTGGAAGGGGACCTCGAAACCGAGCAGGCGCCCAGCCAAAACCTAACCCAAGCCGACGTTGGAATGAGCCAACGTATACACTTAGCTACTCAAACCAACCCCGCAGTGGAAGGAGACCCCCACTCCAGCCTGTTACCGGAGATAAGGATGATGTTGAGGATGTTTGAAAAACTTAAGGAGCAGGTAGCCCGGCTAGCTGAGGGCCCCCTGGCTCCGCAAGAGGCTGTGCCGCGGCCATCGTGCCCCCAATTCCACATCCCAGAGTCTAGGCGAAAACGGATGCAGGAAGAGGAGGGCTTCTTAGAGCCGATACCGAGATCCGACACGGCGAGAGGTAAAAGGGCAGCACAAGCCGACCCCGAGCAGGCAAAGACCGCGGCTGCCATAGCCAAGGTCATCAACCAACTCGGCATAAGCCCACTCTCTCCCGAGGTATTGGCGACGCCTCTGCCCACTGGCAACCGAATGCCCAACTTGGCCGTCTACAATGGAGATGGAGACCCAGCCAGCCACCTGCTCAATTTTGATCATCACATGACTCTGCATGACATGTCGGATCTCATGAAGGCGAAGACATTCCCGACCACCCTGGTTGGCAATGCCTTGGATTGGTTTCAAAAACTTCGTCCTGGATCAATTGCAAGTTTTCACCAACTAGCTGAGGCTTTTCTATCTCGCTTGGCAGGAAGCCGCCGCGCCACCCGCCATACTTCTACATTGCTGTTGGTGAAGCAACATAGAGGGGAAACTCTGAGGGAGGGGAAACTTTGAGGGCTTAGATGGCTAGATTAAATGAAGAATGCCTGCGAATTCCCAACTTGGAGGACTCCATGGCTCTGATGGCTTACCAAAGCGGGCTCAGGTCGAGCCCCCTCACATCTTCCTTGGCAATTGACCCCGTAGATACTGTGTCCAAGCTGATGGTGCGAGCAGAAGGGTACATACACTCGGAGGAAATCCATCGGGCAAAAAAGGACGATGACAAGGAGAAGGAGGCTGGGAAGAAATGAGAGGCCTCCCGAGCCCAACCTGGGGCCAAAGCCCAGAACGACCGAGGCAAGCAGCCTCAGCAGCCGAAGCCGAACCCCCGGTTCACTATGTTCACTCCCCTTAACACCTCAAGGGAGCCGATCCTAATGGAGATCCAGCACCAGAACCACTTGCCTCCAGCTCCGAGAATGAAAGGCCGACCCAAGAAGAGCAATAGGACTAAATATTGCCGCTACCACATGGACTACGGCCATACCACCAAGGAATGTAAAGACTTGAAACAGGAGATCGAGGCACTAATAGCTCGAGGCCACCTACGGAGGTATATAGATCCGCAGCCAACCCAGAATGCTAACCAAAGGGACAGGGAGATGAGTCCGCCCAGGCGCCAGGCTGGGGGCGGACGCTTGGCCGTGATTTAAACCATTGCGGGAGGATTGGCGTCAGGAGGCGAGACCTCAGCAGGCAGAAAGGGTTATGTTCGTGCAGGAAGGGAATATGGACCAGTGAGGGGACCGGCCCCGGAGATGCAAAAGCTCACCTTCTCTTCAGAAGACTTGGAGGGGGTGATATTGCCTCACGACGACCCCCTGGTAATCAGCGCTGAAATAGCCAACTTCACCGTCAAAAGGCTAATGGTAGACACCGGGAGCTCGGCAGAAGTCTTATTCCTAAGCGCTTTTGAGCAGATGGGGTTAGACAGGAGCCGACTCAGGCCGTTGAGGGTACTTTAGCAGGTTTTACAGGGCAGTTCCACCGAGCCGAAGGAGTCATCAACCTCTCCCTGAAGCTGGAAGATGGGGATAAGTGGGCATCGATGCAGGCCAACTTCATTCTAATGAATTGTAATTCCACTTACAACGGGCTCTTGGGTCGGGTGGCACTTAATCACTTCAGGGCCTTCCCCTCAACATACCACCAGGCCCTGAAGTTCCCAACCCCGGCCGGGGTAGCCACCATTCGCGGAGCCCAGCTCTCAGCGCGGGAATGTTATGAAAGCTCACTCCGGCCCAAATATCAAATCGGCTGGGGACCAGATCTGCCCGAAGAAAAGAGAGATGCTAAGAGAGGAAGCACGGCTGAGGACCTTCAGGAGGTGAAACTCTCCGATGAAACTAAAAGAGCCAAGATCGGGAGTGAACTATCTGTCAATCTCAAGAAAGGTATAAGCCAATTTCTTTTAAAGAATGAGCATGTATTTGCCTGGTCTGCCTCTGACATGACAGGAATTGACCCGAATGTGATTGAGCATCACCTGAATGTCGACCCGAATCACTATCCTGTAAAACAAAAGCGCCGGCACTTTCATTATGATAAGCAACAAATCATAGCAGAAGAGGTGGACAAGTTGGTAGACGCCGGCCACATAAAGAAAATACAGTACCCAACCTGGCTATCCAATGTGGTGCTAGTGACTAAGTCCTCGGGTGGATGGAGACTGTGTATTGATTTCACTGACCTCAACAAAGCTTGCCCCAAGGACTGCTTCCCCCTACCATGGATTGACCAAATAGTGGACGCCACCTCCGGATTCGAACTGCTCTCCTTCATGGATGCCTTCAAAGGTTATAATCAAATCAAGATGGCTCCCGGGGACAAGGAGAATACCACATTCACCACCGATAAAGGACTCTACTACTATGAGGTCATGCCCTTTGGCCTCAAGAATGCTGGAGCCACATACACTCGGATGGTGAACAAGGTCTTCAAAAATCAGATTGGCCGGAATATGGAAATCTATGTAGATGACATGTTGGTCAAGAGCAAGAGGGTGGAAGACCATGTAGCCGACCTGGCTGAAGCCTTCGCCGTAATGGAGCACTTTGGGATAAAACTGAACCCGAAAAAGTGCGCATTCGGCGTCAGGGCAGGCAAGTTCCTGGGCTTCATGGTCACAGCCCGCGGAATAGAAGCCAACCCGGAGAAGGTCCAGGCGATACTAGACCTAGCGCCCCCGACCTGCGTGAAGGACGTCCAGGTATTGCAGGCAAAGTCGCAGCGCTGAGCAGATTCATGTCCAGGTCGACTGACAAGTGTGCTCCCCTATTCAAAATATTGAGGAATCCTAAGAACTTTGAATGGACTGAGGAATGCCAAAGCGCCTTTCAAGAACTGAAAAGGTATCTAGCCTCGCCACCCCTGTTATCCCGACCTGAGGTAGGGGATGAGCTAGTAATATACTTGGCATGCTCGGGAACAGCAGTGGCGGCGGCCCTTGTCCGAGAAGAAGGAAAGGAACAGAAGCCGGTCTATTATGTTAGTAAAACCTTGCAGGGAGCCGAGGAGAGATACTCCTCCTTGGAGAAACTCACCCTCACGCTCATCACGGCGGCTAGAAAGTTGAAGCCATACTTTGATGCTCATCCAGTTAAGGTCATGACTGATGCTCCGCTCAAGTCTATCATGCACAAGCCAGAGGCGTCGGGCAGGCTACTGAAATGGGCAGTTGAGCTAAGTCAATTCGACATCACCTACCAGCCCAGGACAGCCGTCAAAGCCCAAGCCATTGCAAACTTTGTTGTAGAATGCACTGGCCGAGCAGAGCATGACCCGGATGACGTGTGGAAGGTCCATGTGGATGGGGCCTCAGGGAAGTCCGGAAGTGGAGCTGGGGTGGTCATCCTCGACTCATACCGGCATGAGCACCAGTACTCCCTCAAGTTCACCTTCCCGGCGTCCAACAATGAAGCAGAGTACGAAGCAGTGATAGCAGCGCTAAAAATTGCAGCTCAGCTCGGGGCACAGACAATCGACCTAAGCACCGACTCTCAGTTGGTCTCTAGTCAGATATCGGGAGAGTTCGAAGCCAAGGACAGTGCTATGCTAGCCTACCTCAACAGAGTCAAGGATTTGACCTCAGCACTCAGAAGGTTCACGATACAACAGATTCCCAGGAAAGAGAATATGAAGGCTGATGCCCTATCTAGGCTGGCCTTGGGCGAAAGCCGACCTGCCATTGTTCACGTGGAAGAAGTATCTGAACCTAGTATCCAGTTAGGAGTACAGGCGGTAGCCGAGCTCAATTTAAGTCCAAATTGGACCAAACCAATCATGGACTACTTGGAAGGGGGTATGACCCCAGAAGATGAAAAAGCTGCTCGGAAACTCATGAAGCAGGCCTCAAGGTTTGTCATAATCGCCGGGCAACTCTACAAAAGAGCCTACACCTGGCCTCTTTTGAAATGTGTTGGACCCGAAGAAGGAAACTATGTACTCCGGGAGATTCATGAAGGGGTGTGTGGAAACCACTTGGGGGGTAAAGCTCTGGCTCGGAAGGCATTAAGGCAAGGCTATTTCTGGCCAACCTTAGAACAAGATGCCAAAGAGTATGTAAAAAAGTGCGACACCTGCCAGAGGTTCGCCAACGTGCAACGGAAGCCTGCTGTGGACCTCACAGTGATGATAAGCCCTTGGCCATTCTATCAGTGGGGTCTAGACATCATCGGCCCCTTGCCGACCAGTGTCGGCCAAAAGAAGCACGCCTTCGTGGCCGTAGACTACTTCACTAAATGGCCCGAGGCTGAAGGTGTTGCTAGAATAACAGAAAAGGCAGCTTGGGATTTCGTATGGAAAAACATCATTTGCCGATTTGGGGTGCCAAAGGTCATCGTCACTGACCACGGCAAACAATTCGACAGTGCATACTTTCGAGGCAAATGTGCTGAGATTGGGATCGACCTCAAATTCTCGTCCGTTGCTCACCCTCAAAGCAATGGCCAAGTTGAAAAGACTAACCAAATTATTTTGCAGGGTTTGAAAACTAAGCTTGAGGAAGCAGAGGGCCAATGGGCATCAGTTCTTCCAGAGGTGATGTGGGCTCAGCGGACCAACACCAACTCGGCGACGGGAGAACCGCCCTTCCAACTGACCTTCGGTACTCAAGCAGTGCTGCCAATGGAGATCGGGTCTCCGACCAGTAGAACCCTCCACCATGACCCAGAAATAAACGGAGCACGAATCCATGAAGAGCTCGACCTCGCCGAAAAGCTCCGAGCTAAAGCTCAAATCAGAATGCTGACCAGCAAAGCTGCAATGAAAAGAGCCTTTTCCAAACAGGTCAAGCCTAAGCCTATTAAGGTCGGCGACCTCGTACTCAGAAAGGCCATCTTTTTGCCGCGCTCCGTTAATAAGCTCTCCCCGACTTGGGAGGGACCCTACGAAGTCACGAAAGAAGTCCGACCTGGGACCTTCTACCTTCGCGACAAAAACGGAAAATTGTTGAAAAACGCATGGCATTCAGAACATCTGAAGCGGTATTTTGTCTAAAAACGGCCCCGAGCCGGAATATTTTGTAAACGGCCCCGAGCCAGAATATTTTGTAAAGGCCCCGGGCTGAAACATTACTTGCACAAATTCAATGCAATGCAATTTTGTAAACTAGTGCGAATGCCTAACCTGGGGACAGGTACATACACCGGCGCAATGCCCGACTCGGGCCCAAGTGCTACAACTACCAAAATTACTCCAACTCGGATTAACGCAGTGGCCACGCTTAATCACGAAGTAAACCAGCTCGGACTAAGTTCCAACTCGGGTATAATCAATGACAATTTGATTAAATTTGCCAGTTCGGATTATGTTCCAACTCGGCGTATTCCGGCTTTAGGTCGGTATATTTGTCAACATTAAGTTGACCAATTTTGTAACGGACTGACGAGTTCGATTTGGTAACGATTATAAAGTTGCCCCGATTATTCCGGCTCGGATTAGATGGTAAAACGTTTAACCATTTCCAGCTCGGTTCATTAAAACTTAAGTTTGAATGGTCCATTAAGATTGGTCCGACCCCACTTACTTGAGTAAAAATTTGCGACAATAAAAGTACGTGTACGAACTCAATTAAAACGCAAATGAAGCTAAAACAAGCATTTCATTAAAACTGAAAGGAAGTTACAAGAGCCCAGCTCGGGCGAGATTACAATAACCCTACTCGGGAAACAATGAAAAATCTATTTTTGCGCAACGGCGGAGGTGGTGGCCTCAGCTTCATCACCAACCTGGTCCAGGCCCTTCTGGAAAAACTCGGTAACCTCCTTGGCCTGGGATGTCAGGTCGGATGGAAGCTCGGGGATCTCCCAGAATTCTAGCGGCGGAACCTCTAAGATCTCGATATAGTCGTTCTTGGAGGCTGGGAAGAAGGTCTTCGCTCTCTCCCGAGCTGCGACTTGACCTCTGAAGTAGAATTCCATTTCCGCGTACTTCGCCGTGGCCACGCCTTCCGTGGCCAACCAATCCATCGCCGCGTCGCTGGTCTTGAAGGCCTCCACTGCCTTCTCCCCCTGGACGCCGACCCGCTCCACCAGATCCTTGAACTTTGCCTCTGCCTCCCGTTTCTCTCGCTTATAGCGGTCGACGTCCTTGGCCGCGGCTTCACGTCGGTCCTTCTCCATGTCCAGCTCCTTCTTCAGGCGGTCGACCTCCGCCGAATCAACTTTCTGCCTCTGAGCGACCTCCTCCCTCACGGTTTCAAGCTCGGCTCGGGCATCAACATATCGCTGCTCGAGCTCGACGCAGTGAGTCTGGGCCTTGATAAGGAAGCTGGGGGCAGAGAGGATATGGGACTCGGCCTGTTCAGCAGAAAATAAAACAATCAGCTGAGCTAAAAATACAACCTTAACATAAGGTGGTTAAGGACTTACGGTGACTATGGACATCCTCAAGTCAAGAGAGAGTTGCTCCGCCGGGCCCGTCGCCAGCTTGGGGCCGCCACCTACTTTGCACGCCTCCATAAAGTTTTTATCGGGAGGGCTCACCTCCGTGGCCTTGCCCTTCCCAGAGTGCTCGGGCCGAGGCCGCTTTCTGCTCTCGGGTCGAGATGAAGAGCGCTCCGGCTTCGCTAGGCCTGAGCCCGATTTCTTCGGCAAAGGGGACCCCGAAAATCCTTTTGAAGAGACCTCAGGACCGATCTCTCGTCCTTGGCCGCTGGGGCGCTGCCTTTGTCCTTGGCCAGTACCGCCCAGTCCTGACCGAGCTGATGTCTCGCCACTAACCTCACTCTTCCTCCGCACCTGGGCATATGCAAGCTTCCTCATGTCCTCCATATCTGCAAAAAGCAGAGCAAAGGGGTAAAAATGAGTCGAAGACCCACCTAAAAAAACCAAGCTAATAAACGGGACGGGAGGTCGGACGCCAATCCTGCAAACTGACCCTCTTCTGTGCTATACCCGTCATCTCTAGGGATGGCAGTGGATAGTATTTAAATTCAAAATTTGTGGATATCTGATCCGATTATAATTCGATAAGAGAACCAATGGGTTATCTATAAAGATTTGATTTTTATAAGAGACATCCGATGGATAATTCGATAAGTTTTGATTTTATATAAAATAATCGATAGAAAATCTGAATCCGATTAATATATATATAATTATATATATATATATATATATATAATATAATATAATGCACATGGACGTTATAGGCAGACCCATAAAATATTCCATTCCACTTATTTTTTTACTACTTTTTTACTTTTTAAAAGATTTGTCCATATTTTAACTTAAAATAGAAGAAAAGGACACCACTTTTATTTTTTTAAGTGAGCATGTCTGCCTTTTTTTTTTTTGGTCGAGAGCACATCTGCCTCGTTGAGCACGTCTGCCTTGATTTTTTAAATAAACGGTTCGGATTCGGATATCCACGGTTTTTTAATTTTTATCGGATTCGGTTTTGGTATGCAATTTTGAAATCCGACGGATATCCGATACGGTTTTGGTTTTAGGATAAATAAACGGATTCGGATTCGGATAGCATGTTTTTCGCGGATATCCGATCCGCTGCCATCCCTACTCATCTCCTTCCGGGTCGGGAATCAGGTGAGGAAGATCCCTTGAGAGGTCGGGCTCCCGACCAAACAACTTGGAATCCCAGATTCGCTCCCATTTCAGCACGCTGTCAATGTCTATCAGCATCCCGGGCGCGTGCTTGAGCACTGCAACTTCTTTAAGCTCCTCATTCGAGAGTTTAGGATCATCGTTGGCGGTTTTCCTCAGGCTCGGGAGCCAGTCCAGCCTGCATCCAGGATTCATAGACGATTCCACCCAATAATAGTCATTATGCCAGCCCTTGTTAGAGGAGTGCCACTTGGTGAATATGGAGTGACCGACCCGAGCTGCGAAGTGGAACTACCCTGGCTGCTTCGGGTTGGGTTTACACACGAAGAAATGCCTGAACCGGCGCAAGGTCGGCTCCACTCCCTTCTCCAAGTAGAACACGTAGAAGGCCACCATTATGGCCCAGCCATTCGGTGACATCTGACCCGGGCTGAGCTCGAAATAGTTCAGAATTCCAAGGATGAAGCCAGGGAGGGGGAGTTGGATGACGTCGAAGGCCAGATCATATATGGTGTAGTGGTTGGCTGGGGGATAACACGCCGATTCTTGCCGACCTGGAACCTTTAGCTTGTGATGCCGGTCAACCGACCAGTTCCTCAGCCTTGCGTTCGCCATCTGCACTGTAGAATGGCACTCACGCTTGCAGCAGGCAAACAGCTGCTCGATCCTCTTCCCTCGAATTGAAGAAGCGCTGGCTGAAGCCGAGCTCCGAGGTCGAACAGCACTGACTGGGACAGCCTCGATCGGCTCGGTGGCAGAGACCCCGGCTAAGAACTCTTGTGGTATCTCGATGCCCTCCAGTCGATTCAGCGGCTCCTCATCCTCCCCGTCATCGAATTCTCCCAGGTCGGCCAAAGGATCCTCCTCTGCTTCCTCTCGCACCAATCTGACCCCAATAACTTGGCAGTCGTCGTCGCTCTCCTCGAGATTAGGTTTCCGAGCCGGCCCTGAGGACGAGCTGGTGCTCTCTCCGCCACGGATCCTGTTCGAGGTAGATGCCGAGCTCGGCGGACTTTCATCTCCACCATAGGACCTTACTTCCATAGCCTGAGAATCTTCTGATTCCGACCTCCCCATCCTGTCTACAGCAAATATAAATGTACAGGAATGACTAAAGGGAGTCGGGACGTACCTAATGCTCTTAACTGCGGAGTATGATGGGTCCGAGCTGAATTATCCCGAGAAGATTCTTTACGAGCTAATTGCGTCCGACCACTCTAGTGTCCGACCTGAATTCCTTGGGAAATTGAAAGCGAAGTATGAAGCGAATCTCGGAGAATATGGCCCTATTTATAGGCACCCCTGAAAGTCACCTCGGGAAGCCCAAACGTCGCGTCTCGCCAGAACTGCCAGGTAAGGTGGCAGCCATCTGTTGGGCATGCACCGCTGACGTGGCCATCCCTACTCTATCGGGGTCGGGTACCTACAGCTCAGGATGAACTTCTATCTTTAGATCTCACCCTCTCGATCTCGACTTGAGGGGGGGAATTGACGAGGGGTTTCCGAGCTGATCCAAGTGAGCCGATCATTCCGAGTTGAGACGGGCTAATCCGCGCTCCGTTGACAGCGCGTTCAGCTCAATGTCCAACCTAGGTGACTGATCCGACCCCGTTAATCCCGACTTCAGTTCCAACTGTTCCGATGGGACATAAAGCGCTGATGGGACATAAAGCTGCATCGCATTAAATGTTGTCAGACCCGAACTTAGTATAAATAGAGCTTCACCTTCTTCATTTAAGGCTCTCTCGCTATTAAATGCTCTTAGCTACTTTATCAGCTCGAACATACTAATCATTCGCACGCTTGAGGGAAAAATCCGGGTCATCATCCCGCCTTTTCCTTACTTTCCTTGTGCAGGTTTGATAGCCGATCAAGAAAGTACAGCTCGGAGGCCGACCTGAGAAGTCCAACTCGGCTAAAGCAGCTCCCAAATTCAACTGTGAGACTTTTAACCTCGACAATGACATTCCAAACAATAATGAAAATTATTAATGTGGTCACTTATAATAGATGATAGTCATATAGGAAAAATAGAAACAGGATGAAACTAGTAATAGATGGCCCGGAGAAATGTTATAGAAGAAACTAATAAATATAAAGTAATTGAGTTAAACTTAGCTTATTTTGAGAAAGATTGTCAATATGGATTAAGCTAAGGCACAAATTGACAAATATAAAAGTAGACTTACAAATTAAATGACATACTTTATTTATAAATGTGGCATAGTCAAACTATTTACACTTCTTCGAACCCTTATTGGACTATGATACCACCTATATATAAAGCACTTGTAGAAAAGATATTAGATGAATTAATTAAACACTTAGAAAATTCATTTAAATATTACAACACACTTAATAATATATCAAAACACTAACAGAGTTTATTTTGGAAAATTGAAAAAAGTTTTAGCTCTTAGATTTCTCTTGAACTCCTCTGCATGCCTTATTCACACACAAAAAAAAAAAGATAAAAAAAAAGACTCCTCTGCCTTCTATTTTAATTGTTTATTAATAAGAGCTCGTAACGCTTAACATATCTAAAAGAGTGCCTACAATGGCTCTTAAAAGGACAAAATGAGTTATAACCTTCTATACTAGAGGTTTCTTGGTTTTTCTTTTTTTTTGTTCAATAAGGTCTCTTGGTTTGAAAATAAGGTTTTTTTTTTTTTTTTTGTTGGGATTAACTTAGAAATGAGTTTTGCTGGTATTTGAGAGATGGCAAAAAGTTATGGGGTTCAAACACAAATAACAAGACATTGATTAGGACTGAACAAAATATATAGATTTGCTAAGAAGGGTCTGACGGCAGCCAAATTGAAAATATGCTAATAACTAATCGGTTTAATTAGTAATAAAATTAGAAACAACTTCTTACAAAAAACAATGTCAGGCTGCATATAATAGACGTAAAGAGTGTTAATTCTTCCATTGAATCCCACATATAATGGAGTTTCGCATATCAAACTATACTTTTTTAATTAACAATAAAAGTATGTAATTTGATGGTTCATGACATTTCACCCTCCTAAGTACTCTTATTAAATAACTTCCCTTGTGGGGGCATAAACACACTTGACTTTGGTTGCCATTGCTATAGGTACTTGGAGCTTTCAAACTATTACTTTCGTTCCTAGTTTGGAGCACAACACGCATGTGGTGTAGATCCATTAGGGTACATGTAGACGATGTGTTTGCATTATATAACAGGATCTTAAAGACAGAAATAACTTCAGGTGGGCACAGCCCTTATAGTTGTTGATCACTCTATTTCACATTTCTTGTGATCAATAAGTTACTTTAAATCAACTTTTTATGAAGTCATTCTTATGGATCTAATTATGGTGGTTGAATGAAATGGCAATATAATGGTGTTTTACAAAAATCTAGTTTGCTAGTGATCCATCCCACAATTGAAGAATTTAAGAACATCTTGCAAAAGATTCGGGATTCCATCTATCGCATATTTATCAGAGGCTGATCAATGTGTAGATTGACTTGTAAATTATGAATTAAGTCATGTTATTAGAAGTACCACAGTTAAAGTTGTCGTTACACTACCTACTGGATGACGATAGAATGGGTGTGACAATTCTGAGATAGATTTCAAGATAAGTTTACTCGATTGTTGCCTCCTTGTCAGGGGCTTTTTTTTTTTAGTGGAAGCTAAATATTTTTTTCTAAAAAAAATACATAATAAATTTTAACTTCTTTTAAATTAATGAGAACTGCAACCCCGTTAAACCCCATTTACGACCGCCACTGCTCCTTGTAATAAAATAAAAAAGAGTTGCCGATGGAGATAAATGCGGAATTTCATCCAACTATGCTTCTACTTTCCATTTATACTGGGACCTTTTGCCATAACAGCAAGACAGCAACCTTAAGTATGACAACACTCCTATCACATTTAAAATGAATAGTTAGACTAGAGCACATGTGCCATGGCCGCATCTTACAAATCGTGAGGTCGAGTTGTAACTTTCATTAATTTTACAAAATTTTTTCAAATATAATAGTTCTTATTTTTATTTTTTGGCTCGATAAGTAGAGGCGGTCCCGGGGGGGACCGGGGGGAGCCCAGGTCCCCCCAACCTCCAACCAAAAAAACAAAATTGACTATAAATTTTTCCTAAAAATAAAATTGCCTCCTTCCCTCAACGTCTAACAGCCAATTAAAAGAAATTATAATATTTTTATCATTTTCTAACTTTTTCATCATTTCACTTCATATTTTTAAAATTATTTACCCCTCCCTTTTTCTTTAACATTAACTTTAATCATTTTCTAACATTTTTATCATTTCATTTACTTGTACTTTAAGGAAAAAAAACTAATCTAATATATTTCTTCTCCTAGCCGAAATCTAACATCAATTGAATTCCTCTTTTTCTATCTTCTTCATCTCCCACTATGCCTAAGCTTCTTCCTAAAATTTAAGTCTCTCAAGATAAATCATACACCAACATAGATACACAAAGTTAAGGTAATATATCATGAAAAATTTGTATTATATTTATTTATTAATTTTTTCTTGGCTATATATAATTTTCTGCATAATTTGTTTTATCAATGTTTTTTTTTTTTTCGGGTAATGGGTGAACATCGTAAGGCAGACACCAGTAAGTGGCTAAGGTAAGTAATTTGACTGAAATACTTATCGAAATATTTTTTAGTGTATACTTTTTTTTGTTAATTATATTTTAATGGCCAATTTAATGTAATAAATAGATAAATTTAATGGATAAATTTCAGCAAGGTATAATTTATTTAATGTTTTGCTAGTTAATTTTAGATCTTTTTATACATACAAAATTAAGGGTTCTTCATTATGATTGGAATGATTAAAGACATAAATATAGTTTGAAATTCTATATAGAGTTTTTACACAGAAATATAGCTAAATAGAATTTTTTTTACACTTATTTATGTTTAAAATATTTGTTATCGTTATTTTTTCTAAAAAACACATAACCAAATTTTCTTAATTAAATTTCGGCCCCCCAATATTAATTTCTTGGATCCGCCCCTGTCGGTAAGCAAGCGCATGTATTAGTTTCAAAAGTTATTTACAAAAGAAAAAGATGGAACAATCACAGCAAAATGCTCTCATCGAATCTCCACTGTGTACAAATTTTTTTATTTAGATCAATAGCTCTAAATTTCCTACAAAAATTTGGTGTTCGTGACACTAACAAATCTAATAAGCTCAATAATCCGGAGATGCTGAATACGTTGATATTTTTAATTTGTTAAACCACTTAACCTCCACTCGGCCATTACATTTCTACTCATTAATCTCCAAAATCACTTAACACTCATTGATAAAATATCTTAAATCCGCACATATCCTCAATTTCTCAATTCACTAACTCCATATCAGCTAGCTGCAGTTGTACTTCACTGGAGCATTCATCACTTCTAGTTGTTAGTCATTCAAATTCTCTTGTCATGTAGCTAAATTTGTGCTTGATCCATCAGAGCTCATCAACTTTATTTATTGAAATTCTTTTATCTCCTAGAATAGGATACAGATCGTTTATATATTATAACTCATTAAAGAAAAAATAATAAAAGAAGGAAAAGTTAGTCTTCAAATATGATTTATGCAGAAGCTAACCGATGCATGAATCGGTTTGTTAATTTCGAGCTTTAACTCTTACTCAGATTCTATACCGTGAAACATCTTCCACACCTATTGTTTGTCTTTTTGGAAAAGGAAAAATAGCACCATTAGTCCCCATTGTTTCACACTTGTTCAAATTAGTCTATATTATTTCAAATGATTCAAATCAGTCCCTTTTGTTTCCATAAAAATTCAAATCACTCTCTACAGTTAAAAAACTAACAGAGAAACATTAAAATGTCTAAAATACCCTTATATATGTTTACAAAAACAAAAAGCAAATAAATAATTAAGACCAAAAAAAAAGCCTAGCTCCTACAAAGTTTCAAACTCAAGACCACCTAGATGATAAGTCCCCTGGCACTGAACCTACCATGCTATTTGTTATAGTATTGTAATTTATAAATAATTAAGACCCAAAAAAAAACCTAGCTCTTCCCCCCTCCACCCCCCACCCGGGATGACCCAACCCGCCAGTCCCCATTCCCTCCACCCCTACCCCACTATATGTGTGCTTGTGTTCTATATATATGTATGTATGCGTTGTATATGTATTATATGTATGTATATGTGTTATATATATATATATATATATATATATATATGTGTGTGTGTGTGTGTGTGTGTTTACTGTAATTATATGATATATATGAGGGTATTTGTATGTGTCTATGTGTATAGTTTGTGGGTGTCCTTGGGTGGTGACGGTGTTGATGGTGGCGGTGGAGTGGTGTTTGTGTGTTATATGTGATTGTGTATATATATGAAAAGCGTTTATGTTGTATGTGATTGTGTATGTGTGTTGAAATGTGATTGTAGTGATGGTGGTGGTGGTGGTGGGACATGAAGGAGATGGATTGGAGAAGATGGAGGGACGAAATTAATTTTTTTTTACAAGTGTAGGGACTAAATTAAATTTAGTTATAAATTTTGAGGACTAAACTAAATTTATTTTTAAAATTTGGAGACTAAATTAAATTTTTTTAAAGATATTATATTACTTTTATTATTTTACCCCTATATTACTGTTCACTTCTATTAAATTTATCATCAAACTTTTACATCATAGACTAAATTGACACTTTTTAAAATATTAGGGACTAATTTGAACTTTTATGGAAACAATGAAAACTTATTTGAATCATTTGAAATAATGGGGACTAATTTAAAAAATTATATAACAATGGAGATTGCTGATGTAATTTTTCTTTTTGGAGAAAGATAAGAGGGAAAAGACATTCTCATAGTTATACTGTAATTTGACTTTACCTTTCTTAAAAGAAAAAAAAAAGAACTTAAACCCAAAGTAATGTACATAAGACTCGTGGGCTTGTCCTTGCACGATAAATGGAAGAGAGAGAAAGTTCTCTCCCTTATCTCTAGAACCACCATAAACCCCCCATTTGACCATCATTGACCACCTACTTACTCATATAACCTTTCTTTCAAACTTCAGATCTTGAAACCTAAACACTTACCAAGCCCGTCCCTAAGCTCCTGATTCGGTTTCCTCTGGGTTTGCCATGGCCCGTAAGAAACCCAATGCTGCTGCGAAAGTGGTGCCTAAGCAGGCTGTGTCTCCGTTGAAGGTGCAGGCATCTCCATCGGGTTCGTCAGATCATTGTGGTGGCTTCTTATCCACTCTCCTCTCTACTCCGGGCAGCTCTCCAGCAGGGCTTCATGATGTTTCACCACAAGTTGAACAACACATTAAGGTGAGTTCTCTTCCGCTTGCTCAAGACATGGATTTCCCTCTTCTTTCGTTGTCTCTCGGACAAATAGTTCCCTCACCCCCAAAGAACAGAATCTATTGTTGCTCCTAACATCAGTAACATAGGGGTCTAACAAGTCCCAGTTACAAAAACGTGGAAAAAGTTCTTTGAGGGTGATTTTAAAGAGACCTTGCATCTTACCTACATAGAACCGCATTTTGAAGATGATCAAGTTGTTGTTAAGGCTACCCCAGACATTATTGAAGAAGGTATAGCGTATTGGAAATCATGTCTTGTGGGCCAATTTTTAGACCGTCCACCACCCTTTTTCCTGATTAGAAATATGGTTGATTCACAGTGACGAAAATTTGGCAAGGTGGAGATTAAATCAGGGGATGACAGACTATTTGTTTTTCGATTTGAGGATGAATCGAAGTGTAATATGGCTTTGGGTTAGTTCTGGCATGTGGGTAATAAACCACTGCTTCTGCGTCGGTGGAAATCGTTTTCACAGTGGGAGAAGGTGAATTCTCTCGTCATTCCAATTTGGGTCCAGCTAAGAAAAGTTCCCTCTGTTATGTGGACTAGAAGAGGGTTAAGTTTGATTGCGAGTGCTTTGGGTGTCCCACTCCAAATGGATGCAACTACCGAGGCTAAAACTCGGTTAAGTTATGCTAAAATTTGTGTGGACGTTGATTTTAGCAAGGAATTGCCATCTACCATACCTCTGGACATGGGTAACAGAAATAAAGTTCTTGTGGAGGTAGAATATACTTGGAGGCTAGTGTTTTGTAATGTGTGCAAAAGTTTGGGTCGTAGTTCGGATAGGTGCAAGAATTGTCATGAGGAATGAATGGGTAAAGCTCCTGTTGTTGCTGAGAACAATGTGTCCCAAGAGGTTCCTATTCTTTCTGATTCTATTCCTTCTAATCAGACTGAAGATTTGGTTACTACTGGAGTTAACACTCAATCCAAAACTTGGACCAATGTCAATAGAAAGCATCATAATGGGAGACAATCACGAAAATCTCCCACTCCATCTAAAGACAGGCAGACTAATTCCTTTGAGGTGTTCAATGATAGTGTTCCTTCTGTTCGTGAAATGCTCAAAGAGTTCAATGTGGGTGAGTCTTCTAAGACCATGGAGAGTAAGGACCGCGACCCTCCCGATGACTAATGATTATTTCTACTTGGAATATTAGGGGAATGAATAAGGCTGTTAAACAAAAGGAAGCCAATGTTTTTGCTAAGAGAAACAATCTTGACATTTTTTGTTTACTTGAAACAAAAATCAAACAAGTTAACTTGCCCCTTGTACTACGAAAGAAGTTTAAGTTTTGGAGTTTTACTGGGAATTATTGGTGTTCTCCACGAGGTAGAATTTGGATTCTTTGGAATGGAGATAGAGGGTCTGTGACTGTGATTGACTCTACTTACCAGGAAATTCACTGTCGTGTTGTTGATAGCAAATCAGGTGTGAGTGTATTTATCTGCTTTGTTTACGGAAACAATGATTATGCCTAGAGGAATAGGTTGTGGTCCAGGATTGCTGATTGGAGCACTCAAACCTTGGGTGTTCCATGGTGCATTATGGGTGATTTTATTGAAATTTTGCACACTAAAGATCGTTTAAATTGTCATTCTCTTCCATTTAGTGCTAATGAGCTAGTAGCGATGGTTGATAGTTTGGGTCTGGTTGAACATCAATGGACAGGTCCTCACTTCTCTTGGAGTAACAAAGCTGAAAATGATCATATGCGTGCTAGTAGAATCGACCGTGCTCGTGTTAACCAAGACTGGCTTCTCAAGTGGGCTAATTCATCTTGGATTATGGGTCTTCCTGGTGTATCTGATCATTGTCCGTTGATCCTCAATTCTAAACCAATGCACACCCCCCGCAAGATCCCTTTCCGGTTTTTTAATGCTTGGGCTTCACATGAAAGTTATAGACCTATCTTGGAGGAGGTTTGAAGTATGCAGATTTTGGGTTTTCCTATGTACAGGCTAATTAAGAAGTTGAGAATTTTGAAGGGTGCTCTTAAACAATTTAATAAGGATCATTTTATGGGCATTAGTTCAACTATCCCAATTATGAGAGCCGAACTGGAGGATGCATAAAACCAGATTCTGAGTTCACCCCTGAACCAGAATCTTGTTAGCAAGGAAATTGAGTTGAAAAGACAACTGATGGATGCATTATCCTACAAAGAATCTATTTTTCAGTAGAAAGCTAGAGTCAACTAGCTTAAGGGTGGCGATCTAAACACGACATACTTTCATAAAGTCATCAAAGGGAGACAGGTTCGTAATTCTATTTCTTGTATTATGGATGAGAATGGTAATGTTTTGTCTAATAAAGTTGATATTGCTGAGAGATTTGTGGATTACTTCAAAAAGTTGTTAGGCACTGTCAGGGCCGATAGGGTGGATTATTCTTCTGATGATCTTAAAAACCTTTTTGGCAAATCAATCTATGAGGACAACAAAAGAATGCTTTCTTCTCCGATCTCTAATGATGAAGTTAAAGAAGCTATATTTTCTATTAATAGTTCAAAGAGCACAGGTCCAGATGGTTATCCAGCTTTCTTCTATAAGAATGCTTGGGATATTGTGGGTGCTGATGTTTGTTGTGATGTTCGTAATATGTTAAATTCGGGTCGTTTGCTTAGAGAGATCAATACCATAGCCATCACTCTTATCCCTAAAGTGAGCAATCCTTCGAGTCCAGGTGATTTCAGGCCCATTTATTGTTGCAATGTTATTTATAAATGTGTCTCTAAGGTGATTGCGAATAGACTTTGCAAGGTGCTTGATTCCATTATCTCTATTAATCAGTCGACTTTCATTCCGAGGAGAAAGATTTTGGGTAATGTGCTTATTGCGTAGGAGTTGGTTCGAAATTATGGTCATAAGCATACCACCTCCAAGTGTATCATAAAATTTGATATTATGAAGGCTTATGATTTTGTTGACTGGAGATTTATCCGGCTTTGTCTCACTGCTCTTGATTTTCCAGAGGTGTTTATTATTTGGGTTGACATGTGTATCACTTCTCCATCATTCTCAGTGATGATTAATGGCCAAATGAAGGGTTTATTTCAGGGGAAAAAGGGTCTGCATCAAGGGGACCTAATTTCACCCTATCTCTTTGTGATTGTTATGGAGGCTCTTTTTCAACTTCTTGTCAGATGTAGCCAGATAAGGGGTTTCGGGTTCATCCTAAATGTAAGAAAACTAAGCTCAATCATTTAGCATTTGCAGACGATATTCTTATCTTCTCCAAGGCGAGTCCTAGCTCTATCGAGATCATTAAGAAAGCTGTCACCATCTTCACTAAGTTGTCTGGTCTGCAGTTTAGCACCACCAAAAGTGAAATATTCTTTGCAAGATGCTCTGAGAGTTGCAAACAGTTTATCTGCGAGGCTTTGGGAGTTAAGGAGGGTAGCTTACCCGTTCGCTACCTAGGTATTCCTTTAATTTCTGGCAGACTCAACAAAGTGACATGTAGTGCTCTGGTTTCTAAAATCACGACAAGAATTGATCATTAGACTACCAATTGGCTCTCATATGCAGGGAGATTATAGCTTATCAACTCAATTTTGCAAAGTATTACAATGTATTGGTGCAATGTTTTCATGTTGCCGAAGGGAGTTATTGAAGAAATTGAAATGAAGTTTGCAGCCTTTTTATGGAAAGGTGGTGGGGATAACGCTAAAGGTGCTAAGGTTGCTTGGACAAGAGTTTGCAAACCAAAGAAAGAGGGCGGACTAGGGGTGCGAAGTCTGTGGGAAATTAACATGGTTGCATTGTTGAAACAATTCTGGAACACATACTGTGATAATGATTCTCTGTGGGGTTATTGGGTTAATCGAGTATTACTTGATGGCCATAATATCTGGAGTATCGAGGTCCCAAGCAAGGCTTCTTGGACGTGGCGGAACCTTCTCCAAATTAGACAGACTGCTTGTAAGTTCATTCGCCATTGTGTATGTCACTTTTGTGGGACACATGGTTGGCGTGTGGAAAATTGTGGGACTTTGCTCAGTCACATAACATCATGGTACCGGTAGAATTTTACAATTCAAAAGTGACAGATTTCATCGTTGACAATAATTGGGATTGGCATGTCCAACTTCGGTGGGTGAAAAATCTTATTGACTTTGTACCTAGAATTGGAGTTGAGGATTGTGTATTGTGGATTGTGGGATCAACTAATGGTTTTAATTTTCATACCACTTGGGATGTTATTCGGGATAGAGGAGAGCAGGTTTGTTGGGAGGATTTGGTTTGGAATAAATCTATTATTCCGAAACAGAGCTTCCGTACTTGGCTTGCTATGCTTGACAGACTAACTACTAAAGCTAGACTGTTTGATTGGGGTGTTGCAACAGATGTCAATTGCACCTTTTGTGGGTTGGGTTTGGAGTGTCAGAACCATCTTTTCTTTGATTGCATTTTGACACGTCGCATTTGGAAATGGTGCGCTAAGAGGATGAGATATGGAGTACTCAATTCGAGTTGGGAGACCATCGTGGAGAAACTTAGCAAAGTTGCTAAGGGTAGAAGTTTGAAGGCAGTCATTACGAGAAATGCCTTCAATTCCTGTATCTACAACATCTGGCTGGAGCGTAATGGTAGAGTTTTTGGAGCCACTCCTCAAACTGGAGAACAGATTATCTCAAAGATCAAGGCAGATGTTAGGGGCAAAGTTAGCTTGCAACGTAAATATTTTAACACACTTGAAAATACATTATTTTATAGAGATTGAAATATTTGTATATCTTGAGGTTCTTACGCCTTGAGTCCTTCTGATGTAAGTTTTTGCTGTGGAATGAAAAAATTTACTTTTGCTGAATAAAAAAAAAAAAAGACTCGTGGGCTTGTGTCCAAAACAAGTGTCATATTTCAAGCACGTACAAGTGAAACCCACATCACTATTAGAGAAATGTGACTCGTTTGTGGTCCATCCATTTATTACAACTAAACGTACATTAATTATTTTCAATCATTTTCTGTGATATGTGCAAGCATAACAAGTCACATTAAAGCATTTATTTTTTTCTTCACATTCTATTGAAAGTTTGTAGATTGGTATGAAAAGTGAACTACATGATTCCATATGCAGCTGAAATTGACCAAAGAGGCGATGGAGTTGTACAAATATGCCAAATTATTCGTATATTTTCAAAGAAATCAAGCTAAGAGATCAATTACCTCAATGCAAGGGCGAACACAGCTCATGCATTGTGTTAAAATGATTTGAAATGTTTTTTTTTTTAATTACAAATATGCCAACTTATTCGTATATTTTCAAAGCAATCAAGCTAAGAGATCAATTACCTCAATGCAAGGGCGAATACAGCTCATGCATTGTGTTAAAATGATTTGAAATGTTTTTTTTTTATAAAAAAAAATTCACGTATTTTCAGACAGAAAAGTCAATTAGTTTCCATATAAAAAAATTACACTTAGGAAATTATGTGTTGTAGGGCCTATTGAGAAAAAATTTCTAGATCTATCCCTACTTCAATGCATATTTATGCTAGACATTTGTGACCAGTTCATCTAAAAACTTAAGCTGTTACAGATGTTTATTATATTATTTATTATCTTTAATATGCCCTCGCACATGCAAACAAAGTTAGTTTTTGAGTTTTGAACTTAGATAGTTTTAATTTTTTGGTGTTTATCATATTAATTATTATCTTGACATGCGTTTATTATATTATTTATTATTTTTAGCATGCACTTGCTTTTATTATATTATTTATTATAATCAACATGCCTCCGCAAGTACATGTTATCTCGACAAAAAAAAAAAAAAACAGAAATGGTACTAGAACCTAATTTTTTTTTTCTTTTTTATCTTGAAGTCATTATTTTGTCAATAGAATAATGTTAGATACCACCCTATTTTCATAATCAATTTACCACATTAAATGTGGGCGAATGCTTAATTGGTGAGCTAAAAAAAATAGAGAAATAAAAAACTTTCTTATTTTACAATACCATTTAAGCATACACATAAAAAGAAATAAATTAGTGATAGAAATATAGTAGTATATAGCAATACTCTTTGCAATATGAGCAAAAAGATTAATCTACCTTTCGACCCCAAGGGTCGGCTTGGTGGTAGTGGTTAGATTTCTTTGTCAGGATGTCCTAAGTCCGAGGATGGCTACTACCGTTGGGAATTATACCTTAACTTATCTAGTACATGCCTTGGATCGGACCGCTATATTAGAAGTTTTGATTCACATTCAGCCATTAGGCCAACGAGAAAATGTCGACGTATTCCATCCAATATTAGTAGTGGTGACTAATCTGATTTATGTCTCGTAGGGTGGTTGAGTGTAAATATTTTTCTAGATTAACAAAAAAAAATCAATCTACCTTCAACACAATTAAAAAAGGATATCTTACCAAAAATAAATAAATAAATAAATTAAGAAAGGATATTGTTCCATCTCACTCTTATTAAAAATCAAATAGAAATTTTTTAATTTGACACCTCATTCATTACTTCTCTCAATATCTCAAAATAGAACTTTCTAAAGAGAAAATAAAAAATTTGTTATCTGAATCATTTTTTTTTTTTAAATCCAAATTTGTATGCTATTAAGGCCTGAAATAAGAAAAGAAAAAGATTTAGTATTAAAATCGTGTTGGCAATTCTGCTTTTTGGTTTAGCTCAACGATTTCTCTTTTCATTCGCCCTTTTGACTGGTGAGCTCAAAGAAATTGGGTTTAGCATATTCATACAAAGGATAGCTTAAACCTGAAACCAAACACAACAAAACACTCCTTTCCCGTCTCCTCAATATGCTCCTCGCCGTCTTGATCGCCAACTCCGAGGGCAACATCCTCGTCGAACGGTATCTTAAACTCATCTCTACCGTCCAATTTTTCTCATCAAATCCTAACTACATCAGATCCGTCTTAATTTACGTCATAATTATTTTTTCTAATATTCCAATTTTCAATTTCATTTTGTTTCCTAGTCGATTTAATCCTTAGATGTATATAATTTTTCTATTTTTAATTTTTAATTTCTTTTTTGTGGTTTGGTGTAGGTTTAATGGAGTTCCAGCGGAGGAACGTTTGCATTGGCGATCTTTCTTAGTGAAGCTTGGATCAGATAATCTTAAAGGTGTCAAGAACGAAGAGCTTCTTGTTGCATGCCACAAGTATGTATTACGATTGTTTTCGATTTTTGGTGCGGCTGTCGAATCATTCGGGTTTACTGTTAAATTTAAACCGTTGATCTAAATATACCGGAATTAGTAAAATGCTCTTCAAAACATGATAGGCTTTGGTTTTCGGTTTTCCGGTATGGTTGTTGAATCATTCGGTGGACTGTTAAGTTTAAATCGTTAATCTAAATATACTGAAATTACCTGAATGCTCTCTAAAACATGATAAGAATCGGGTTGTGGTACGATTGTCAAACTATTCGGTGGACTGTAAAGGTTCAAACTATTCGGTGGACTGTAAAGTTTAAGTTGTTGATCGAAGTACGGAATTACAAAAATGCTATATGAAACATGATAAGCATTTGTTGATTAATTTTTGATCTCACTGCCGTGTCTGAATCATTTTTACTGCGGTTGTGTTGATGTTATAGTTATCTTTTGCAGATCAGTTTATGTTGTCTACACAGTGCTGGGGGATGTCAGCATTTATGTTGTTGGCAAAGATGAATATGATGAACTTGCCTGTAAGTATATCATCCACGATTGTCGTATTATAAAGAGCCAGCTTGCTGCACGAAGCCCCTACTATGCATGGGTTCTGTAGAAGTGTCTGGACTATTGTATACGGTCTTATGTTACATTTTTTGCAAGTGGCTATTTTTTACTACTAGAAACTTTGAACCTTTGATCACACGGCATTTTAATCGTGATTGAAAACAGCTAAACACCGTTCCCTGTTCTTAAGGCCTGGAACATCGTAAATTTTAGACAAGACATAGAAAATATGTATATCCTGTACTAGATACCAGATTTTAATTGATTTATAATGAGTGGAGCACAACGCTAATGAATAAGGTCACTGTGATTTCGGCAACATAGTGTTGTATCACTTTTTCCCTGTGAATATGATTGATCACAATGTGGGAACTGGCTGTAGGGTAGATCTTATATGAAATCGGAAGTTTCCGGCACTACAGGCTTGCTTCTTATTGTGCATAATGCCATGTCATTATTGTTACCATGGTTTTTATTTTTATTATCCTCAAGTTAATCTGTTTGGCTTCGTGTGAAGTGGCAGAAGTTATCTTTGTTATAACCTCAGCTATAAAGGATGTGTGTGCAAAACCTCCGACGGAGCGCCTTTTCCTCGACAAGTATGGAAAGATATGCTTGTGCCTGGATGAGATTGTGTGGAAGGTAAGCGAATGTGTCAATATGGTTGGACTGATACTGTCCTATGTGCAGAATGTGTCATGAGAATACTTATGTATATCAGAACTTCTAAATTCGCTGTTGTTTCAACTGTTTTTAAGAATAGTCTTCCATATCAAATTGCTTGGTACCACGTAAATCAACCATTGTCTCGTCTATTTGTCCTTGCATATTCCTTTAACTATTCTACATTAAAAGGGCAGTCCCGTGCACAAAGTTCAACTATCTTTCATTTGCCCCCTGAAATGGCTAGCAGGCAACTATGATCTGTGTGATTCATAATTACAGATACATCGATTTTACTTTTCCCTGTAGCGTAGGATACTGCACTCATCACTTGCTAAACCCCCAATTTCTCAGTCAAGTTTTGCCCTCGTACTGTGAAAACAACTGCAACTCTTTCCAGTTTTATTCGTTTACGTTGTTTCTGGTGAATTGTGTTGCTACGCATATTTACTTTTTGTCATATCGTATTCCGAATCTTTTATTTCTCATTGAGCTATGAAGACGGACTTCAGTACTAACTGCTCCTGTTTTGAAGGGTTTGCTGGAGAACACGGAAAAAGAAAGGATCAAAAGACTTGTAAGGTTAAAACCGCCGACTGAGTTCTGATCATCATCTCATCCTCTCTGATTCGTACGAGAAAAATGAAGACTTGGTGTATTTTGTACTGTCATAAAATTGCAGATTAAACCATCTCTCTAGTTAAGGCTTCATTCCAGGTTGTACTATAGTGTTGTATTGTTTCACCCTTTGTGCAGATTGTTGATTTTCTTTTAATTTCAAGACTTGCGTGCTAGTTGCTTAATTTAGTTTCCTATTATATCTAATTCTTCACTTAGATGAGAAATGTTGTAGAAATATCATCCAAGCTTGAAACCTTTGCTCGATAATTAATTAATGCGATAGGTATATCAAAATTAACTAGGTTATTTGAGCTTAGTTCGATTATCTAAAAGTTTAAATTGTTAGAGTAAAATTTATTATATTATTTATTGTTTTTAAAATTTCCTTGTACATGTAGGTATGATTTGTTTTGAACTTTGCATATGTACAGTTTTGAAATGTTATTCATCAATTTTGATGATTTCATATATAATTTGGTTCTTCACAAAAACCTTCTTATCTACGGTTATCAGAACCCACTCCCAAAAAAAAGAAAAAGAAATTTATCAATCTCTTAAAGATTTTAAAGCTAAAAGAAGAAATTGACGAGTTTGGGGAGTTATTTGTAATATTATAGTCAACTGTGTCAAACGATATTTATAGATAGGGTATTGCCCCACTTCAAGGAATTTCAACTTTTTTTTTTTTTTTCTCTTTTTAGGGAGGTCTAAGGTCGTGAAATATATTTAACGAGATTCGAACTCATGTTAGATTCGCAAATCTTTGGTTTAAGCAAGTGTCATACCGTTAGATCAAAAGATCTTTGATAAGGAATTTTAATTTTGAGAACAGTAATTAATGGTTTGACCCAAGGAAATAAAAAGGGAGAATTCACTTCTCGATGATATAGGCTCTAGTACCTCAATCGATAATGTTCTTAGTATAAATTGGCAATTTGGTGATCTTTTATTCACAAAGTAACCGATATTTTTGTAAGATTGATAGGTTTTTGTACATTCCTTTGAATTGAGCTTTAACGAGAATACTTTTACTTTTCCAGCAAAAAAAGAAATTAGGAATTCCATGTTAGGAGCTTGTTCCTTTCTTTAAAAAAAATTAATTTGCTAAAACAAGACGTACCACTTTCAATCAACATAATATTGTTTAGGATTTGCATTTAGTGAAACACGTTCGTGAATTAACCTAACACCTTAAATATAGCCATTATGCTTTTTGAGTTTTAATTCGATGGAAATAAGTCCTAATTTAAGTTTGATGAAAGTGGGGATTAAAGAGAAGAAGAGGAAGCTTTAAAGCACATATATATACATACATAATATAGATATATGTGTGTGTTGGGAAGAAGAGCAAAAGTGAAGAAGAGAAAGAGGTTAGAAATTTAATACGGAACCGTTGATTAGTTATGGAAGAAAGGAGAAAGAGAAACAGTAGAGAAAAAGAATAGGAGAGGAAGAGGAAAATGTAGGGGATAAATAGAATAGAAGAGAAGTCAAGGGGTATAAAAAACATTTCACATTATTTTAAGAGTGAATAGCACCAGACCTTTTTGTGGTCAGATAAGTGCACACGACCTCCTTATGGTCTCAAAACCTCTTCTAGACCTCTCTATGGTCCGACTCTTGGTACACACCGTCCTCCTCCGTCAAATTTTTTGTCACTTTTGACGGCATGTGCAGTACACTCACTTAAAATGTGATTTTTATTGATTTTTAACGTATTTGACAATAAAATAATAATAGTAATTAAAAAATAAAAATAAAAAAACAAAAGAAATAGAGATAGTCAACTCACCACCACCATTATCGCTGCCACCATCTCAACCTTCGGCCACCAACAGTCAACTACACCACCACCATCATCTCCGCCACCATCTCCACCTCTGGTCACCACTACCGCCACCACACAGTCAACATCATCATCTTCTTCTTCTTTCTAACACCAATTAATTTAGGATATAAACCCATAATAATTAACAAAAATGTCTATTGGTCCCACGGTAAGCTAGTGACTGAATACAAATAATCATCTTCATACCATTGCCAAAATAATCCAATGAAAAAGCAACCATGAACCACCACCATTTTCTCCTCCTCTCTCTCCCAGCTCAAGGCCACATCAATCCTACACTCCAACTAGCCAAAATCCTCGCACGTAATGGTGCACGAGTCACCTTTGCCACCACCGTTGTTGGCCTCCATAGGATGAAGACCCTCCCCGCCTACCAAGGACTGTCCTATGCCTCTTTATGCGATGGCTGTGACGATGATCCCTCAAGGATTAACTTTGATTCCACAAAATACATGACCGATTTCAAGCGTGTTGGCTCTCAAACTCTCACTAGCCTCCTCAGTACTCTCTCCGATGAAGGCCAACCCGTTACATTCATAATCTACACCGTCATGCTCTCGTGGGTTGCCAAGGTAGCGCGTGAGATGCATGTGCCATCTGCTTTTCTTTTTATCGAATCTGCTACCTCATTTGCTATTTTTCACCACTTCTTCAACAGCCATGATGGTATTACTACAAACATTGACCCATCCTCAATTTCCATTACATTACCTGGATTACCATTGTTTGGTGCCCTGTGAAGCCTTTTGTTCCGACATGTAGCTTCCGATCCTTTTGCATCGGGAGGGAATATTCTTTAGTGTTATTATATCTCAAAATGTGGAGTTGGGGTTTATGGTGGTGGGTGAGGGTGGCTGTGGTGTGGTGTGGTGGGGAGGGGTGGGGGAGGGCGGAGGAAGGAAGAAGAAGAAGGTAGTTTTTTTATTTTTTATTTTGTAAAAAAAGATATTTTGGTCAATAAACACATTTATTTTATTGATAAAATTATTAAAAATAAATCTAAGTTGCAATAAGTGCGTATGTGTTACACATGCCGTCAAAAATAACAGAAAATTTGACGGAGGGGAGCGGTGTGCACCAAGGGTCGGATCATAGGGGGGTTTGGAGGAAAGACCATAGGGGGGTCGTGTGCACTTATATCTGACCATAGGAGAGTCTGCTGCTATTCATCCTTATTTTAAAAAAGGGTCTCTCTCACACTTCTTGATATTCAGGGAGTCTAAGTCACACTTTCTATTGGTAGAGAAGGGGTCTAAGTAAAAAATACCCATTTAATTAATATAGGATATACAGAATTTGGAGACTTTTCTACGGTACCGTTAAAGGGTGGTCTTGTGGCATCATTTCACTGAAAATGATTCAATTTGGATAAAATGGACACAAAACATTCTCCTTAAAGGTCATAGCATTTGGGAAATATGAATGCCCAAAGATCCAGTGCTACACAATCAAACAAAAAAACAAAAAAAAAAAAGCTGCTTCTAATTCTCTAATTCAACGATAGATCAATCCATAGGTTTATATCTTCAACTCTGTTGTCCATGTACCTTGAACACTTGGATGTTTCGTGGCATGCCTGGTCCTTAACTTCACCACCTTTCTTCCCAGTGAGTTCCTCAGCCTGGTTGCACACAGAAGTATCTCCTCTGGGGTCATATTCTTAACGCATACAACCCGCTCATTCTTATTTTCTAGACATTAAAGCAAGCAAAAACTTCAGACAAAACTCAATAAACTTTGCAAATCTCTGAGATTAGGAGTGCGTATTTCTTCAATTACCGCGTATATGTCATATTTGCAAATCTCTGAGATGTTTTCTGTAAGTTTTGAATGCCTCATTAGTAGAATTTTCATCCTGGATTATTTTCCATAATATTCATTTCTCTTTGATGATGTAAAAAAGTAGTTATACCTTGGTTCTAAGTTTGATTTAGAAGGATTTTAAGAATTCAATACGACTGCTAGAACAAGCTATAGGTGTAAAGGCAGCAAATCAGCTACCCATGAAAAGAAAAAGGAAACAATCGAAAAACAAAACACAAGGAAATGAAACACGCAACGCACACAGTAGCGTACTTTAGAGGGAAGTGTACATACTGTATAATCCCTTCAAAAGTGGATGCTGACCACGATTCAGCTCAATAATCACCTCAAGCTGGGGATTAGTTTCTCTGACTGCTGGCAAATTAGTTTCCATAAATGCCCTGAGACAAAGTTATATTCTCAGAGACGTTTCAATAATTACTCTAGTACATTTACAAACAAAGTTCATGCTCACTACAACCAAGTTCTTGCTTCTTCTTTCTCCATATCTTACTATTCTTGGTTAGAAACTACCCAACCATTCTCCTTGTTAAAGTCCACTATTTTTCTTAAACCCACTACCCAATGATTTAGTGAGTAGCAAATTTTATCAGATGATAAATTCCGTTTTGTGAAAAAAAAAAACAACTGAGAGGTAACAACCATAACTTTCTCAACTAAAGAAATGAGAAAATCATTTACCGAGAATAGATAACAGGAGCAGAGTGAAGCTGAAGCCACCCCCAATCAAGCATAAATGTGTTGCTCCAATAACTAACAAGGAATCAGTTTGCCAATTAAGGTTACACATCTCTCAATATCATATAAACATTCCCAAACTACTTCAACATTTCTGAACTTTTTGCGAGTTGAGAAAGAGGGCTAGGCCGCCGGGAGGGCTTTCAGGGACTGGGGAAGACGGGTATGTACAGGTCTCGAGATAACTATTTCCCCATTCTATCAAATCTTAAATTTAGCAATGCGCATTCTCACAATCGGCAATAGAAAGTATGATTCTGACTTGGTAATAGTAGGCACCCTAATTAATCTCATTAGTTTCTCCTTCACATTTCTTTTTTCCCCTTCTTTCTCTTCCCGTAAATTAACTGATGAACGCATGAGCTTTTAATTTTTAAATGTTAGCAGAATATGAATGGAAAATTAACACAATGACTCTGCATATATCACATACCTGATTCCCCTACTACTTCCTCCCCAATCGCAGTAATTCACTATCAGCTTTTGAAGCTGCCACACACCTCTCAACGCCATCTGCTCATCAAAAATCATGTTTTTATTATTCAAAACCATACTAGTCAAAATCGTAAGATTCGTAATACGATTCGAGTTGATTCAAATTAAGAATATTTGGTGGGGTTGGGGCAGCTTCACAAACACTTGCACATCACAATAGCTCTGGAAAAATATACATACATACTTACACACACACACATGCATACATACATACATATACATATATACATATGCTATTGCATCTTAAAATAACAAAATGTGAAATATATTTGACTTTACTTTTTAAAAATTAATCATTTATTTTCCAAAACAATTAGAATACTTTCTGAGGGGAAATATAAAGAAAATGAACTAGAAATTGTTTACAGATAACATCTAATCGATCAAATAGATTATTATACTTACTCGAGATTAATCAACTTCTCAACAAATTGAAGTAACATTAAAAAGAGAAAAAGAAAAAGAAAAGAAAAAGCATGTATGGGTTACCTCGGAGCAGGTGGTTTCTTTGATGTTAGCTGTAGCTGCACTCTTTTTCTGAAGGGGTTGCCTCCACACAGACACGGCTCAGTAGAGGTTTATGCATATTGGGCCTCCATTTATACTTTGTTGGGCCTCCATTTGCACTTTATTGGGCCTCTATTTGGATGTCCCTCACACTTATTGCTCAAACAAGAGTCCTTATTTGAAGGGATAACTGAGTTTACAAAAAGAAGACCATTACAATAGTCCCAATACAATAGTCTTTTTTTGATTATCTCAATACTAGTAGTGAAAATTCATTAACCAATATTTTATAAAACGGTTTATATTATTATAATATGTATACAAATAATAAAGTGCTATTTTACTATCATATGCATTTAATAAAGTAAATATATTAAATAAATGTACCCGAATGAATTCAAAGAATTAAATCACTAGTCAACCCAAAGATTTTAATTAGAATGCTTGAGTTGGGATATAAATTAATATGGGAAAGACGAAGATATTTTGATAAGTATACTAGTGAATCTTTTGGGTCTCGAGAAAATTAGAGATTCAGGCATCAAACAATGTGTCTCATCTATAAATACCAACGTTAGGGCAAAAACCCCAAAATAACAATATGTGGTAATATGCTATTTGAGTTATATGACAACATCCACATGTTATCAAATCCATGTGAGATTGGTGAACATACCGCTCATGTTGATTTTGCAAAGAGCATGTGTAGATTCTCAGAAAACTTGGTTGTCATACTAAAACGTGATATGAGATTGTGAGTTCGATCTTAATAGGGTTTGTTCAGTCTAAAAAGAACAATAGTTGTATTTGATTTTATAAGAAAGTTGAAATATCGACTTTGTGTCATAAATATAAAGTTCATACGGTTATGACAACTATAGTAATCGAAGTTGCAGATTATAATTCTAACAATATATACCCAATACTATAGTTTTATATCACAATAAAAGGTGGTGGAAGAGCACAAGTTGATAAGAACCTAGGGTTCTTAATTTGGAAAGGGAAAAATGTATAAAATCCTCTAGTAGTTTGTCGCAAGTGCAAAAAAAGAAAAAAAAAAAAGAACCCTATGGCTCCCTGCTCCCTCATCCCAACCCATAATTCTGTCTTTAGTTAACAGAAATGTTGAAAAGACTTGCATGTCGTTATTTGTTTTTAACCTCAGATCCACCACCACTATTAACCTCAAACCCAGGACCACTGTTAACCTCAAACCCATTTCAGTCTTCACATTCTTTCACTAATTTATATTATTATTAGTATGTTTATTTCACTGATTTATATATAATATTTATCATTTTATTATTATATTTCATATTTATTATTATTATTTATTATATTAGTAACATTATTATATTTAATATTCTTATTATATTATTGTCATTATTATTCTCAAATTATATATTATATTTATTTTATTATTATTTTTATTGTTATTTATTTTTGTTTGTTATTTATATATTATTATTATTATTATATACTAATAAATACAAATAATAATAATAATAATAATAATAATAATAATATTAATAACAATGCTATTTGTATAGTGTGTAATATGTTTTTAAAGATATTTTGGCCACTTGAGTAATAAATTCATTCCAAAGCACATGAAAATGAGTTATTCCAATATGTTTTTTTATGAATGGGTATTCACATGTTCATGAGAATGAGATTATCAAGTTTATTCCTTTATACTAAGCGTGATAATTAGAATAGAACTGAAAATATTATTCAATTTCCAAACAATTCCCACATATCAATTACTATCTTAAATAATTTGTCACCACACTACAACATCTTAGATATGTTACAACACTCTGATTAAAAAAATAAAGAAAATCGTTACAGCATGTGTCTTATTGCAACAACGATTTTGTTCTAATCCGTTTTATAAATTAAACTTGTTGGAATGGTTTTACTTAATTGCAATAGTTAATTTTTTTTTAGTTAATAATTATTCATGAGATTACTTTTTCATAACGGTTTTAAAATTATAGTTTAATTGTAATAATTTTTTTAATAGTTACTTATTGTTTGCAAAAAACCATTGCAGTATAAAATTTGTAATGAGACCATATACAACTACACCATGTATAATGGTTAAAGTCATCATTTGCAACGATTTTTAACCTTTTCAAAATAATTTTAGTTGTTGCAACATGTCAAAATTATGGTAGCGGGGAATTTTCTCTTCTACATTAAAATTACGTCAAATTTGCCATGTACGTGAAAAAGTATGTCATCGAATGCGTCATTTATGTCAAATTTGCCACGTACGTGGAATTTTCATTTCAACATTAACATTACAAGCAATTGGGCCCAATCTAACCGGGCGCAGTCTAAACCACTAAGGAATACAAAAGCAAGGCCCAAAGAAAATAAACGGGCTAAACCCTAACACAAGCGCTGAAAAGGAACCAATTGTTTCACATGGCTCCACGATAGCCAGTTTTTCACGAACATATGACTGTGTGAATACCCTGTAGTTATTGTATTTTTAATTCAATCTAATCGTCTCTTTTTAAAATAGAGTTATATGTTTCGGGGTTTTTGAACTGAAGTGAACTAGAAAAACTTTTCAAAGTGTTTCTCTAAGTAAAGAAAAAAATATATAAGTACATTAGTGGTAAAAATAACAGCACAAAATAAAAGATTTAGAAACTTTCATTATTTATGATCTAAACTTAGCACAAAATATAAACAATTTAGAAACTTTGTTATAAAAAATGATCTAAATTTAATATACTTTAAGTTGATGGAAAATACTTAGGATTCGACAATCGAACTGTCCAGCTCTCCCCACGTGAGAATCGGACCTGAACATTTTTTTTTTTTTTTGGGTATTAAGAGGTAAAAGTCGGTAAATTATTCAATTATTTTGATAGATGTTTCCACCTCATCTATCTTTATCTAAAAGTAATTACAGTGTTACCAGAAGGTGATGTATTCTAAAAACTCTAATGAGTTGGTGCAGTCCAAAATTTATAAGTAAATTTACACAACAGATGACCTCTCGATAGATATGATAACAATATAATATCTTCGTAAGTTGCAAAATCAAGAGTTTGACTCTAGAAAGTCAAACGGAGTATTCAAGACTTTGTGGATGGCAATCTCTAACATAACACTATAACCCATCGGATCTTATGATATATGGATCTGAAGCCAAAGACTAATTTGCCCCTTATTTCTGGAATTTTATGCCTACCATCCTCTCTAACCCTGTAAAAAGGCATTCAGAGTTGTGAAGAAAAAAAATGATGAGAGCAGTGTTGGTTTTCTTACTCTTTTGCCTTGTCCTCATCTCTTCAGAGGCAAGATCAATCATTCAAAGCCCTCACGCTTTCTCATCCTTGAAGATCAACTCCACCCAGGTATGAATAATATATTGAAATCAGCTTGATCAAGAAATTATTGCATGGCTATTGTCAAAAACTACGAGTGGAGTAGCCGAAGTTTTTATACGGTGATTTTGGAGTTTAACATTTGAGTTTAACATTTTTCCATACGGGACAAGTATATATTGTCACCCAATTGTTCATTTTTGCAGATCAATGCTGGGAGCTGCACTTTCACTGTGAGCATAAGAACTAGCTGCTCTTCAACCAGGTTCACTCGAGACCGTATCAGTCTTGCTAATTTCGGCGATGCTTATGGCAATCAGGTTCTAAATTCAACATCTATTAACTGTTAATGTTTCAAGTTACTAAACTTTCAGACAAAAAAAAAAAAAAAAAGTTACTAAACTTAGTTCGTAATTTATACCTATGCATGTGAAATTTTATTCTATGATGGAAAATTTATTTGAAAAAGCACTTCAGGCTCACATCGAGCAATGTCAGAGCGGTTAAGGAGGCTTTGCGGTTATAACCCCCACTCACCCTAAATTTTTTCACCTTTCGCATGTGTATATTAAAAAAAATTGTGTGTACTTTAAAAATATTTTTAAGTTGAAAAACTAATTTAGTCTCTTTCAAAAATTTTATTATCTATTATTATATGTGTCAGTTTGTGTGCTTTATCCCAATAAATAAAAATCATAAATCTGCCCTGATATCAAGCTTGTAACATGAGAATCTAAAAGGGTGTTAAACAAAGAGACACATAACCTCATTTGAACAAGAACAAAAAATTAAATATAGCACAAGACTTATCAGAACGGACCTAAAAAAAAAGTCAAAGAAAGAGACAGGTAGCCTTGTTGGAACGAAAAAATTTAACACAATACCTATTAAAACTCACCTCAAAAAAAGTAACCTTGTTTACTAACCTTTCTTGAACAATATATATATATATATATATATATATACATGCCATTTCTTATTGATTGTTTGATTAGGTTTATGCACCAAGGCTAGATGATCCAAGTTCGAGGACATTCGAGAGATGTTCAACAGACACATTTCAGATAAACGGACCTTGTACTCATCAAATATGTTACTTGCACCTATACAGAAGTGGATACGATGGTTGGATACCATATGATGTAACAGTGTATGGGCATAACTCCAGGCCTGTTACCTTCTACTACAACGTGTTGATACCCAGTGGCACGTGGTATGGTTTTAATCAATGTCGTAGAGCTAATAATGGTGACACAGCAACAACATGAGATCATATGAAGGTTGTTTTTGTATGTATGTTCGGAAAATGATAAAGGTTATAAATAGTCTATTATCTTTACTCTAATTAATATTTTTATCTGTTATTTTTTTAAATGAATCTTTTAGTTCATTATGTTTAACATTATTGATACTGTTAGTCCAATTCATATTTTCTTTTTAATTTTTAACGTTAAAATCACATCACGTGCACGTGTATACTCTTGAAATTGCTGCTTGGATATATCTAACACATCTGCATCATGTGTTAAAAATGTTAATACTAATTTTACCCTTGAAAAATTAAGATATTATGACTTTGAGGGCTAAGAGTTTTATCTGTTTTGTTTTGTCACCTTTACTGCTTTTCTTTTTTCTTTTCTTTGTTTACACCGGGCCGGAATAAAGCCGGACTACATCAAAATCGCATGCTTTTTTCTTTTTTGTTTTGTTCCAACTCTTACTGGCCTCAAATCTGATTCTTGGAGGTCCAAAATCTTCCTTCAAGTCTTCTCTTGGGCCTATTGAATACTGCACCAATGGAACATTTGGTAGTTCATATCTAAAAAATTAATTATGAGCAGGATAGTCTTGCCTATCTATATTGTAACTTTCTTGGAAAAATAAATAAAATTAATACAATTATCACAACAGAATTTGATGTATATAGAAGTTATTTCGATCGTGAAAATTTAGAAAACATTGGTATCATAGTAACCTACAATTAAGACAGATTTACTAAATGGCATTGTTCAATAACAGGCTGTAGACCAGGAACTAATACAATTTACATTGTTTACCATGTATATTTTTATCAACTTAAAGCCCATGTTTTCTCTTTTATAAATAAATTTTGAAGATTTGAAATTTTCCTTCTTCCTTTTTTTTGGGTCAGATGAGATTTTCCTTCAAGAAGAACCATGTTAATTGTTTAAACTTTGGGCTTTGGCAAGCAAATTGCCAATGGTTTTCCAGGCCGACACACGAATATTGCTTTACCCTTGATTTCATGTTCTTGAAATTGATGAAGATTACTGAAAAAAAAGTTGGTAATAAATTTAGAGATTACTACAAATCACGATTTTAGCAGAAATTAAATGTAATATATATTCAAAGACGTTTTATCCAAATAATCGATAGTGGAATGGCACGTTCTTGCTTTCCAACAAAGGGATCAAACCCCTTTCAGTTAGTAGGATGGATAACAATGATTGTGTGCAGAGGATAAAAGACATTGCATGTTTCCACAAAAGTGAAAAATAGGAAACGGAAAAACAAGAAATAAATGGAGAAAAAACTTGAATAATAACTTGGTATGGTGAGTACTGACTAATTGAAGTCATAGCACTTTGCTTGCTATCTCAGCATGTTTCTCATCGTCCACGGACTTCTTGTGTGAACACAAATTATAATAACATTATGACCAAGATTCAAAAAGACAAAAATCTGATGATGAATTAACAAAAAGAAAAAGATCTCTATCTTGCAAACCGCTAAAACCTTTCTTTTTGTTTTTTGTTTTTTGTTTTTTTTCTAGGGAGGCTGTAGCCAATTAAAACTACTCAACTATTAATTGAGGGAATGTTTCGACTCTTTTATCATTTTCAAGTAACATTAAGAGAGAATGAGATATGGTATCCACAGTGTGGGCTCCAAGTGGCCATTTGAGAGCATTGTTAGTGAGTCAATCCACACAAGTGTTCGCCTCACGATACACATGCACAATATGAAACTCTACATTCACTTGTAACATGTTTTTGTGTCTTTGATTAACGCTAATAGAAGTTCTCGCATTTGAGAAAGAATAAATTTTTAAGTGTCTTTTCATGATTCGATAAAGCCTACGTCCACAAGCGATAAACAATGAATTTATTATATGAAAAGATTACAATTGATTCAACATATTTCTCCCAAATCCCAATTAAACCCTATTTTCCGAGTGAATATTTTCTATGTTCTTCACTCTCTTAGCCTCACCTCAAAGAGGTTAAACCACTATGTATAAAGTTGGAAAAATTAGATTACAGGCTCATCATAAATACGTGCCATAAGTACAACAATAAATGCTTGCTCATTTATTTCCAACTATTGTTTATCATTGTATGTGGATATCAGATGAGTGGATATGTTATTTAATACTAGCTAGTACTATTTTTTTTTTCTTGATATACTTGATGACATTCAAGTAAAGCTCCCTTTTAAATAGTTCCCCCTCCCCCTTTTCTCACTCGTCCGCATCATGTAGGAGCTTCAACATTGTTCAACGTTCATACACACAGAAAACAGAAAAGAAAACATAAGAAATCATTTTGTTTTTCCATCAATCTCTTGATTTGTCCTCAAGAAAATAATTCTCAAGAAAATATTCTAAATCCGTTCCGCCTGATTATCCTCTAGGTAGTACACTTGTCTTGCACCAATGTTAATACCTCATTTGCCTTCTTTTGCCTTACACACAATGGTAAGGGATCTGTGCTTCCAACACTACCACAATTTTAACTTCTTACAATACTTAGAAACTATTACGAAAGGCTTGAAACCTTTGCAAATGACTTTATGCACCGTTTTCTAACCCTTTTTTAAAGTTTCATTGCAAAATCCCTTACAATGGTTGTGGACATAATTCCATCGCTACCTTCAACATTACTCAAACATGCATGTGTATATGCACTTACTACATTCCATTGTTTGCTGATTTCCAGGAAAATGTAGCTAGACTTGTTCTATTTGTGAGCATTTTTTCAGCAATTTCTATTAATTGTCTCGAATTTATGGATGGCGCGGGTATATTTAACGTGCTAGACTATGGAGCAGTTGGAGATGGCAGCACGAATGATACAATGGTATTTTATTTATTATTTATGGTTTCAAACTCTATTACACCGAAACGAAAAATGATACATGATTAACTCAATTTCTTCGAGCTAAATTATAGTTTTCCTCACATGTTTTAAGGATGTCTTGGCTTAGTATTTGTGTAATCAATGATCTTGATACTTGGTTTAATTAATATATTTTTTTTAGCAACTGTTTAATTATCAGTTGTTTTTTATTTGACTTTCTACATATCTTAGGCATTTGAGAAGACGTGGAACAGTATATGCAATGCAGACACTGTTAATGCTACCATGGTTATACCACTGGACAAGACATTTTTGGTGCATCTTATAACCTTTAATGGCCCTTGCAAACCAGAGAACATCACCATTTCGGTAAGGAAAAACACTTAATTAGTAACAAAATTAAATAGGTTTAGAAACAAAATTAGGGGAGATTAAAAGATTTTACAAATTAAAAATCATACAAATATCACGAGATTTTATATAAATTTGTGGGCCCAGTGAAAGTTACCGCCCCAATAAGTGTATATGTAAATCCACCTATGAGCCTCTAGGATTGGTTGGTTTGTGACAGAAGTGAAAAACAGACTGTTGTGTCACAATTTGATTAACCTGGTATTTAGCGAAAAAAATCTGATTAACGTGATGGTGGATCTGGGATTCAGAGATAGTCTTGATTGGTGGACTACCTCATTGATTTGTGGTTGGCCACGATTCGAAACTCAGGAGGTGATGTGCACGGGGCGGGGATAGGAACAACAAAAGTATAAATTAAAACATTTACAAAATAACTTTTTAAGAAAAAAAACTCTGCTGGATCTACATATTCTGTCACCACTGTTTTCTTGGTTTAAGGCCCACTCTAAATAAAAGAACTAGATTTAGATATTTTATTTGATTTTTTCACTATGTGATCTCTTATTTTTCATTGATATGCGCCTAGCTTTCTTTTTATTTATTTATTTTTTATTTGATCCGAAGCTGATACATCTAGTGGGCTCAAAAAACTCAATTTAAATTTTCTTGTAACGTTAAACATCTTAGCTTTTTATTTTCACAGCTTTTAGGAGCGGTGGTCGCCCCTAATAGCCCTAATGCATGGATGGGTAAAGATCAGGGGCGCTGGCTGATTTTCAACAGAGTAAAAGGGCTCTACATAATTGGACCAGGCACGGTAGATGGACGCGGTGAGGGATGGTGGAACATAACCTGCACAAAGCATCCACAATTGCAGGTATTGTATAATCTAAAGCAGGTAAAAACTTTCCTTACGTCACCGCCCTTGTCTGCTGTGACTATAAGGGTGGGCCCAACATGGTGTGGGGTCCACCCCGTATAAAGAGTTAAACCGGAACAGTGATGTATAGAAGAGTTTTTCTCTAAGAAAGTAAGAATTGTATACTAATTAGGAGCAAGATCATCAATTGTAAATTGTTGTTACGGTTACTATAGAAGAATATGAACAATTCATATTTGCTAGATCTCATTCTTAACAGCATGATATTATGAGAGAATGTTTAAACGGGCACCACTTTGATGTACATGGAGGTATACTCGCTTAGAAAACTTGCTAACTTCGACTTCTACCTGATTTGACAGGGTTGTGTCAAGCTTGCACCGACGGTAGGTTAAGCATTTGGACATTGTTTTTATGATTTTGATTTATTATGATCACCAAGGTCTTGCACAGAGCATGTCCTGATTTAGACTATCATCCCATCAAGGAAATAAAATATATGTTAGGAGATAGGATCCTAATACTGGGGATTGAGTTCGAATTTTATTTGCTGGAAATTATAACACATCATTTGATAATTATATGAATAATATATTATGTAGTGGGGATTATAAATTCTTAAAATAAAAAGTACACATATATTCATTGACTCGTAACTAGATCTGTCCTTACTCGTAATTTGTGACTCCACACTATTGGGTTGCATGAGCATGTTGCACAAAATCGAACAACCAAAAATATTGTATTTGACGGTTGACTAACATAACCTTTGAATCTTGTAGACCTTCCCATCAAAGTGTTTGTATCAGTCATCTCCATTATTCTTGGAGGGTGTTTTGCTAATGTTTTTCGAAACAGTTTATAAGCTTAGAGCTTAATTATTAAAGAAACATCTTGGTAATTATCTTACTTTTTTTGCTGGGTAGTAATTATCTTACTTAAACTAACTTCTTTTCAAATTTTATTTTTGAAATATGTGTATTTTTAAACTGAAAAATCAATTTAGTTCCAATTGAGAAAAAAATTATCAATATGTGAATATTAAATTGTGTATTTTTAGCTTCATTGAACAAAAATCGTGAGGGATCCCATCCATTAATTTTCAATGATAATCAAGAAATGAAAATTTTCCTTAATTTATTCAATGCATTTCATTAAATTTCCAAAATGTAGATTCTATTTGTGTTTATTGTCGAATCAAATATAATTGTCATCATGACAAAAAATTAAGTTCCAAAGCAGCAATGTCAATGTGGGGGTGGGGTGGGGGGGGGGGGGGGGAGGGGGGGAGGGGGGTGTGGAATGGATTACATCTATCTAAAAAATTGAAGGCAAATGGTCGTACGACTTCATATTGGAAATTATAAAACACACTCACACAAAAAAAAAAAAAAAAAACACATCTCAGATTTGTATCATTTATTGACTGTACCTTACTATATATCAAAATTTTATTTTTAATTTCCCCTTTTTCTTTTCTCCCAGGTTCTTAGTTTTATAGACTCTGATCTAGTTACTATGGCCAATATCTCTTTTGCAAATAGTTCTCAAACTCATATTCTTATGTCCAATTACAACTACTTCAACTTCAAATTCTTGAACTTAGATTCTCCTGAATCAAGTCCCAATATTGATGGAATTCAGATAGACAAATCCCATGGAGTGTCGATCGACAACACAAACATTAGTAGTGGTAATTTTCAACCCCTAATGGAGCTGACAGAAACGTAAAATAGAGAAAACAAAAATGGAGAAGATGATCTTTCATTGCTTGGCTTTAGCACAGTACATCATACTGCTATATATAGCAGCGCTAACAATAGCTTTTAGCTCAAGTTATTCAGTTACTAACTGCTCTAACTGTTAATAGACTTAACTAACTCTGACTAGTAACTAACTCTTAATTCCCATGTGTGTGTTTGAGCTAAGAGTTGCAGAGTAGCAGTAGGGCAGTGTTTGATCTTTGAGAGAGCTGAGAAGCTTGTGTCATTGGTCTCTTATCAGCCCCCCACAAGCTGATATCTGCAAGAGCTAGATGAAGCTTGGACCTTAGGTAGATAAACTGAGCTGTAGGCAAAGCCTTAGTTAATAGATCAACTACCTGTTCCTTTGTGTCAATGTGACAGACTTTTAGTTGCTTGGCTATCACTTGTTCTCGAACATAGTGATAGTCAATTTCGATATGTTTTGTGTGTGCGTGGAAGACTGGATTAGCTGCTAGTGCAAGCGTAGATGCATTGTCATACCACATAATTGGTGTAGTGATAGGAATGTGCAGATCTCGTAGCAGATATGTGAACCATTTTACTTCAACAGTGGTGTACGCCATTGCTCGATATTCAGCCTCGATGCTTGACCTGGCTACAGATGGTTGTTTCTTTGATCCCCATGAGATCAGATTCTTTCCAAGATAAATTGCATAACCAGTTGTATATTTTCGATCGATAGTGTCACTGGCCCAATCAGAGTCCGAAAAAACTTGTAACTAAAGTGTGCTTGCTTGTAATTGTAGACCAATATGGACAGTGCCCTTGATATATCTGAGTAGTCTCTTTAGTGCCAAGTAGTCCTGCTCAGTTGGAGAGTGCATTTTCTGGCATCATGTATTCACACTTTATTGTATATCTGGTCTTGTTATTGTTAAGTATTGTAAGGCTCCTAAGAGGCTTTGAAATTGATGAGGATTAGAGTATGGTGTTGCAATGGTATTATCTGTTGCATAGGTCTTTAAACTGGAAGGGGTAACAACTATTTTATATTCTGCCATTCCTGCTTTCTTTAGTACTTCAGTAGCAAACTTTGATTGATGCAGAGTCATTGTATTGTCTTTATGGCAGACTTGTATTCCAAGGAAGTAGGATAAATTCCCCAATTCTTTCATAACAAACTTTGTCTTCATATCCTTGATTAATGTGTCTACTGCCTGGGTGTTGTTTCCAGTGATCAAGAGATCATCCACATAGATCAATACTGCAAGATATGTAGTTGCTATCTTTTTAACAAAAAGTGAGGTGTCTGCAGTGCTACATTTGAATTCTTATGACAGTAGAAATGAGCAAAGCAGTTGATACCAAGCCCTTGGGGCCTGTTTCAATCCATACAATGACTTGTTGAGTTTGCATACTAGTTCAGGCTTGGTAGGATCCTCAAACCCTAGAGGCTGTTACATGTAGACTTCTTTTGTAAGTGTGCCATGTAAGAATGCATTAGATACATCAAGTTGCTTGACGTTCCAACCATAATGTAAAGCTATGGAAATCACTATTCTTATTTTCTGAGTTTTGACCACTGGACTGAATGTCTCTTGGTAGTCTATGCCATATTCTTGATGATACCCCTTAGCCACCAACCTTGTTTTATATCTTACAACTGTGCCATCTGCATTTTGTTTTATTTTAAATACCCATTTGCATTCGATTGGTGACCTGGCTGGTAGAAGAGGAACTAGATTCCATGTCTGTTGGTTAAGGAGAACATTATACTCTTCCTGCATTGCTTGCTGCCAATGTGTATACTTGGCTGCTTATTTATAAGTTGTAGGTTCAGTTTGTGGTGGGGTTGTTATAAGGTTGTAGAGCTCAAATTGTCTTGGTTTCAAGGGTCCTGTTTTAGATCTAGTGATCATGTGATGCTGAGAAGTAAAATTAGGTTGAGGTGAGAGATTTGATGTGGTGTTGAGTGACTCAATTTGTTGTGTGGTAGAGTCTTGTGGAAGAGACACTTCATCTGTAGAAGATGTAGTTTCCACAGTGTTTGTGTGTGTATGTGGCTCTATTTAAGGTAACTGAGTAACTGACTGAATTGGGTTTATAAGTTGTTGTTCAGTGTTGGGGAGGGTGAAAAGAACATAGACATTACTAGTAGTTTTGTGAAGGAGTGAAAAGTAAGACTGGCATTGTTAGAAGACTTATGAGAAGACTTGGCTATTAGTTGTGGATAGGGAAAGATATTTTCATAAAATTTGACATGTCTAGAAGTGTATAACTTGTTTGTGACTAAATCTAGACACTTATAGTCCTTTTAGGTATTACAATAGCCTAGAAAAATGCATAGTGTAGACCTTTGTTGTAGTTTATGTGTAATATATGGCCTGAGCCATGGAAAACATAATGTGCCAAAAACTTTAAGCAGTGAATAATCTGGCTTTGCTTGATATAGGCATTCATATGGTGACCTATTTTGTAGAATTTGTTGGGCAACCTATTGATCAAATAATTGGCAGTTGCAAGTGCCTCTATCCAGAAGCAAAAGGGCAATTTGGCTTGGTGAAGTAGTGTTAAGACAATTTCGACTAAGTGCATATGTTTCTTTTCAGCTTTTCCATTTTGCTCTGGTGTATGTGGGCAAGATGTGTGATGAATCGTGCCTAAACTTTGCAGAAACATGGCAAACTGCTTGTTTATGTATTCTCTACCATTATCTGTCCTAAGGACCTTTACTGTACTATTGAATTGTGTAGTGACCATGTTATTGAAACTTAGAAAAACATTATATACATCAAATTTATTCTTTAAGGGATAAAGCCATGAAAATCATGAAACACCATCAACAAAGACTATATAGTATTTATATCCTTGAACTGAAGATACGACAGGACCCCCATACGTCTGAATGTATGAGATCAAACGGCTTATGAGATACAGTTTCAGATACAGAAAATAGAAGCTTATGTGTTTTTGCTACACAACACGGTTTACATGCTAGCACATTATTTGACACATTTACATTTAAAGATGAAGCTAAAGACTATAAAACTTGTCTTGAAGGATGGCCAAGTCTGCAATGCCAGAGGATTTCAAGAGGAAGTGGCTTGACTGAAGTGATTGAACAAAATACCTGTGTTGAAGCAGGTGTGATAGTCTTGGTTGGTACAAGATATAAACCATTTTTACATTGGCCTCTATAGAGTGTCTTGTGTGTAGTACTGTCCAGTATTTGTACTTCCTTAGAAGTGAAAATAAGAGTGATATTATTATCTTGTGCAAGTTGATAAACAGATAACAAAATTGCAGATATATGTGGTACATGTAAAACATTTGACAATTTAAGGGAGATAGAGGGAGTGTGAAGCTTACTTGTGCCCACATTAGCAATGGACAATGCAGTTCCATTTCCAATAGCCACAGAGTCTGTTCCTTCATACTGCTGATAGGATGAAAGATAAGCCAGATCATTTGTTACATGGCTATTTACCCCTGAATCTAAGTACCATGCTGAATCAGGGTTAGCAGTTGAGTCAAAATGTGCAGCTAGTGCTTGCTTAGGTGGCTTGGTATTAACATAGGTATTGTCAAACCTGTACCAGCAATCAATTGCCACATTGTTACGTTTCCCACAGATTTGATAGTACACAGGTTGTTGAGTTGGAAATTGACCCTGTGCTTGGTTAGGAACTTGAGTTGGAGGACCACCTCTTTCTCCATCTCTGTTATTTCTGCCTTCACTACCCCTATAGTTGGAGTTTCTGCCTTTTCCTCTGTTTTTTCCTCTATTGTTGTTTCTTTGAACATTGAGTGTTGTGTGGGCTTCAATTTCTTGAAGATTGACTGATTTTATCAACTGCAAATGAAGTTCTTCAGCCATCATGAGATTTGCCAATTCAGCCATTGTGATTGGCTCAGTCTTGACTCGAATTGAAGCCTTGAATGTTTCATACTCGGTTGGGAGACCTTTTAACGCATAGAGTACCGGATCATCCTCATATATGGTATGATTCACACTTGCAAGACTATCAACGATGCTTTTGATTTCATCTAAGTAGGCCTGAACAGAGAGATTTTCCTTGGTGATATTGTATAGCCTCATCTTTAGTTGGTGAAGATGAGGTCTTGAAAGAGAGTTGAATATTTTTTCAAGAGTTTGCCACACAGTAGCAGTGGTAGGCGGGTGATTAACTAGCGGAAGCACTTGTTGAGTGATACATGCACAGATACATGTCTTCAGATGTTGATCAACCAACAACCAATAAGTGTAGGCTATATTGATTCTTGGATTATCAGTGGTACTATCCAAGTATTGTGATGGTGGTTTGAGCTTTCCAGTGGCATAGTCAAGAAGCTGATGAGCGTTCAGGGCCATCTGCAATTGTGCCTTCCACACCATGTAATTGGAGCTGTCCAGTTTGAATGGAAGCAGAGAATTGATATTCTGAACAAGTTATCGCAACCCAGATAGAAGTTCTGAGTAGAGATCAGTCTCCATTGTTGAAGACTTTGAAGCTTTGAAGCAATGAAAAAAAAAAAAATAGTATCTAGAATTGAAGAAGACTGCGAGTCTATCTGGCTCTGGATACCATGACAGAAACATAAAATAGAGAAAACAAAAAATGGAAAAGATGATCTTTCATTGCTTGGCTTTAGCACAGTACATCATACTCCTATATATAGCAGTACTAACAATAGCTTTCAGCTCAAGTTATTTAGTTACTAACTGCTCTAACTGTTAATAGACTTAACTAACTCAGACTAGTAACTAACTCTTAATTCCCACGTGTGTATTTGAGCTAAGAGTTGCAGAGTAGCAGTAGGGCAGTGTTTGATCTTTGAGAGAGCTGAGAAGCTTGTGTCACTGGTCTTTTATCAGGAGCCATCTTCATTGTTTGTTTATTTTTATTTGGCTTCTTGCTTTTAATTTTATTAATACTAATTGATGGCTTGATCATTCCCGATCTAGTTACTAGGAGATGACTGCTTATCGATAGGAGATTATACTTCGAAGATACTCATTTCAAATGTTTATTGTGGTCTAGGACACGGCATAAGGTAAAAAACTATTATTTAGAATATATTGATATTATTGTCGATCAGAAAGGACAATTCAGTGTATATGACATTCTATCCGATCTAAGAACATATGATTAATTTTTTTTTAATTAATGAGTTCTATTTGGTTATTGTTGCTCTTGATAGCATTGGGAGTTTAGGCAAGAATGGGAGTGAGGTAAAAGTGGAAAACATTACAGTCAGAAACGTTCACTTCAATGGAACAACCAATGGAGCACGTATCAAGACATGGCAGGTATCACCCTAGCTATCTCTAAATTAATTAAGCCTTCTCATGAACAGTGTTTAGACTATGTTCTAAATATTATCTTTGGGATCGTTCTTTTTAACGATCAAGTCGGATGTCTAACTTAGTAGGGCACTATACAATGCCTGACCGTCCAACTTGATTGTTTATAAGCATTGTCCTCATCTTCATAGACGCGAAATTATATGCATTATATTAGCTTGATAAACAGTCCAGTTATTGATATTGGAACCTACAACATATGGTACTTTTGAGTTAATTTTGAGAATCAAATTTCACTGGATATTATTCTTCTGTCATACAATAATTCATTTTCTATTTATTTTTTTGAGTAAAATGTACAGTACCCTCTTGTGTGTTATGAAAGTTGCACAATAGACCTTGTGTTTTGAAAAGTGGCGCGAAACCCCCTGTGTTTTCTATAATATTGCAAAATGCCCCCTCTGTCCAATTTTCTGTTAAAGTTAACGGAGAGTGGCATACACTCGCTTGTAATGCAACTGAGAATCGCACAAAACCCCAAGTTTTTCAAAATTTTATTGTTGTGTACCAGGTAGATAAATCTTTTATGCTAATGGACTCCTCAAACCTGATGGTGGGTGGAGGTGGCGAGGATGGTGGGAGGAAGTGGTGGAGGTGGTTTGTGGATTTGGCTTGAGGAATGGCAGAGATGGTGGCTGTTGGGGTCTGTTACTAGTGTTAAAGACGAGATAAAGATTTTTTGTGCATTTAAAGTGTCAAAAGGTATAGACAGCATGGTGGTTGGATTGCTTATGTCCATGCTTAAGGGTCATGTGTTCAAGTCTTTAAACATGCAAGCTTTTTTAAATTTTGCCATTCACAAGTGACACATGGAAAAATGCCATTGGTCACTTTTAGAGAAAAATGAAAAAGAAAAAAAAATGAGAAAAGAAAATTAAATAAAGGACAATAAGATCATTTTATACTTACTATTAATAAACATTAACTGAATTTGAAATTGGGGAGAGTGTGTAGCATTTATTAAAACACAAGGGGGTATTTGTCACTTTTTAAAATACATGATTTATTGTGCAACTTTCATATAACACAGGGGAGTATTATACATTTTACTCTATTTTTTTTATATTTTTTTTCAAGAGTGGAAGGGGATATGTTCGGGGGATTACATACCAAAATTTGAACTTTACAGATGTAGGAAATCCTATAGTTATTGATCAACACTACTGCGATGTCAGAGGCAACTGTAAGCCCATGGTGAGTCAATAACATTAATAATTTCTTCAAAGATTAGTATATATGATGACTTTATATATATCTGGGACTATAGAAAAGTTAATATTGACACTGGAAATTTTTTCAAAAAATTGGTTTTATAATATTCCATATGTTTTAAACACCTTTTTCTAGAGAAGTGATTATTGCGACACATACAAACTGGACAAATATCAATATATTACATTGATAGAACTAGGGAGGATTTTTTTTTTTTTACCCCCCACCCCCACCTGTCCCAATCTCTCATGAAATTTGAACCTTGATGATGGGAGAGTAATCTACCATTAAACTATTCTTGAATCTCTTGATAATATATAGATAGTGGGGAGGATTGAACATGAAACACTCTACTTCACGATCTCAACATTAACTGCTAGACTAAGCCCGAAAGCAACCCATGTATGTGGTTTGCCAACGACGTATAAGTCATTCCTTTGTGTTGATAATATGTATCTTATCTCATAATCATTTGAAAATTATATAATTTCCAAAAAAAAAAAAATGCACTTACTTAATTCTATAATTAAGAGGACATGTTGGATATATTAAGGTAAATACAAATTTAAGAAACCACATTGAAATGCTCATTTTTAAAGCATGAGATGGTAATTTATACAATTAGCAAATTAAACACGATAGGATAAAATGCTTTGTTGGCCTTATCTACAATACTTAACTAGTAATTCTAAAACTATTAAGACGAAATGATTAGCAAGTGAAAAAGGTAAATGATGCTAGAAGTTCATATAATTAATTATTACAACCATTGAATCCCAATGCATATCGAGGTAATTTCTTTTTATTTCTCCATTGAATTAGTGTAGTGTAAATAAAATTATAAACCTTTTCTACTTATTGAAGGAGTATATTTATAATGTGAAACGAACTGAATATTATATATATATATCGTGAAGCAAACCGGAGTTCATATAACGGCCGTACACTGTTTTGGGACATTTGGTACATCGAAGAGCAAATTTGCAATCAATCTTAACTGCAGCGAGGTTGATCCTTGCACGGATATATTGTTGGATTCAATTCAATTAGCATCATCAACTCCAGGAGAGAAACTCATTTCCAGCTGCAGCAATGTCTATGGATATGCTACAAGAGTCATAGAACCCGAACCGCGTCTTCTACAGCCAAAATGAAAAATATCCAATTTCTTGAATTTTGCTTTAGATTTTAAATTCATTATCATTACAAGATCTTGCTTCTTGCCACAAAAGTTTGTGAAATTGGAAGAAAATCACCACTATGAGATAATTGTTGCATTTGTTATATTTATACAACTGCGGAAGAAGAATCTTGTCATTTTGAATCGATGATATTCTAATTAGAATTTCATTCTTATCGTTATATTGTTAAAGATAATAGATATCAAGTGGTCACTTAATATACATACACACAGAGACATATACATTGATATATCTTTATATATGTATTAATATATCTTGTAATCAAATGTTATGTTGATGAAAGATTTTAAATGAAGGTAGCAAATGTTAACCAAAAAAAAAAAAAAAATAGTAGCAAATGAAATATCTTAATTAGTATTGCTTTCGACTTCCATTGATGAATTGTTAAGTTTTGTTCCATTTTTTAATATTTGGTATCCAATAGAACTATTCTTTGGTTTTATTTCTTGCCTTTTTGACTCGTTGAACTTGATGTAACTTGTTTTATTTATTTATTTATGAAATTCGCTCTTGCTGATTCAGCAAAAAAAATATTAAAGGTTGTAAGATGCACCAAAAATGTCAAGTGGTGTGTGCAAAGTGGTGTTGTAGACGTGAAGTGTGAGTTGTGAGTTGATTTTGTGCAATTGTGTTAGTCGTGTATGAAATCAAAGTTTAATAAAGTAAGAAGTATCCCATTATTCTTTGATATAATAATATTCTAGTAGCCATAAATCATTGTGTTCTTTTTTTTTTTTTGTGTATTATCAATTATTGTCTATAAGGATGAATCTAGAATATTTTTTTTGCAGGGATTATAATTAATATATAATCAATGCTTATATATATATAAATTTTTATTTTTTTTATAGTGGGAGTTTATTTATATTTCAAATTAAAAATACTTTAAAACTATCTTTATATTAAAAAATATATATTCGAACTCAGTGCGAGCTGCAACCCGCACTGTCCCCAATTAATGTGGATCCACATCCGCCCATGTTGTCTAACATCCTTGTTTGGCATAATGTAGAAATATTTTGGGTCTGATAAATCCTTAATAAGTACTTAATTCTTGGTTTTGAAGTGTACATTTATTTCTTCCATATATAGTATTTTCTATTGAAATAGTTATTTACATCTTAATTAAGTATTTGTGCAAAACATGAATTAATTCTCAGACATTTCTGATAAAAGAAATCCCAAGTTGGCTACTTAGCGTATTTCACATTTAATTAATTGGTGAACTCCTCAATCGTCAGACGCCATTTACATGGAAAGTTGGTTATCCATTTATCGTTCAGTTACATTTGTCTTTCTTTCAAAATCATAGTATATTTCATATTATTTTTATCATGATCTTCAAACGTGAAAGATTGAACACACGTGAGATAAGCGTAAAAGATTAAATACTCATGAGAGATGATACACGCGGAAGATGAACAATATTAGGCCAATGTCTAACTTGAATACCATATTAAGAATTATGAGATTTTATCTTAAAATTAATTAATACCTGATAAATAAGTAGTTCAGAATCTTATAAAATAATTTTAAACTTTATGATCTCAGAATCATAAAGTACGACAAAGGGTACAGCATGCATATATAGTAATCATTAAACTTGATAACTTGGCTTGCTAAGCAGATTTATTGGCAAAGGCTTTTGAAAGTCACGACCAGCTTTTGCAATTCTGCATACTCTACTAATCTTGAAGCGTAAAAATTGGTTAGAAAAAGTGACTTTTAGCATCCCTAAGTAAACAAATTTGCCTATGTTGTCTTATTCTATTGGCTTGCTTACGAAATAGATTTAGACATAGAGAAGCAAAGTTAACATTACAATGTATGTATCAAGTCTTCGTTTTTCCACTTGTTTCCACAACTTCTCCATTAAAAATCACGTTATTAGAGAATTCAATTGTCGCATATAAATAAATTAAGATATTTAAAATTAGAATATAAGACTATGGGCTATTTCTCCCAATAATAATTTATGTTAGGATAAAACCTAATCAAGTTATTTAACATACGAAACTCCATTTTAAAACTAATTAGTGCTAACTGCAGTAACTCAAATTCTTATACAACGACATGGCTTCTACTTGAAAGAAGGGCAAAAAAGGAAAGAGGTAAGTCACTTGATGCAGAAATTACGTTTAAAAGAAAACCATATGGGAGGATATATATATATATCAATAGTCTCAATATTTATGCTTGAAAGAAAGGGGGGGGAAATAAAAAACAAAAAGAGGTAAGTCAATTGATGCAAAATTACGTTTAAAATAAATTATTTGAATAGCATGAGAAGTAAAGAAGTTCGCCTAATATGTAAATGATATATGAACTTAGTTAGCAAGTAATTTTCTGCCAAATAACACACCATTTATTACTTAAATATTCTAATTGAGTTGAAAAAGAGAGTACTCTATGCCTCGGTTTCCATAACTTTATATAGAGGAACTTTACGTGGGAGCTCTCATAAGTCATAACAGAAGAATTCTTCACTTCTGCCATCAATAATTGTGCTTTGCATGAAGCACAATGGTGAATTTCTCTATTATGAAAATCATGATTAGGGGCTCCCTTTTTTATTATTCTCGTATTTTGCTAAAAAATCGATCCTTATTCTTCAACCACATATTGTTTAATGAAACCAAATTCTCTTTACATTTTTCAAAAAATCCAATTTGTTATTATAGAGCCATATACAATACGATTGTTCAATTCTATCTTTCTTTTTTTTCTTATTAGCATTTGTTTATTTCTCATCATCGGGTTCGTTTTAATTAGTTAATGAAGTTGAGAGGCTTAATAAGAGTTGAGAATTACTTTAAATACAAGTTTTTTTTTTTTTTTAGTGATCAAAATAATGTGTATGTTTACACAAAGAATTAACCTCGTAGTTGGATAATTATAATTATTATTTTTAATTTGCAGGATAAGATTACAATATTCTTAGTTTTTTGCATTATTTCGCCCGTATTGAGCAAAATAAATATTTATGACGTGATGAAATATGGGGCAGTTGGAGATGGAAGAACAGATGATTCGCAGGTAACTCTTTTATTCGGACTGTTTTGCCTAGCAGCACGACGCTACAGGTACATAAGGTTATCGTATCATAATTGTTAATGTAATGGTTTTGTCTGATGACAGGCTTTTCTGAAAGCATGGAAAGCAGCTTGTCAGGCTGAATCCGTCCCTACACTTCTTATACCTTCGAAGAAGACATTTCTCTTGAAACCTTTGACATTTAACGGTCCATGCAAGAAGTCCCGCGTCTATGTTCTGGTAATATATGTGAATGATAAAATCCGGTCATTCGATTAGAACTAAAAATGTGGGATCTATGCGATCCGCCTTTTTAATTGGTTGGCGAAATGCCCTGATACCAGAAACAAGTATTTTCAGAATGATACATATCTATCAAATGAGAAAAGAAAAAAGAAAGAGATAATTTCATTTATCCTCAATTTTTCACGTCATCAGATGATTCATTTAGTTAGTGCAGCATGCAATCTGTTTTTTTTTTTTTTTTCTACCATTTTGTTAGTGTGGATAAATCTTATAAACTATTCTCAGTTGATCATTGTAATATTCAATATAGGTGAGAGACATGATCATAAAAATGTAATTTATAAATGACTTTTATAGGTTTAACTTATAATAACTCAAGTGTCATTTGAGTAAGTTGATTTGAGTCCTAAGATGACTATTGTTAAATCATAGCACTAGCCTCATTCGGGGGTTTAGAATTTTAGGTCTGTGGCATGACGTTTATACAATTATGTATTTTTTAATATTTCTATTCCCGTTTATCAATACTTAAAAGTAACAATTTGGACAAATCTACGAATAAGGTGTGCTTACATAAACCTTTTCTCAAATCTCGTACATATATGTGAAAAGGAATGTCACGTTTGTGTGTGTATATATATATATATAGCAATTTCGAATATTTAGTATTACTTGTTCTTATTGAGATTTGATTTTAACTTATGACTGTTAAAATAGGTATCAGAAAAAATAGTTGCACCGAATAGTCAATCAGGATATAAAGGGTATGCCATCAACTCATGGATCGTCTTTTCAAATGTATACGGGCTTAACATCGTGGGGAAAGGAACCATCGATGGCCAAGGTTCTGATTGGTGGCCCAAGCCTTGCCTCGATAATGCTCCTAGTGTAAGTTAATTAGTCGCGTTTGCGGAGATTTGAATTTTCTTATATCAAATGATATTGTGACAGAGATTTAAAAATAATGAATTGTCTTAATTAATTCACCTTAACTGTATAATATTATTTGATATGAAACGATTTAAGTGTCCTGTTGTTTGGATCGGGATTTCCTCTGTGTGTGTGTATTTTTTTTTTTTTTTTTCTTTAAGTACTTCGACAATACTGTATGATTTTTTTTTTCCTTTTTGACCCTGAAAAAGAATTCTAATTGTGCATCATTTATGACATACAGGACGCAAAATGCAAGGGACCAACTGTAAGTAGAACTCTCTTCCCCAAATTGTCAATTCATTTGTTTCGATTTCCCCAAATTTCCATATTTGAAATTATCGAAAACTAGGTAGGATCGAAATTTTAGAAATTAAAAATTGCTCTAAGTTGAACGAAGAAAATGAAGATTAGATGAATTTGGAAATATCAAAATTTTCATTCTTTGAAGATATTGTTGTAACGCATTAAAGAACTTAAGGAAACAATTTATTTCTTCTTAAATCTCATGATCCATAATACATCTCACATAAAAAATACGAGAAACATCGAATGAGAGGATTCAAAAACCCGGGGGAGGGGGTGATCAAGTTTAAACGTCAGTTATAGAACACCTACACTAAACTTGTGCGACATGAATTATACGAGGAAAATTAGCCTGAGATGAATAAAAGACCTGGAACTATGTGGTTTCGGGTTCAACGTATAAGCTTATCGCCAAATGTCTTTTCTATTACGAAGACCTCTTGGTTTTAAAAAGAGGGGAGAAAAAGAGAAGAAGAAGAAGAATAAACGCCCTCATAATGATGCCCTTGCATTTGATTCTTGGTTTTCAGGCACTAATTTTTTTCGTAGATGTAATGGCCTTCATCTCAAGGGACTGACACATATCAACAGCCCCGGAAGCCATATCATAGTAACTTCCAGCAATGGTGTGAGAATATCAAATCTTCGAATAATGGCCCCTGGAGACAGTCCCAACACTGATGGTATAGACATTTCTAGCTGCAAAGACGTACAAATTCGTAACTCCATCATTGCAACAGGTACTTTGCTCGCTTTTGCACGGTTATTTCTATATCAATAATAGCTCGATCCATGAAAGTCCTGCTATGCACGTTTATGGTTTTCCAATGTTAAATTCCTTTCTTTTTTTTGTTCTGCTATCTGGAATATTCATAGGCGATGACTGCATAGCCATTGGAGGAGGATCTTCTAATATCACCATAACTGGTGTAACGTGTGGGCCAGGTCATGGTATTAGGTTAGCAGCTCTCTTCTTATATTCTTTACCGAGCAATGCTATATATTACTCTTTCACTCCACCACCCTTCCTTATATACCATATATACAAAAAATTTAATATTTAATACATGAATTCTTACCATACAAAAGAGGAATGAAGGGGTGACATAAAACAATATTATTCTTCTTTACCATGCACATAGTAAAAGCAAATGGTTAGTGGCTTGCTAATGCCTAGCGTAGGTCGAAGGTTCGAACCTTCCTTGAAGCGCCATGATAAAAAGTTTTGGGTCAAGTCTTTATCTCCGAGTAAGAGTCAAACTCTGCGAACACTCCTAGACCGAACTCTGGATTAGTCGAACCCAATATGATTCCGGACACTGGGGGCAAAAAGCAAGAAAAAAAAAGCAAATATCAGACATGTCCTGATATGATTTCTAGATAAAAAACCTTAAAATTCATCGCAATAATCATTATTACTAGCTATTTTTTCACACAAATATTACTAGCTACGAATTCAATAATCATATGACATGTTTCTGTAAAAGAAGTTTCACTTACTAAACATATTTTGATATTGTACAAATGAAACTGTTAGGTATTGTAGAAGAGTCAAATTCAAGGATCTTATAGAACGACTTTTGCAATTTCTTAAGGGGGTCAAGTGCTAATTTGATGAAAACTTCAAAAACTTATAAGGGTGGAAATGCATTATTCCAAAACCGTTGCTTACTATAACCAATATTGATTAACATCAATATCACCAAAATGAATAATATTTCATATTCCTTCAATGCAAAAACCAAAATTTTACTCCTATAGAATGTTAGATTTTCTTTCTTATTACCACAATTCTCCATTATGTGATATTTGATTTGGCAATTATATTCGAATTCGAGACTTGGCTTAACAAAGAAATGTTTACAAATGTAGCATTGTAGCCTTGGGCCATGGAGGTTATGACATTGTAGAAGATGTTCATGTACGGAATTGTACTTTGAAAGACACTACAAATGGAGTTAGGATTAAGAGTTGGCAGGTATATATTAATTAATATGAGATAAATTCACTACTTGCTTTAGAGTTTTCATTTTATTTTATATCTCGTATAATTTCAAATCGGACTTAATTTGTTGAATAGGGTGGAAGTGGATACGCGAGGAAGATTTCATTTGAGGCTATTAAGCTTGAAGCAGTTGATAACCCCATAATTATTGACCAATATTATTGCCCTAGTCGAGTCAATTGCAAAAACTATGTAAGCACATATATAACTGACAAGGGGTTTCCGAGCATAAGTACAAATCCATCTCGGGCCGAGGCGGGCTAATCAGCGCCAAGGCCAGCGCGTTCAACTGAATGTCCAACCAGGTTGACTGGCCCGACCCAGGAAACCCCGACCTCAGTTCCAGCTGTTCCGATGGGACATAAAGCACTGATGGGATATAAAGCTGCGCCACATTAAATGCTGTCAGACTAGAACTTAGTATAAATAGAGCTTCACCCTCTTCATTTAAGAGGTAACTCGTTATTAAATGCTCTCAGCTACCTTGCTAGCTCGGACATACTAATCATTCGCACGGTCGAGGGGAAAATCCGGGTCATCACCCCGCCTTTTCCTTCTTTTCCTTGTGCAGGTCTGGTGGCCGACCAGGAAAATTCAGCTCGGAGGCCAACCTGAAAAGTCCAGCTCGGCGCAAGTAGCTCCCAACCTCAACTGTGAGATTTCCAACCTCGACAGTTTGGCGCCGTCTGTGGGAAACGACGAGTTCTTTTATAACTCTTTTCACCACTCATTGAGAAACCACTATGGTGCAAACTAGAAGCCACGGCACACCGGTAGAGGATTCGTCCAACCCAGAAGGGGACCTCGAAACCACACAGGTGCCTAGCCAAAACTTAACCCAAGCCGACGTTGGAACGAGCCAACGTATACACTTAGCCACTCAAACCAACCCTACAGCAGAAGGAGACCCCACTCCAGCCTATCACCGGAGATAAGGATGATGTTGAGGATGTTTGAGGAACTTAAGGAGCAGGTAGCCTGGCTAGCTGGAGGCCCCCTGGCTCCGCAAGAGGCTTTGCCGAGGCCATCGCGTCCGCAATTCCACATCCCAGAGTCGAGGCGAAAACGGACGCAGGACGAGGAGGGCTTCCTAGAGCCGATGGCGAGATCCGACGCGGCGAGAGGTAAAAGGGCGGCTCAAGCCGACCCCGAGCAGGCCAAGACCGCAGCTGCCATAGCCAAGGTCATCAACCAGCTCGGCGTAAGCCTACTCTCCCCCGAGGTACTGGCCACGCCACTGCCCACCGGCAATCGTATGCCCAACCTGGCCGTCTACAACGGAGATGGAGACCCATCCAGCCATCTGCTCAATTTTGATCACCACATGACTCTGCATGACATGCCATATCTCATGAAGGCGAAGACATTCTCGACCACCCTGGTTGGCAATGCCTTGGATTGGTTCCAAAAACTTCATCCCGGTTCAATTGTAAGTTTTCACCAACTGGCTGAGGCTTTCCTGTCCCGCTTCGCGGGAAGCCAGCGCGCCACTCGCCATACTTCTACATTGCTGCTGGTGAAGCAACATAGAGAGGAAAGTTTAAGGGCTTACACGGCCAGATTCAATAAAGAGTCACTCCGAATTCCCAACCTGGAGGACTCCATGGCGTTGATGGCTTACCAGAGTGGGCTCAGGTCGGGCCCCCTCACATCCTCACTGGAAATCGACCCCGTGGACATTGTATCCGAGTTGATGGTACGAGCAGAAGGGTACATACACTCAGAAGAAATCCATCAGGCGAAGAGGGATGATGATAAGGAGAAGGAAGCCAGCAAGAAGGGAGAGACCTCCCGAGCCTAACCTGGGGGTAAAGTCCAGAATGACCGAGGCAAGCAGCCTCAACAGCCAAAGCAGAACCCCCGGTTCACCATGTTCACCCCCTTAACACCTCGAGAGAACAGATCCTGATGGAGATCCAACACCAGAACCACCTGCCTCCAACTCCAGGGATGAAGGGCCGACCCGAGAAGCGCAATAGAACCAAGTATTGCCGCTACCACATGGACTACGGCCATACCACCGAAGAGTGTAAAGACTTGAAACAGGAGATTGAGGCATTGATAGCCCGAGGCCACCTCCAGAGATATGTAGATCCGCAGCCGACCCGAAATCCCGACCAAAGGGATAGGGAGAGGAGTCCGCCCAGGCGCCAGGATGGGGGCGGACGCTTGGCCGTGATTGAGACCATTGCGGGAGGATTGGCGTCAGGAGGAGAGACCTCAGCAGGCAGGAAGGGTTATGTTCGTGCTGGGAGGGAGTATGGACCGATGCGGGGACTGACCTCAGGGATGCAGGAGCTCACCTTCTCCTCAGAAGACCTGGATGGGGTGATATTGCCTCATGACGACCCACTGGTGATCAGCGCTGAAATAGCCAACTTCACCGTCAAGAGGTTGATGGTGGACACCGGGAGCTCGGCAGAAGTCTTATTCCTCAGCGCTGTTGAACAAATGGGGTTGGACAGGAGCCGACTCAGGCCATTGAGGGGTACTTTAGCTTGTTTCACCGGGCAGTCCCACCGAGCCTAAGGGGTCATCAACCTCCCGCTGAAGCTGGAAGATGGAGATAAGTGGGCGTCGATGCAAGCCAAATTTATTGTGATGGATTATAATTCCACTTACAATGGGATCTTAGGTCGGGTGGCACTCAATCACTTCAGGGCCTTCCCCTCAACTTACCACCAGGCCCTAAAATTCCCGACCCCGGCCGGCGTGGCCACCATTCGCGGAGCCCAGCTCTCAGCTCGGGAATGTTATGAAAACCCACTCTGGCCCAAGTATCAAATCGGTTGGGGACCAGATCTGCCCGAAGAAAAGAGAGATGCTAAGAGAGGAAGCCCGGCTGAAGACCTTCAGGAGGTGGAGCTCTCTGATGAAACCAAGAGGGCAAAGATCGGGAGTGAACTCTCTGTCAACCTCAAGAAATGTATAAGTCAATTTCTTTTAAAGAATGAACATGTATTTTCCTGGTCTGCCTCTGACGTGACAGGGATTAACCCGAATGTGATTGAGCATCACCTGAATGCCGACCCAAATCACTATCCGATAAAGCAAAAGCGCCGGCACTTCCATTATGACAAACAACAAATCATAGCAGAAGAGGTGGACAAGTTAGTGGACGCCGGCCACATAAATGAAATACAGTATCCAACCTGGTTGTCTAATGTGGTGCTGGTGACTAAGTCCTCGGGTGGTTGGAGACTGTGTATTGACTTCACCGACCTCAACAAAGCATAGCCCAAGGACTGTTTTCCCCTACCACGGATCGATCAGATGGTGGACGCCACCTCCGGATTCGAGCTACTCTCTTTCATGGACGCCTTCAAAGGCTATAATCAAATCAAGATGGCTCCCGGAGACAAAGAGAAAACCGTCTTCACTACCGATAAAGGGCTCTACTACTATGAGGTCATGCCTTTTGGCCTCAAGAATGCTGGAGCTACCTTCACTCGGATGGTGAACAAGGTTTTCAAAAATCAGATTGGCCGGAATATGGAAATCTATATAGATGACATGTTGGTAAAGAGCAAAAGGGCGAAAGACCATGTAGCCAACCTGGCTGAAGCCTTCGCCGTAATGGAGCACTTTGGGATAAAATTGAACCCGAAAAAGTGCGCATTCGGCGTCAAGGCAGGAAAATTCCTGGGCTTCATGGTCATAGCCCGCGGAATAGAAGCCAACCCAGAGAAGGTCCAGGTGATACTCGACCTGGCTCCGCCGACCTGCGTGAAGTACGTCCAGGTGTTAGCAGGCAAGGTCGCAGCGCTGAGCAGATTCATGTCCAGGTCGGCTGACAAGTGTGCTCCTCTGTTCAAAATATTAAGGAATCCTAAGAACTTTGAATGGACTGAGGAATGCCAGAACGCCTTCCAAGAGCTGAAGAGGTATCTAGCTTCGCCACCCCTATTATCCCGACCTGAGGTGGGGGAGGAGCTGATACTATACTTAGCATGCTCGGGGACAGCAGTGGCGGCGGCACTAGTCCGAGAAGAAGGAAAGGAGCAGAAGCCGGTCTATTATGTTAGCAAAACCTTGCAAGGGGCCGAGGTGAGATACTCCTCCTTGGAAAAACTCGCCCTCGCGCTCATCACAGCCGCAAGAAAGTTGAAGCCATACTTTGATGCTCATCCAGTTAAGGTCATGACGGATGCCCCGCTCAAGTCCATCATGCACAAGCCAGAGGCGTCGGGCAGGCTACTGAAATGGGCAGTTGAGCTGAGTCAATTCGACATCACCTACCAGCCCAGGACAGCCATCAAAGCCCAAGCCATTGCGGACTTTGTTGTAGAATGTACTGGCCGAGCAGAGCATGACCCGGAGGACGTGTGGAAGGTCCATGTGGATGGGGCCTCAGGGAAGTCCGGAAGCGGAGCTGGGGTGGTCATCCTCGACCCAACCCGGCATGAGCACCAATACTCCCTCAAGTTCACCTTTCCGGCGTCCAACAATGAAGCAGAATACGAAGCGGTGATTGCAGGACTGAAAATTGCAGCTCAGCTCGGGGCACAGACAGTCGACCTGAGCACCGACTCTCAACTGGTTTCTAGTCAGATATCGGGAGAGTTCGAAGCCAAAGACAGTGCTATGCTGGCCTACCTCAACAGAGTCAAGGATTTGACCTCGGGGCTCAGAAGGTTCACGATACAGCAGATTCCCAAGGAAGAGAATATGAAGGCTGATGCCCTGTCCAGGTTGACCTTGGGAGAGAGCCGACCTGCCCTGGTCCATGTGGAAGAAGTATTTGAACCCAGTATTCAGTTGGGGGTGCAAGCCGTAGCCGAGCTCAATCTAAGCCCAGATTGGACCAAACCAATCGTGGACTACTTGGAGGGGGGTATGACCCCAGAAGATGAAAAAGCAGCTCGGAAGCTCATGAAACAGGCCTCAAGGTTTGTCATAATTGCCTGGCAACTCTATAAGAGAGCCTACACTTGGCCTCTCTTGAAATGTGTTGGACCCGAAGAGGGAAACTATGTACTCCGGGAGATTCATGAAAGGGTATGTGGAAACTACTTGGGAGGCAAAGCTCTGGCTCGGAAGGCATTAAGGCAAGGCTATTTCTGGCCAACCTTAGAGCAGGATGCCAAAGAGTATGTAAAAAAGTGCAACACCTGTCAGAGGTTCGCCAATGTACAGAGGAAGCCTACTCTGGACCTCACAGTGATGGTAAGCCCATGGCCATTCTATCAGTGGGGTCTAGACATCATTGGCCCATTGCCGACCGGTGTTGGCCAAAAGAAGCACGCCTTCGTAGCTGTAGACTACTTCACTAAATGGCCCGAGGCTGAAGGTGTTGCTAGAATAACAGAAAAGACAGCTTGGGATTTCGTATGAAAAAACATCATTTGCCGATTTGAGGTGCCAAAGGTCATCATTACTGACCACGGCAAATAATTCGACAGTGCATACTTTCGAGGCAAATGTGCTGAGATTGGGATCGACATCAGATTCTCATCTATTGCTCACCCTCAAAGTAATGGCCAAGTTGAAAGGACTAACCAAATCATTTTGCAGGGCCTGAAAACCAAGCTGGAGGAAGTGGAGGGCCAATGGGCATCAATTCTTCTCGAGGTGCTGTGGGCTTAGCGGACCAACACCAGCTCGGCAACAGGAGAATCGCCATTCGAACTGACCTTTGGCACTCAAGCGGTGCTGCCAGTGGAGATCGGGTCTCCAACTAGTAGAACCCTCCACCATGATCCAGAAACAAACGGAGCACGGATCCGTGAAGAGCTCGACCTCGCTGAAGAGCTTTGAGCTAAAGCTCAAATCAGAATGCTGGCCAGCAAAGCTACAATGCAAAGAGCCTTTGCCAAACAGGTCAAGCCTAAGCCTATTAAGGTTGGCGACCTCGTACTCAGAAATGTAATCTTTTTGCAGCGCTCCGGTAACAAACTCTCCCCGACCTGGGAGGGACCCTACGAAGTCGTGAAAGAAGTTCGACCCGGGACCTTCTACCTCCGCGACAAGAACGAAAAACTGTTGAAAAATGCATGGCACTCAGAACACCTGAAACGGTATTTTGTCTAAAGCAGCCCCACGCCGAAATATTTTGTAATAGCCCCGAGCCGAAACATTTTGTAAAGGCCCCGAGCCGAAATATCTTGTAAAGGCCCTGGGCCAAGACATTGCTTGTACAAATTCAATACAATGCATTTTTGTAAACTAGTGCAATGCCCGACCTTGGCCCAAGCACTACAACTACAAAGCTACTTCCAACTCGAATTAACGTAGTGGCCACGCTTAATCATGAGCAAATGATAAAGTAAACCAGCTCGGACTAGGTTCCAGCTCGGGTATAATCAATAAAAAGTTGATTAGTTTTGCCAGTTCGGATTAAGCTCCAACTCGGTGCATTCCGGCTTCAGGTCGGTATATTAGTTTGGGTTTAAACTCGAACTCAATATTTGTCAACATTAGTTTGACCAATTTTATAACGGACTGACGAGTTCGGATTGGTAACGATTATGAAGTTGCCCTGATTATACCAGCTCGGATTAGGATGATAAATCATTAATCGCGTCCAGCTCGGTTCCTCTTTCTTAAGTTCAAGTGGTCCACTATACTGTTCGACCCCGTTTACTTGATTTTTGCAAAAAAGGAAAAAAGTGCACAAGTACTAACTCCGGTAAAACACAAAAAGATTCATTTCATTAAAATAGGAACATGATTACAAAAGCCCAACTTGGGCGCAATTACAAGAACCCAACTCGGGCAAAATTACAAAAACTACTTTGGCGCAGCGGCAGAGGTGGTGGCCTCGGCTTCATCTCCAACCTGGTCCAAGCCCCTCTGGACAAACTCAGTCACCTCCTTGGCCTGGGACGTCAGGTCGGATGGAAGTTCAGGAATCTCCCAGAACTCCGGCGGCGGAACCTCCAAGATCTCGATGTAGTCGTTCTTGGTGGCTGGGAAGAAGGTCTTCGCTCTCTCCCGAGCTGCGACTTGACCTCGGAAGTAGAATTCCATTTCAGCATATTTCGCCATGGCCCCGCCTTCCGTGGCCAACCAATCCACCGCCGCGTCGCTGGACTTGAAGGCCTCCACTGCCTTTTCTCCCTTGACGCCGACCCGGTCCACCAGGTCCTGGAACTTTGCCTCTGCCTCACGCTTCTCTCGCTTATAGCGCTCGACGTCCTTGGCCGCGGCTTCGCGTCGGGCCTTTTCCATGTCAAGCTATTTCTTCAGGTGGTCGATCTCCGCTATGTCCGCCTTCTGCCTCTAAGCGGCCTCTTCCCTCACGGTATCAAGCTCGGCTCGGACATCCACGTATCGTTGCTCGAGCTCAACGCAGTGAGTCTGGGCCTTGATTAGGAAGCTGAGAGCAGAGAGGATATGGGACTCGGCCTGTTTAGCAGAAAACAAAGCAGTCAGCCGAGCTAAAAGGACAATCTTACCAAAAGATGGTTAAAGACTCACCGTGACTAAGGCCGTCCTCAAATCGAGCGAGAGTTGCTCTGCCGGGACCGTCGCCAGCTTGGGGTCGCGATCCACCTTGGACGCCTCCATGAAGTTTTTGTCAAGAGGGCTCACCTCTGTAGCCTTACCCTTCCCAGGGTGTTCGGTCCGAGGCCGCTTTCTGCTCTCAGGTCGGGAGGAAGAACGCTCCGGGATCACCATCCCCGAGCCCGATTTCTTTGGAAAGGAGGACCCCGAAGCCCCTTTAGAGGAGACCTCAGAACCGACCTCTCGCACATTGCCTCTGGGCCGCTACCTCTGTCCTTGAGCAGCACCTCTCAATCCTGACCGAGCCGACGCGTCGCCACTTGCCTCGCTCTTCTTCCTCACCTGGGCATATGCGAGCTTCCTCATGTCCGCCATATCTGCAAAAGGTAGAGGAAAGAAGTGAAAACGAGCCGAAGGCCGACCTAAAAGAGACTAGCAAACAGAACGATGGGGAGGTCGGGCGCCGATCCTGCAAACTAACCCTCTTCTGAGCTGGACCCCGTGTCCCCTTCAGACTAGGGAAGTAGGTTGGGATGATCCCTCGAGAGGTCGGGCTCCCTACCAAATAACTTGGAGTCCCAGATTTGCTCCCATTTGAGCACACTGTCGATGTCTATCAGCGTCCCGGGCGCAGGCTTGAGCACCGCGACTTCCCCGAGTTCCTCCGTCGAGAGCTTGGGGTCATCGTTGGCGGTCTTCCTCAAACTTGGGATCCAGTCCAGCCTACACCCAGAGTTCACGGTCGGCTCCACCTAGTAATAGTCATTATGCCAGCCCTTGTTAGAAGAATGCCACTTGGTGAATATAGAATTGCCGACCCGAGCTGCGAAGTGGAACCACCCTGGCTGCTTCGGGTTGGGTTTACACACGAAGAAATGCCTGAACCTGCGCAAGGTCGGCTCCACTTTCTTCTCCAGGCAGAACACGTAGAAGGCCACCATCACAGCCCAACCATTCGGTGACATCTGACCTAGGCTGAGCTCGAAATAGTTCAAGATTCCAACAATGAAGCCAGGGAGAGGGAGCTGGATAACGTTGAACGCTAGATCATATATAGTGAAGTGGTCAGCTGGAGGATAGCATGCCGATTCCTGCCGACCTGGAACCTTCAGCTTGTGATGACGATCAACCGACCAATTCCTCAGCCTGGCGTTAGCCATCTGCACTGTGGAATGGCACTCACGCTTGCAACAGGCGAACAACTGCTCGATCCTCTTCCCTCGAATTGAAGAAGCACTGGCCGAAGCCGAGCTCCGAGGTCGAACAGCACTAACCGGAACAGCTTCGATCGGCTCGGTGGCAGAGACCCCAGCTAAGAACTCTTGAGGTATCTCGATGCCTTCCAGTTGATTTAGCGGCTCCTCATCATCCCTGTATTCCAAGTCTCCCAGGTCGGCCAAAGGATCCGCCTCTGCTTCCTTTTGCGCCAATCTGACCCCAATAACCTGGCAGTCATCATCGCTCTCCCCGGGACCAGATTTTCGAGCCGGCCCTGAAGACGAACTGGTGCTCTCTCCACCACGGACCCTATTTGAGGTAGATTCCGAGCTCGGCGGACTCTCATCTCCACCATAGGACCTTACCTCTATCGCTTGGGAATCTTCCGACTCCGACCTCCCCATCCTGTCTACAGACTAAATATAAATGTACAGGAATGACTAAAGGGAGTCGGGACGTACCTACTGCTCTTGACCGCGGAGTGCGACCGACCAAGCTGGCTCCGAGCTGACAAGTCCCGAGAAGATTCTTTCCAAGCTAATTGTGTCCGACCACTCTGGTGTCCGACCTAAAAATCTTGAGAGATTGAAAGCGAAATGTGAAATGAATCTCGAATGCTAAGACCCTATTTATAGGCGCCTCTGAAAGTCGCCTTGGGAAGCCCAAACGTTGCATCTCGTCAGAACTGCCAGGTGACGTGTCAGCCATCCGTTGGACATGCACCGCTGACATGGCCATCCCTACTCTGCCGGGCTCGGACACCTTTAGCTCGGGAGGAACTGTCAATTCTAGATCTCACCCTCTCGATCTCAACTTGGGGGGGAGGGAGAATTGACGAGGGGTTCCCGAGCTGAGGTACGAATCTATCCCGGGCCGAGGCGGGCTAATCAGCGCCAAGGCCAGCGCGTTCAACTGAATGTCCAACCAGGTTGACTGGCCCGACCTCGAAAACCCCGACCTCAGTTCCAGCTGTTCCGATGGGACATAAAGCATTGATGGACATAAAGCTGCACCGTATTAAATGCTGTCAGACTAGAACTTAGTATAAATAGAGCTCTACCCTCTTCAATTAAGAGGTAACTCGTTATTAAATGCTCTCAGCTACCTTGACAGCTCGGACATACTAATCATTCGCACGGTCGAGGGAAAAATCCGGGTCATCACCCCGCCTTTTCCTTCTTTTCCTTGTGCATGTCTGGTGGCCGACCAGGAAAATTCAGTTCGGAGGCCAACCTGAAAAGTCTAGCTCGGCGCAAGTAGCTCCCAACCTCAACTGTGAGATTTCCAACCTCGACAATAACCAACATTTTTTACTCATTCATATATTCTAAATTTGTTAACAAACTTGTGCGATGGCCTTGTTAATGCTAACAACTTCTAAATCTGCCCGAGCAAGTATTAACCCTACTCGAGCATCTAAACGGTAGAGAAGCATCACCGCTCTGCCTGCTAAAGCAGATTAATACCTGCTCGAACATATAATATCTACATAACTACATAAACATTATCTTAACAAAATTGACTAATGGACATAAAGCTTAGCGATTTTCTCGTGCATGTTTGATTCTTTCATAAAGATTTTTATTACTTGGTTGGTGTATTTCATATCTATAGACATCGGCAATTGCGTTGAGTGACATATCATTTACTGGAATCGCTGGAACATCAATCACAGATCGGGTGATCGACTTAAGTTGCAGTGAAAGCGTTAGTTGCAAGAACATTGTACTAGATCGTGTGTATTTGAAGTCCAAAACTCAAGGGAAGAAGCCTTATGCAAGGTGCTTGAATGCTCAAGGAAGATTTAGTCATGTCAAACCTGCTATGAATTGCCTATTGAAATAGGAAAAAATCTTTTATTAGTCCGGACTGATATCAGTCCGTAAAAGAGAAAGTTCCATATGTGTGTGAAGCTAACTTCATGTGAGAAAACTAATATCAGTTCACACGGATTAAATAGCAACTCTTGAAATAGTCCTATATATTCCATATTGTAGTATTTTGTAACTATACTAGAGTACTTCAATACTATATTTTAATTATTTTATCAAAGAAATGATTGTAGTTAATTTGATGAACATTTTAATCATCTTCAATATCTGAGTGTATGACTACTTTATTGTGTGGATTTCATTTTATAATGGCCTTTGAAACTACTAGCTAGGGGGATGTTAAATGCATTAATTTCATTCAAAATCATGTTTAATCATGCCAGTATTAAGACTATAAATTTGTGTCATCCAATATAATATTACTAAATGTGCATAATATTATATGTCGTTCAAATTCAAAAACGAGAATTGTAGTTATACGCTCTCAATTTCGAACGTTATATACATATGTATGTATGTGTGCATATATATGTATAAAGGTATGAAAAGTAAATGAGGAAAAAATTTCAAGAAAACACTCATAATACACCATAATCTATTAAAATTCGGTAATCTCATGTTTGCTATGTTGTCATATAAATAAATTGTTAAACTATTTGATGTTGTTTGCTATTATTTGGCATTGAGTATATTGATTTAAAACTAGTAGCTCGTTGCTTGATAATTACAGCTAAAATATAATTCATGAATGTAGTAACATTTAAGGATATATGTTCAACTTTTGAGAAGAAAAAAAAAAGTTGTGAGAGAAACCATTCTAATAGTTATTCTTATTTTCTTTGTTTATACTTTTCATCTATAATTGAAAGTAAATTATTATGGAAAATTGGAGACTATATTGACATGTCATTAGCATAAACGCTTTCTTGTTTTCATTGTTTATACTTTTCAACTATTATTTGAAAGTAAAATTCTTATGACTATATTGACATGTCATTGGCATAAAGGCTTTGTTAAATGAAAATTCTAGCTCTAGGAGGATATACATAAATGCATATATGCCCAAGGATTATATGGTATGTCTACCCATCATATCTTAATCACAAATAACAAGCCAAACACTAGTAGTAAAGAGTTTTCCCTAGGTTTCTTTTCTAAATTCTTATATACTTTGTGAAATATTTGATGCATTCATTAATCATCTATATACAAATTTTTATCCTTCTCTCTCTCTCTTTTTTTTTTTTGCTAGGCAAGTAAATCATTGTATTCCACATCCTTGAACATTATGAAGGCTTTCTTTTAAATTCAGTGCTATAGGTGTACAAAGAAATAGAACACAACGAGATGATACATTAATATAGCTAGGAGAATATAATCTCACACTATAAACTTAAATACTCTGAAAATAAAGATTTATATATATAACGCATTTGTATCAACTTTGGTTATAAATTATTACAATCCATAACACCAATATACCAAAATGATGGTTTTCTAATTTTCTTCTTGTCACTTTTACATGGATTATCAAAAAAAAAAAATCATGAATTTCTAAATATCATGTCAGTTTTTCTGAATGCACAAAGCTCTATTAAAAGGACCAAAATCCCTTGAATTCAAATCAATCCTACGACATCATATATATATATATGTCCAATTTGTTATATCTTCAATCTATCTTTTCTCTATACTTCACATATCTACAAATTAACTTTTGAGATGCGTTCCAAATTCGTGTAGTATTGTTTCTATGTGGCGACTATATTTGCCCTATATACAATTGGTGATAACATTCACTACAATGTTAAGTACATCAAATGAATGATTGGATGCTTTCTAACTATAAAGCAACTGTATTCTTTCTAGTATTTGTATAATGGAATGTATTTAAATGGTTCTACAACTTCAAGATAAGAAGGTGATTAGCATATTGTCAATCTTAGAGTTTGTATTATGTCATATTATGTATATAATACATATACATACTTTAGCTATATATTTTTTTAGTGTGTGTATGTATCTATGCAAGGTTGATCAAAAGGGTAAATGGTGCAAATGGTCCCTATTGTCTCCCCAAAATTTTAAATTTGTCCCTATTGTTCAAAATTAATTAATTTAGTTCCTATTATTTTCTAAAAAAGTTCAAATCCATATTTATTGTTTAAAATTAACCAATTTAGTCCCTATTATTTAAAAATAATAATAATTTAATCACCAAATAGAGGTCACATGTAGGGATTAAATTAATTTTTTTTTTAAAGTAATAAGGACTAAATTAGCTAATTTTGAACAATAGGGACGAATTTGAATTTTTTTTTGAAAAATAATAAGGCTTAAATTGACTAATTTTGAACAATATAAAAGAATTTAAAATTTTAGTGAAACAACAGAGACTATTTGTATAATTTTTCCTTCATCAGAACTAGTGCATTAAGGCTCAGATTATTTACCGTAAAATAACTTGCTTGTGAAAAATATTTTTCTCTGAAAATATTTTTTTGAAAAATAAAATATTTTCCTACATTGATCGGGTAAGTTGAGTAACATTTTACGTGTATATGTTTTCTTTATAATAGCTTGAAATGTTCAGAGCGGTAACTATAAGTATGATTCTAAATCAGTTGCCTTAGAATTGGGTTGTAATAAATAAGTTTTACTATAAGAAAAACTAGATATCCGTTGGAAGAAAGGTGTACTAAACCATATTAAGAAAAAAAACTTAGCACATAGAGTAAAATATCATCACATATGAAAACAAAACGGTAAATTAATTAATTATGAGCATTTTGCAGATGCATTTTCCTCTACATTAATACACACTAAACCTTGCAAGCATATGATTTTCTAGTAACAAATTGGGGTATTAAACTTTATAAAGTACAGGGATGAAATTAATTGACAATCTAATCTCTGGATATTATTAATAAAATTTAATTATAGGTTACTCTTTATAACTATTCAATTATTTCTCTCACTTATTTGCTAACGAAGATTATTATAAATTGGATTGTTAATCACTTATTAGTGCATGTTAGGTTCTTTTTCACTTTATACAACAGTCTGATCTAATTTCTTTTTCTTTATTTTTCTTTGTTTTGCACTTGAAGAGTGGTCTAACTCATGGTAAGTAGAAATGGTACACCTCTGTCCTTAAAAGGGAAACAAAGATATAAAAGAAAGCCCTCAGATGGGGCATGGTCCAGCGGTAGTGGGGTGAAATCGCTCCTATGAGGTTGCGAATTTGACACTTTCCATTGCTCTGAAGTTCCGCTCTTGACTAACTTGGTACATGTGTGGGGGAGTACTACTACACTTGAGAGTTTATCAGTTAGTGGTCTAGTTGAACTCCGCCGAATAATCTAGGGATTGGATTTCATCAACTAGATTCTCACGTTATCCAAAAAAAGATATAAAAGAAAGAAAATATTGCATTTGTCTCAAAGAAACCACATACATCAAGAGTACTATATACACCTTGGTTACACTTCAATTTTTCACATTTTCACTATCTCATAACCATGCATTTATCCCATTATTTTCGTAGTCGAGACATTGCAATGTTATTTTTTTAATATAATTTTCATAGCTTTTTTGCTTATTTAACAAACTGCAGGAAAGTTTCTCTATTTGGTTGATTTTGTGCATGCTATCAATAGGATCAAGCAATGTGATTCGCGGGCAAGAATATACCACGTTTGATGTAACCAAATATGGAGCGGTGGGAAATGGAAATACAGATGATTCCAAAGTAATTCCTCTATCTAGGAACTATATATATATTCCTAGCACTCCTAGATAATGTTTAAATACATAAACTAACTATATTGCATTGACCTCCGTTTAGGAGTGGTACTAAAAAAAAATTCAAAATTCACTCAGTGTTATAACATATAATTTGAAAATCATATGAATAATATTTTTTCGTAGATAAATTGATTTTTTTTTGGATTAAAAATACTTATAAATTTTAATATTCACCCCTACCCCCGCTCTCATTTGCTATCACTACTAGAAACTTTTTGAAATCAAACCAACTTCCTCATATTTCGGGTAAATTTTTAAACAAAAAGTTCCTTCTATGTATTGGTCATTAATTAATATTGCTGTCTAATTCTTACATATCTAAATTCCCTTGTAACATTTTTCAATTTCCTCACAATTAAGGGTGGAGCCAGGAATTTAATATTTGCGGGGCCAAAATTCAAATAAGAAAATTGACGACAGAAAGAAGAAGAAGAAAAAAAAAAAAGGGAGAGGGTAACTTATTTTTAACGATACTACATAAATTTTGTTTTTAAAAACAAAAAACGTGGGCACCCCCTCCCTCTTCCCAACTCCACCCCTGCTCACAAACTTTGAATAATAAACCCTTTTTATATGATGGATTTTGATATTGGATTCCTTTTGAATTACTTTAAAGATTGGATTTTTTATCTGAAAGTTAAATTACTTAACATTTTACGTACGATAATCTATAGGCTTTTTCAGCTGCATGGAATGCAGCTTGTGGACAAGCAACGGATGCGAAACTATTCGTTCCTGCAGGGAAGACATTTTTGTTGAACCCTACCTCATTTGAAGGTCCATGCAAATGCCATTCCATTACCGTCGAGGTAATTCTTTCATTATTTATGTTACACTTTGAAAGTAAACTCCTTTTTATAGCCTGCCGTATTAGTTTCACATTTCTTACTCTTTTCCTTCCCATCAATCGATAGAAAAAATAAAAAGACAAAAATCTGGAAAAGGGAAGCTCTTATTCCAAATGAAATAGGATTGAGGATTCATGCATTATTCAGAAAGCTTCAATCAAGAAAAAAAAATCTTAAGATTAAAAAAATATATATTATATCGTATTTCTTTTTCCATTAAATTCTCTTATATGTATTTCCTGAGTGTTAAAAGCGATATATGGTATATACAAGATTAGTATTAGTCACCTAACTTAATACTACTCTTTACTCAAACACGCTTAATTTCGAATTTCTAATGAGAGCTGGTGCATTAATTAGTACTGATAATCTCTTTATAAGTTAATTAAAACGTCTATCTTTTGCTTTTGTGGTTCCAAGTGGAAGATATTATTCCAAATGCAGTTCCTTGCCTTCCTATCAATCAATTCATTATCATCTTGGATTAGTGATAGCATGATCAATGTGCTATTTTATTTTATTTATTTATTGTAAACCAGTTTTATTTTATGACAATATGTTCACCTAGCCTTGTGGAGAGCACTTATAATTTTGAATTTGAGCAAATTATTTGTAGGTTTTGGGAGAAATTATAGCAACTGTGGATAGATCAGCATGGAAAGGTAAAGACAAGGATTCTTGGTTAGCTTTTAGGCATGTTAATGGTCTTGTTGTGAAGGGGGGTGGACAAGGAAGAATCAATGGAAAAGGCTCTGCTTGGTGGAAAGATGTGAGTTAATAATCTTATTACCTTGCATTAATTTTCATATATAATTCTATGCATTCTTTTTGCTTGTTCCTTTTTCATGTCTAATATCTGTGGAACTGATCTTATTCACTCATTTTCTTGTATTTAGGGAAATGACCACGACAATCGACCCACTGTAAGTCAAATATTTAAAGTAATTACTATTATAAGTTAAGTCTGTGTTTCGCTAAAAATACACAATATCCTCCTATATTTTAAAACGTAACTGATTACCCTCAGTTTTAACCATTTAAACGATCAATTCGTGTTTAATTTGGTGGTTTGCAGACACTGCGATTTTCTAGTTGTCAAAATATGACAGTCGATGGATTGAACTATGTTGATAGTCAAAAGAATCATATTTCCATAAGTCAATGCGACGGTGCAACTATCACTAACCTCAACATAAACGCCCCTCCAACAAGTCCCAATACTGATGGAATTGACATATCTGGAAGCACCAACCTTTCTATTCATGACCTCAATATATCAACTGGTATATACTTACAACATATTTGTGCATTATTTTCCTCTTGTTATGGTGAAGTATATATCACATTTATGCATGAAAAAAAAAAAAAAAAAATATATATAAATATATATATATATATATATATATATATATATATCTAACTTTCATCATGTTGTGTTACAATAACATGAAGGGGATGATTGTATCGCTATCAATGGTGGATGTTCCAATATTAATATAACCAAGGTGGCATGTGGTCCAGGACACGGAATAAGGTTCGTCATGAAAGACAATTATGTCTTTATTTACTTTTTCATTCTCAAATTGAATATCTAATCAAACATGGGCATAATCTTAAACCTCAACTTTATTAGTATATTATTTCAAAACCCAATTTGTGATAATTCTTGACATTTTCCTCCATGGCTGGACTGAGAAAATGAGTATTCTTGCAGCATTGGAAGTTTAGGGAAAGGTGGAATAAGGGATGAAGTTGAAGACATATATATACGTGACTGTAGCTTTAATCAAACTGACAATGGAGTCAGGATCAAAACATGGCAGGTAAAGACTCAAAGAAAATGTACACCACATAGGAAAAAAAAGTTACAAAAAATAATTCGGTATACGAAATTTCCGGTTTACGTGATGTCCGAAACCAAATTTAATTGGTACTGCCATGAATTTTGATTGCTAGGGAGGTTCTGGATTCGCCAAGAGGATTAACTTCACTGGAATCACATTTTACGCATCTGACAATCCCATAATTATTGACCAGTATTACTGCCCTCACAAAGTTTGCAATAATCAAGTAAGGCAAACAAATTTTGCTAAGTATTCAATTCTCATATCGGATTTAGATTCCCTTATAATTTTATAAAGCTACGTACAAGGGAAATCAGTGATACTAGAGTAATGATGCAATTATTCGAGATCATTTTATCAAAATTACATGCATCATCATTTCACGACTATTGATCTTCCTTTACGTGCTGATCTTTGTTAATTGACTTTATTTGAAGGCATCCGCAGTTGAAGTTAGTGAGGTTACATATTCTGGGATTCGAGGAACATCAATCACAACTGAGGCAATCAGCTTCAACTGCAGCCAAAGCGTTCCTTGTACGGAAATATTATTGGAGGATGTCAACATAACATATGCCAATGGAAATTTACCAACACATGCTCATTGTATCAACGCCCATGGCGTAGCTCATTCTGTTAGCTCCGATTTAAATTGTTTAACCAAGTAGATAGAATTACAAGTAATATTATTCTCACCACAGCCATGTCATAGTCTCATAGAGTTACATTAATGTTAGTGATTTTGCTAGTTGGGGGAAGACTCCACAAGAATCAGATTTTTTGAAGAACGTATCTTATGTATAGTAGATTGTGGTTGAACTCTTGCATTAATGTGGTTTTCCGAAATTACCAAACCTTTATCAATTAATTGAGAGAGATTACTTGTGAAGATTGAAATACTTCATCAAACTAATTGTGAGTCGGTCTACTATTCGGTCAATGACCGTATGAGCCACATTAATACACAGGTGGGTCCTATGCATATGTGAGACCCACTTTTGTATGAGGGCGAATAAGCCGTTAGCTAAATACAAAAATTTTCTTTTACTCATGAAAAAAGACGGTGTGTTAATCATTTGCATATGTCATACCCAAATTAAGAATGACAACGAATAGAAGAAAGAATGCACGGTTTCACACACTCGTGTACCCACACATATTAAGATAAAAGGCTTGATTAACTCATTAAACAATGGGAAGTATCTCGAGCATTGCTACTTCTTCCCAGTAATGGACATTTAGTCCCTTGTAAAGGATCTTTCTTCTCTTTTTCTCCTCTTATGTTACAGTGGCCCTTTAACCTATCCCACTTAGTGAAATAAAACTTGATTTAATTCAGTTTATGTTACATTGACCCATGAGACCAAATTGTCTCTATCTCTTTTTCTGCAGATGATGACAAATTTAGCAACAGAATGATAGTCAAAGCAATAGCTGAGAACAAAACTGATGCAGATACACCAGCCTCAACTCTCAACAATCTTTGGCACCCAACAATCTTTCTGCAGATAAATAATGCGAAGCAGAGGAGTAGCGTGCAAACTGATCACTTTCATGAAAGTGAAGATGGTAGAGCACGTAAACATTATCACGACTTCAAATAATCAATCATTTTACAGAAAGGCTGAGATTAGGAAAGAAAGCAGTGCTGCAAAAAGACTGAGGATAACATGACAGATCCATGAACTTATCTGAAGAATTTCAGGAGATGCTATTCTGAAATTTAATCATGAGAGAATCACGAGCCTTGAAAACGAATTCTGGCTTGTTTGACAATGGTTTTGATGCAAGAGGCTGATCATAAGATCAGATTCTTCTAGAAAGATAAGCAGGCAAGAGTTTACGTGGTTAGGCAATGCTTACATACCTGAAGAAAGCGAATCAGTTCCACTATTTCACCAATACAGAATCACAAACCTCTCTATCTCACATATCACGTCGCTATGTATGATAGAAGAAAAGCACTGATTTATCCACAATCCGATTCAAAATTCGAGATCCCAGACAAGCTATATCGTTACAGAACAGAAATTAGGATTCAAAACTTTTGGAAAAGGTGACAACCATATGTATTTTTCATCTTGAACTATGGCAAAATGTAATATCTATATCATCTTGTAGTAAATCAATTTACAGTGAATTCTATAAAGTCAAATATTTCCAAATTTCTATATTTCACATGAATCTGACCGGCCGAAAAATGCATAACGGTTATTTGCAACATTATCATATACAAAGTCACGCATGAATCTGCAAAACATAAAAGCAACAAGGTAACCAAATATAAACAAGATATAACTTCAGAGATCAAAAGTAAGACGAGAGAGCAGTCAATACTTACAAAGGCACAAACTGTAAAAAGAACGCTAACTGGGGAAAAGGTAAGTCAATGTACTCCATTATCTTTAACACGGCTTCCGACTTGATATAAGACCTGGAATCCAAGATTGCCAATGTTTATCAGTGATTTTCATTATCTTGCAGTTCCAAATGTTGAAGAAATTAGATTCCAGAATAATTAGGGACATTAATTTAGGCTAAAATTAAGGAAATTTCAGGTTTCCTTGTTTGCTAAGGTTTCTTATTAGTCAAGTTTTATATTCTTGTTCAACAAGTTTTGTAGCCTATAAATAGACACTTCTATTGTACTTTGGGATATCAAATAATATGGAATAATACGAAAATGTAATCGTTTTGGTTATTCCTCTTATTTAGAGCCACCGTTGGTGGTGGCGGCTCCTACTATTGTTCGCTTCCGTATATGTTTTTAGTCTTTTTTAATATTTTTTTTAACGCCAAAGACCTTCTAGAACATACTTCAAATATGTATCATCCAACAACCTTGCACAATTGTAGAAATTGAAGTAAAAAGGAAATATGAATGAACATTACAATTCATGGATGCAGGTCTGTATGGTAGTTGCTATTATTCTCCACCCTTCTCTTAGATATGACCAAAACCCAGAAGAAACAAGAGAAACTGATATTTATAATTTTATTAAGTCCGAGCAGGGATGAACATAAACTAATCGCAAACTAAAACTACATTTCCTCTCTGGAAAGTTGAGTAACAATATAGGCAGCAACTACTTGAGTTAGAAAAAGAATATGTTGTCTCGTAATGGAGGAAGAAAATTATAAATCTTACTCTTCAACAAAAACTCTGAGATCAACAAAATCAGTTTACAAAATACTAAAGAAAATTATATTGCCTTCGAGCAACTAGTGAATCGTTATTACCTTTATCACCAGAAACATGATGGGAAAATTACCTCTCGTTTTCAACAAGTACAACACTGGAAATATCATCAGGCGCTTTTCCAGATCTCCTTAAAAGTTTCTTGCCTGCCTCACTTTGTAGAGCTTCAAATCTAATTCTCCTGAACAAGAATGGAACATCAATTTGCACGAATTAATACCTATAAGAACAAATGTCCAATATATGAAGCGTCAGTGAGGATGAATAACTAAGATTGGGTTCTTCAGTTTATAGAATATTGCTTCTAAGTCACAAGATAACATAACAGTTTCAGGCACAATAACGTAGAATCACTGACATAGTACTCCCTCCTGCAATTAGCTCTTTTGGAAAGTTTGTTAGGCAAGTAATAAATGGATTAGATTAACTTCTTTATCGATATGCAACTTCTGGTTTGAAGGGGCCCCTTGATTTCAGGAATAGAGGACTTGAGGAACATTTCAGCTGCACAAAGGCCAACTTTGTGTTCTTCACCCAATTTGCATCCAATATGCTTGCAATAAGCGCCTAATTTTGTTTTTGACTAATGACTTAATGCATAAGTAGTGATTAATTAACAGAATGACCATGGAAGGCTGATCAGAAGCTACCAACCCGAATACATAGTCTCAAAGACCTTAATGCAGACCATGAACATGGTAAAAGCACAAGTTACTAATGAATAAAGGGATTGGATGTAAAGCAGATACACAGAGAGATTAGTTCCACCTACATTTAGAAGATAGCATAGCCCAAAGTGACTGCTGAATTAGGGCCTAGTTCTGGAAACACAATTCTCGCAGACTGTATCACAAAATCTAGTTTGAGAAGCCACATTTTTATTGGATTTAGCATGATCAAGCAGAATGAATGTTTGTTATGAATCTAGATGGCAATCCTATAGTGATTAGAACATTTGGATTCTTTCAGACACCATAAAAAATGCGCAAAAGGACCAACCTCTTTTGATCATTATCTCGGACAAACTTAACTCCTCCATTACATAAGTTGCATACACCTATCAAATAAGTAAAAGAAATTTTATTAGCCTCACCTGCACAGTATTCTTGAAGCGGTGAACAAGTGACGGACCATACTATCACACGAAAAATTTCCATGTTTCATTCATTCAAGTAAAATTCAACCATCATACAGGAGAAAATTCTATATTTCATTCATACAAGAAAAATTGCAATAACATTTTCAGTTTGACCTCGCTTCACCTTTAACTAAAGTCATCTGAGAGGCATCTGAAAGTCACCAGAAAGCATGTTTAGACAAATTTTTCAGGGGCCAATTAACTTTCAAAACTCGATTTCTATATACATACTGTTACCCTTTTGTTTTTCTTAATCTTTAAGGTGATTCCATTGATAGCTAGTATAAACACGTTGGATTCTTCGTATGTTTTTGAGATATTATGATATTATTGTTGAGGCATCCATTACCTGTAATGTGTTGTAGGATTAGGCTTGGTTCGGTTATGTTACTCTAGGGGTATAGGAACGCAAGTAGGGCATCTCAGCTTAATATTTAAGACTTTGTAACTTTCAACTGAACTGATGTCTAACAAGTGTAACTAAGTTCTTAGTCATTAGTTTTTATCAGCTACCTAACGCCACCCCCCTACTTTATCTGAACTTAGGACTGGCCTCTCACAAACAGAGTTACCCCTAGACTAGCATATTATAGTTATTTTGTCTGGCTCATATTTTACCAATCAGATTTGAGCATATTGTGAACCTATCTAATACTATTAACAACAAAAACAAAATATAGCAATCATAAAAAAACAAAAATAACAAAAAAACTAATTTTTAATCACGAACATGAGTTTCATGTATCAAAGTGTCTTTAGACAAGGTAGACAAATAGATATAAGAATACGATGTGGGAGTTACATATCATTAGTGTAAACAAAAATGAGACATATATTGTAACAATACAGGACCAAACTACTAGCATGCCAATACATTAAGTTTAGTAATAACGACCCAAGTCATTACACACAGAACAAATCTCATACAGAATTGATGTAGAACGGGATGTAACATCCCATCAAACAACATAATAGGCCGAGAATCTTGGTCGAAGAAGTTGTTGGTCACCTTCACCCAGTCAACAACATCTTCGTCACTTCTGGGTGGAGATGATAGAGTGGCTACTGTCGTAGCTACTTGACGGCGGGGTGTTACGTGCAACCTTGGAGGCACAGTCAAACGTGTGCACCCGACAATAGGTCCGACGAGCGCCATAAGTAACGAACCTTCAAGTTTGCTGCCACAAGTTAGACATTGTGACACGTTTTATTAGTAGCGACTACATATTCCTCCTCGAGGTTAAGTTTTGAACCTTGAAGTTGTTGGTATTTACGCAGCAAACCTTAATAGGAACGGATATTTTAGTCCAATAAGTTAGTAGAGAATGGGAAAGAGAAATTTCTGAAACCCCTAAACATTATCGTTCTCCTTTTTTTTATTTTTTTTAATATTGAACATTAATAAATGCCTGAATATTTAAGAAAACAATTTTTTTTCTTTAAATCTTCTATAGGAATTCTTTTTATATTTTCCTTTATTAAATGTTTATTTTGGTAGAATTATATATGTGCATTTCCGCATATTTTATGTATATCGTTTTTACTATTACACCTTTTCTTTGTTCTAAAGCAGACATGGTCGAGCTCTCAGGACCATGATTTAACAGTAGTGAAATAAAATTGTTCTTAATAGGTTGTAGATTTGATGTTTATTACAGTTTTAAAGTTTCATCTTTCACTGACCTGGTGCATGTGTTGGAGCACACCACTATACCGGATCGCCACTCTCCATTATTCTATAATTTCGTCTTTAATGGACCTGATGCATGTGTCGGGCGCATCGTATTAAAAGATAAAAAGCTTAATGAAGGACAAATATTGTTTGTAATATATGAGTAATGTTTTATGTTATTTTTTATTCTTTCATATTTTTTAAGTATAATTTTATGAATTAAATATTAAATATTTCATGTATGTGATAAAAATATTACCATTAAAAAAAAAAAAAAAGGGGTTGTTATATGTAAGGGCAAATTATAGGTGCCATGTCAGATTTTGAGCAGCTCAAACCAATCAGGATTCAATGTTGCCGTCATCAAACTACCAGTAGCAGCAGTCAACAATCTTTCATAGAACCACCTACGACCATTTATGTTCGGAAAATTCTTCCGTAAGTTTGTACTGATGGGTAATCTTTCACAATGAGTGATGTCCGAATTGATCGAAGAGTTTCCTCATGTTTCTTTAAGTTCAGAAGTCAAAAGTACAAAAACAAGAGAACTTAATAAGAGTCTGGGGCTTTTCAGCTTTATAGAGTTGTAGAAGCTTCAAGAATGGGATGGATTGGAGAAACAGTAGATTCCATCAAACATATTCAGATCAGACAGGCCTTATCCCAAGCCATCAGCCTCGGTTCTTTCTCTAACTCACACCCTTTTCATATTTTTTCTTTTCTTTTACAATAGTGGTCAAAGTCGTGACTTGAATTTAAAATCTTTTAATAGAACAAGTCTTTATTTGACCATTTCACCAACTCTTGGTGTGTACATTTTCATATTTTTGTGTGTGTCTAGATATTTGAAGACTTGTGCATGTGTACCATTTGTCCACTTTTTTACTATAACATTTTTGTTTTGGTTTCTGAGTTCTATTGATCATGGTTCAATTTCTTTATTCTTTATCTACAATATATGTCCTTTTAGATTTAAGTTTTCTGCTAATTTAAGTACATTCAGATACGATTGTGGTAGTATGGTCTTGTCTGTATGCAAAATATCTGACAATAAAGTGGCTGAGGGACCTGAGAGACACAAAAGGAATAATGTTTCTAGACTGTTATGTTATTGAGGTTCTAACGGGTAACGTTCAAAAGGAATTTTCGGGTTTTGCCAAAGTTGTACGTTCGAGTTTATGGTACCATGAATCGTGATAATCTAATAACACTTGATAGTTATAAAAATGTGATTCATCTTGTGTCTATTAATGACAAGAGGTTTTTACGATAAATGATTGGAGGTTATTAGATTATTATGGTGCAACAGTACTAACTGCAACATTATTTGCTATTTACCCTGGTTATAAATTATTGTCAAATGAGCTATGTGGATTTGGATTCTTATAAGCTTGGTGGAAGGTAGGCCGGTCGTCATAGATACTAAGGTTTTGGATTCAAGAAGACAGTCTCATTTGCTTCCCTTTGACCCTCTTTCATAACTTGTAATGAAAGGTTTAATGTTCATTTTTTGTTGACTGGGAAACTTAAAACTATCAATGATGTCGGGTCAATATAAATACATTAAATGGTTGATTGAACTCATCTTTTGCTAGAGTGGATTTGCTGGAGAAACGGATTTTCTTAATTGTCTTGAAAGGAAAAGTAAAGGCAAAGGAAACAAAAGAAAGATCGTTTTAAAATATTGTACGATGTAGAGTTCCTGGCCGCAGTGTAGTATTTGAGGTTGGAAGACTCGCGGTCTTCTATATGTTAGCAAGATAGTTGTTAATTGCTTAGCTGATGTCTTTTAAAAACTCATGGCGATACAGATTATGAAACTGTTTTTATATTCTTCATAAAAGTTTTTTAATCATTAGCCACTTATCATGATAGTTTGGTCCTCATTGTGTTACAATAAACTGCCTTCTCATTTTTGTTACTCTTGATGCTTCAGGTATCATCGTTACTTCTGCATTGATGATATGGAAAGGATTGATGTGCATCACTGGAAGCGAATCACCTGTAGTTGTCGTCCTTTCTGAAAGCATGGAACCTGGTTTTAAGAGAGTATGATCAGATATCTTGTGATTGAATTCTAGAGAGAGAATTTAGAGAGAAATATTCTATTGTCTTGATTGATTGAAATGATATTACACTGAGCAGTCTTTATATAAAAAGTACTGCATCAAGTCAGTTTGTTAACTGACTTGATTAATAAGATTCTGATCATATCTAGCTCACTATTGACAGCTGGCTACAGTTGGCTAACTACCTAAACTATATACACTGCAATCAAGTACAAGTCAATGATTATAACTGAACTACATCTAGCTTATCAGCCCCCCTCAAGCTGAACCTGGTAGTTGTAGCAGGGGAAGCTTGGCTCGAAGATAGAAGTACTTGACTTTAGGTAAAGCTTTGGTGAAGATGTCACTTGTTCTGAGCTAGGAATATAAGAGAGTTGTAGAGCTTTGGCCACCACCTGTTCCCTCACAAAATGGTAGTCAATTTCTATGTGCTTAGTCCTTGCATGGAAGACTGAATTAGTAGCTAGGGCCATAGCAGAGGTGTTGTCACAATGTAGGACAGGTGGAACTGATTTAATATGTAGATCTTTGAGAAGATAAGTCAGCCATCTAAGCTCTGCAGCTGCATGTGCCATAACTCTATACTCTGCTTCAGTTAAGGATCTAGAAACTGTAGACTGTTTCTTAGAAATCCATGAGATTAGATTGCAACCTAGATAAACTGCATAACCTGAGACTGATTTTCTGTCATTGAAATCAGTGGCCCAATCAGAATCAGTAAATGCATGAAGATGTGTAGTGCTAGGTTGAAAACTGAGGCCAAAATTAATTGTGCCTTTGATGTATCTCAAAGTCCTCTTAAGGGCTGCATAATGGGCTTCAGTGGGGGAATGCATGTGTTGACATAGATTATTGACTACAAACTGCAAGTCAGGTCTTGTCATGGTTAAATACTACAAAGCTCCTATGAGGCTTCTATATAGAGTAAGATTGGAATAGAGATGAGAGACAATCTTGTGATTGGAAGAAACCATAGGTGTTGGGGCTGAGTTATAGTCTGCAAGACCACCTTTCTTGAGAAGATCAAGAGCATATTTAGTTTGGTGAAGAACAATCCCTTTAGAAGACTCAGAAACCTCTAGTCCTAGAAAGTAAGATAGAGGTCCCAAATCTTTCATTGCAAATTTTTTGCCCCATAGTGGAGATGAGAGTAGTAATTGCTGAGGAAGAATTCCTAGTTACAATAATATCATCTACATAGATGAGGACAAGGAGAATATGGCTAGCAGTTTTTTGAATAAGCAAAGATCTATCTGCAGAGCTCATAATAAACCCTTGCTCTAGAAGAAATGATGTTAACATTTAGTACCAGGCCCTGGGGGCCTGTTTTAAACCATATAGGGATTTTCTAAGCTGGCAAACATAGGTAGGATGTTCTGAGCTTATAAAACCTGTAGGTTGAGCCATAAACACTGTCTCTTTAAGATGTCCATGCAGGATTGCATTGGAAACACCAAGCTGCCTTAAAGACCAATGAGACTGCAATGCTAGGCTGAGGACTACTCTTATAGTTTAAGGTTTAATGACTGGGCTGAAGGTTTCCTGGTAGTCTATACCATGTTCCTGAAAATAGCCCTTGGCCACTAGTCTGGCCTTATACCTGGCAACTGAACCATCTGTTTTCTTTTTAATTCGGTAAACCCATTTGCAACCTATGGGTTGTCTGCCAGATGGAAAAGGAACTAAGTCCCAAGTGTGTTGGTTTTGCAGTGCATTATATTCTTCTTGTATTGTAGTAAGCCATGATTGGTATTTAGCAGCCTCTTTGTATGTTGCAGGTTCTGTTTGTGGGGGAGTAGTGATAACAGTGTTAATTTGATAGATAAGAGGGGGTAGGCAACCTATTTTAGACCTAGTAAACATAGGGTGATGAGAGACAAGTGCTAGATATTTAAAGGATTCAGTAGAAGGGGTTGCAGGACTGAGAGATGTGGAGGAGGAAGAAGATATATCAGGTGGAGAATCCCTTGGTTGTGAATTCTCAGAGTTAGACAAGGAAATATCTGAGTCTATTTGTTGCTCAGAAGAGATAGGAGATATATGTGAGATGTTGGGGTCAGAGTTAGGAGGGGATTCATAGTGTATAGGAATAGACAGAGAAGAAGGAGATGCAGATTGTATAGGAGATTGTGCAGAGTTAAGATTCAGATGTTGATTCCAGAGTGGAGATGTTGGTTGAGATGTAGAGTGATTATTAGAGATGGAAAATATAAGAAGATATTGAGGTGTAGTATTTGGGCAGTTGAAATTAGGATGAGCTGACTAGACTGAGTAAGGGAATATGTGTTCTGCAAATCTTACATGTCTAGATATATAGACTTTATGAGTGTTTAAGTCCAGACATTTGTAACCCTTGGTGTGAGGGCAATAGCCCAAGAAAATACAAGGGGTGGATCTATTTTGCAGTTTGTGTTTGGTATAGGGTTTGAGCCAGGGATAACAAAGACACCCAAACACCTTGAAAGTGTGATAGTCAGGAGTTTTAGAAAAGAGAAGCTCATAAGGGGATTTGTGGTTTAAGACAGGGGGAGGCATTCTATTGATGAGAAAGTGTGCACAGGCCAAAGCTTCAAGCCAATATTGAGAAGGTAAATGAGCTTGATTTAAAAGAGCTAAAGTGGTTTCTATCAAGTGCATGTGCTTTCTTTCCCTTTTACCATTTTGTTGTGGTGTATGTGGACAGGTAGTTTGATGTAGAATTCCTAGAGTTTGAAGAAATAGTTTGAATTTATTGCTAGTAAACTCTGTGCCATTATCAGACCTAAGGGTCTAAATAGTAGCATGAAAATGATTAGAGATCATAGCTTGGAAACTAATGAAAATATGATATGCATCTGATTTAAATTTCATAGGATAAAGCCAAGAAAATCTTGCGTAATCATCAACGAAGAGTATATAGTATTTGTAGCCCTTACAAGATGAAATAGGGGATGGACCCTAAATGTCAGTGTGTACTGGCTGAAAATGAATATTGCTAACCAATTGAGACAATGTAAAAGGTAATCTATGAGACTTAGCAACAGAACAAGATGCACAGTCTATAGTAGTAATAGGTAATTTGACATGTAAAACAGAAGAAAGAAGCTTAGCAGCTGTAGAAGATGGATGTCCAAGCCTGTAATACCAAAGGGCTGCAGTAGAAAAGGGTAGAGAGATGGAGTTGATGTTGCAGGCAAGAACTTTATTTGTAGCTGAAGTGGGTGGAGGAGTGGAGGGCAAAGCATAGAGTCCCTTATCACAGGGGGCCTAGTACCTCACTTGGTGAGTAGCATTGTCCACAATAATCACTTCTTTAGAGTTGAAAACAATGGAACAATTGTTATCATGAGTTAGTTTAGAAACTGATAAGAGATTTGAGGATATCTTAGGAACATAAAGAATATTAGTGATAAGAAAAGAAGAAGATGAAGTAAGAAGAGTGCCATTACCCATGCTTTGAATAGGCAATGTCTGCTCACTGCCCACAGAGACACTGTCTGTGCCATGATAAGGGTGAGAATGCTGCAGCTGAGTAGGGTCATGAGTTACATGGGTGTTAGCCCATGAATCTAGATACCGGTAGGAAACAGGAGGAACAGATGGCCCTACTTGAGTGGCAAGCACCTGCTTAAGAGGAAGAGGTTGTTCAGAGTAATTTGTTGTATCTAGTCTATGCCAGCAAGTGATAGCAGTGTGGTTAGGTTTGCCATAGATCTAGCAGTAGACTTTTGGTGAGGGTGAGGGAGAGGGAGTTGAATTATGTTGGCCTGGAGAGCCTCTGCCCTGTCCCCTTTGACCTCTACCCCCTCTGCTTCCTCTGTTGCCATTATTTCTGCCCCTGCCCTTAGAATTAAAGTTATGAGCACTGTTAGAGTTAATATACAGTGCAGTGTGAACATCAGAGGATTGGGAAGAAGTCAGAGAAAAAGAAGAGAGCGTGTTTTTGTGCAATTCTTCTGAGATTAATAAATGGCTGAGTTCTTGTAGAGAAATAGGTAGAGAGGAAGGTCTAGTCCTAATGGACTGTCTAAGAGACTCATAATCAAGAGGAAGACCCTCAATAGTATATAGGATTAGATCTTCTTCTGAAATGGAGTCTCCAGTTGCTGCAATGCTATTAGCAAGAGTTTTGATCTGGTCTAAATAGGCCTGCATAGTTTGACTGCCTTTGGAAATAGAGTAGAGCTGCAGTTTTAGTTGATGAACATGTGACCTACTCAAAGAGCCGAACCTAGTACTAAGAGTGGACCAAATTGAAGCAGCTGTGGAAAGATGAAGAACTTGAGGCAAGAGTAAGTTAGAAATGGAAGCATAAAGGTAGGTTTTCAGATGTTCATCCATTAGAATCCACAATGAGTTGGCAGGATTTACCATAGTAGTGTCATCTGAGGTAGTGATGTACTGATTAGGGCATGGTGAAAGGCCAGTCACATGACACCTGGTGTGCATTGAGCACAACTTTCATTTGTGCTCTCCATAGAACATAGTTCGAATTGTCGAGTTTGAGCTGAATGACATTGTGAAGATTCTGTGTAAGTTTCTGAAGTCCTACAGGGAGATCAATAGAGGTTTCAGAGGCCATGGATGGAACATTTGAGGTAGAAGTCTTGGATGAAGAATTGGACTGAGAAGCCATGAAATTGAAGTTCAGAAGAGTAATTGAGCAAAGTTTAATGGAGAAAATGCAGCGGAGATGTTTCAATGGCAGAAGAAAGAAGGAAGAAACCCTAGAAGTTTGCCACGTCAAGATATGATGAAATTAGGGTTTCAGAATGATGAGAGGAGAAAAAATAAGATCTGCGAAGCTTCGAAAAACTGCAACAATGGTGTCGCAACTCTGTGAAGAGAGAAAACAGCTTGATGAAAGCTTGTTTACGAAAAAAAAAAAGCTTCAATGGCTGCTCCAATGGAGGTAGGATCAACCTGCTCTTGATACCATGATAGAATTCTAGAGAGAGAATTTAGAGAGAAATATTCTATTGTATTGATTGATTGAAATGATATTACACTGAGCAGTCTTTATATAAAAAGCACTGCATCAAGTCAGTTTGTTAACTGACTTGATTAATAAGATTCTGATCATATCTAGCTCACTATTGACAGCTGGCTACAGTTGGCTAACTACCTAAACTATATACACTGCAGTCAAGTACAAGTCAATGATTATAACTGAACTACATCTAGCTTATCATCTTGTTTTTCCTAAGAAAATCACTCTTTTCTAGAATATGAATGCACTCAAGACATGTATTAGTCGTAAAGAAACTTACCACACTCTTGGAAGCCCAAGAACTTTTGCTTGGAGCTTTCTTTAGCAGTATTTCATAAAGTGCACCTCAAATTATAATTATACTCCCTTTTCTGGTTTATGTACTATACTGGAAGACTTTGCTCCTTTTCTGTTAAGGGATATTTGGCCAGCCATAAACCAAGTCTGATCTGGCCGCATTGAGAACCTAGAACTGTCCTCTCCTTCTTCTTCAAGAGCTGCACACTAATGTATGAAGAGTATACCCCTTTCCTTTAATCAAAAGCTGATAGACTATTATAAAGCCTCTCAAGCTTCTTTTTAGCGTGTTCTCTAGGTTCAGCAAAAGGTTTTCTAAGTTCTGTTGTTCCGGGGCCATATTCTGCAGCATCTTCATATGATTGAGTGTTTGCGTGTTGTCGTATATCTCTTACAATAATTTAGTGGAAAGTGCAAGTCAAAATTATGCGTTTTGAGACAATCTAAAAGTACCACCACGACTAAACCAATTGTAATAAAAATATTGATATCCATTCCCCTTGAAATTGTAAACTAATTCCATTACATTCTTTGCAGGGAGACATCTTGTTTTTGCACATGAGCAAAGGTCCTATAAGAGCAGGAGAAATCGTGGTGTTTAATGTTGATGTAAGAGAGTTCTTTTCATTTTTCCAGTCAGTTTACCCTTTTCTTTCTGAAGTATGATTGTAGTCATTGCAAGATAGGGTTATCTCAATGTTTACTTGAGGAAAGATGCTGTGCTTATATGATTGAAATTTTAATTTTGGGTATGGAATAATGGCAACCATATTGTACTGATAAAGTCAGCAAACACCATTTGTTCTTTTCTAAAGGCGTCTCCATTTCAAGTTGTTTCAGTGGATTCCAACATGTGAAGTATTCTGCAGTTTTTTAAGTAGATCTAGATATCTGTGTCACACTTAATGATTAATTAAACCAAACCAAACCAAGCCTTACCCCTCTAGGTGGGATTAACTATATGGATCTGAAGACGTCACTTTTTTTTTGTTGAAAGTAATTTCCTCTGTTAGCTTTATGCACACGAATCTCATATGAATGTCTCCATTCAACTTCGTTTAGGTCTTTCCTCTACTCTTGCGATGTACAACCTCTATATCTCTGCATCTTCTAACAGGTGCCTCCACTGATCACCTCCTAACACGTCTAAACCATCTCAAACGGACATTTCATAATTGATTAAATGGTTAAGAACATGTACATTATATGCACATAGAATGAAGTTAGGCATGTAACATCTGTCTACACACATGCACGCATGAATGCAGTGACAAATATATCTCCTTCCATCTTTTTTTTTCTTCTTTTCCTTTTTTTTTTTTTGCTCTTATATTACATCTGTATGTTTCCTCCCTCATTCAATTGTGTTTTTACAGGGCCGTCCCATCCCTATTGTTCATCGTGTGATTACGGTAACTCAATCTTGCTGTTGTCTACTTACCATATAAAACAGAATGCAAATTTAAGAGTATCTTCCTGTAGGCTTTCCGTATGATAAAATTTGTCCTCTCATTTTCACATCCCTGTGAATTTATATGCCAAGAAGAGGATACATTGCTGGAATTTTTGACGTCTTTTTACCCATCTATGTTACTTCACATCAATAGCCCCCATAGATCCTGCTAATTAACTTATGCAACAAATTTTTCTTGCTTATCTACATCTTAACCTTTAGCTTGTCTAGACTTCAATTTTTGTTGCAGGTTCATGAACGCAAAGATACTGGAGAAGTCTATTTACTAACCAAAGGTGCCAGATTGTTAACTATATATGAAATCAGTATCTATTAATTGTTTGAATCACTTTCATCGTTTGACAATGAAAATATCTTCTATTTTTTTTTTTTGGCATTTCCTAATCTTATACTGCTGAATATGTATAAGAGTCTTCCAAGCACAATCTTTCAGTCTTCTGTTTTCTCACCTCTGTGACCATCTGCTATTACTCCTTTCCCCATCAAATGTAAGTAATGTTCCTGTTCTGCTCTCTTTCTCAGGGGATAACAATGATAAGAATGACCGGATGTTATATGCTCCTGGTCAGCATTGGCTACAGCAGCGCCATATTGTTGGCAAAGCTGTCAGGTAAATTTCATCTTTTTCTTTCTTTTCTTTATTGATTTTTGCTGCCTGTACACATGTGCCATGGTTCACATGCACCTAACAGACATGAATGGATCAACTTGCAGATGCTGCAGACTGAACACTTTAAGCTTTTTCGCCAAACCATAAGACTTTCTTCTTTTTTTTTTTTTTTTCCTCATCAACTGCGATAGGCAAATTCTCTGTTTTCTATGGCACAAATCAATTCGGAACAGCACATTCTCTGGCTTTTTAAGGCACAAATCAATTCAGAACAGAATGAGTATTAAGAAGTTTGTCTATTTCTGTTATCAATGGGAATTTAAATTAGTATATGCATGAAACTGCTACAAAAACTGAACTGAACATGAGAGAACGTGCACATTAGATTCAGCTGTCACTCTTCTACCCACTCTCCATACCCATGCATTTCCTTGGGTGAACTGTGATTAGCCTTCTGTAGCAGTAGTACTGTAGTTGCAAATTGTTCAAGAGTATGAAAGAGAACTTGTTTAGGAAGGGACTACGAGAGACATTTGCTAATTACCTTTTCCAATTACTGAAACATAAGATGTAAATGCTTTGATCATTGCAGATACTTACCTTATCTAGGTTATGCAACTATCATCATGACGGAGAAACCCATGATAAAGGTTTGTATTCTTCTATTAAATTTTGTATATCACGAATCAGCCCAGAACCTGAAATTCAAAATGGTCCTTTTGTTTTCTGAAAATGTTAATTTAGGCCTCTTGTATGATATAGAAACTGAGTCTCTTCAATGGTATAGTAGATGGCTATAGGGTTGTATTCTTCTATTAAGTTTTGTATATCACAAATCAGCCCAGAACCTGAAAGTCGAATTGGTCCTTATGTTTACTGAAAATGATAATTTAGGCCTCGAATATGATATAGAAACCGAGTCTGTTCAATGGTATAGTAGACGGCTATTGGAAAAATAGATGAACTACATCTCTCGCATTCGTTCTTCGTGCACTTTCCAGTATCTGCTTGTATTCAGGGGCATTACTGGGTAATGGTGGGTGAGTGGAAGCACAATTCTGTTAAGATTTATGATTCAAAAGTGCATATATCGCATTTTTCCAGTCCGGCTTAGAGGAATTGAACGTTTAATCCTTATTCAAATTCCATGACACCTTTTCTTGACCTTCAAATCTTTTGTTATGAATGCTGTAACCATTTTGGCTGGCTAATTGTTTTGAAGTTCAGTAAGATCTGAAACCATCACCGACAAAAATAACCTGAATATCACTAATGCTATTCTTCCCTCTTCTCTTGCAGTACATTCTTATTGGGTCTCTGGCTTTGCTCGTCATTTTCGCGAAAGACTAGAGAATGAAGTTTGTTCGTCATACCAGCTTCATAGTCGACAAATTACCGAGTTTCCGTTCTTTTCTTTTCTTTCTTTACATCTTTCTTGATAAAGTTCAATTTTGATCTAACACTTAAAACAAAGGAAATCTTATATGTTAATCTTGGCTTGGTTAATGTATTCATGGAAGTTTTTGTCTGCTTTATACTTTCACAGATTTTGTATAAGCAGGATTAGATTGAGCCGAGTTTAATTGCAATTCTATTAAAAGAACAAACGGAATGCAATGGTCATCGGTTTGATTTCGATAGCCGGCTTTTCTCCATTTATTTTTTTCAATTTTTTTCATGGTTGAGAACGGCCCTTTGAATATTGAAAAAGTGTCTTTCCTTTTTTTCAAAAGCCATGAATTTCGAATTTAAGCCCTTCTGGAATAAACAGCTGCTTGTGAACCTTCAGGTACTGTTTTATTGGGAAAATCGTCCACATTAAAATTTCTTTCTGGAGAGGGATTCTTGATTGGTGCTGAGCTGATTGTAGTGCAAAGTCGTAGTAGAAATGATTTTGTTGTTCTGACTTGTAAGAACCTTTAGATGTAACCTTGCGCTCAATACTAGAATTGATGGAGTATTCATAGAGGGTACTGCAGAACATGTACGAGCCCCTTCTAATGGAAAAATCAAATCATTCCCGCAGATTACATGTATGTCATATATAGCTAGGAGTGATTTTGTACATTGTATGTAAATTCTTTACTTCTTTTTTAACTTTCTTTTATTTTCTTAGTTTTGCATGAAGTCGAAAGGTAATGAAACAAGTTTATCACATTTGCAGAGAGCATGCCCCTATAGTTAGGAGTAAGTATCCTTTCATATTATTATTATGTTATGAGCGGGATTTAACAGTTGTGAACTGTTCACATCAATTTATTATAACTTTATTAAAATTTAACAATCGCTAAATTTATTCATAATGTTATAATATTATGAGTATCTATTCCCGAAACTTGAGAATGTCACTTGGTTGTCCTATTTGACTTTTTGTCAATATGGGATAGATTTAGTTTATCTCACCGTACATCATTTTGTGCTTGAGAATCTTACACTATATTTGGATTCAGTTTTTTTTAGGAAAGAGAAAGGAAGAGGAGGGATTATGGAATTTTTCTCATTTTTTGGATTTACTTTTGTATGAGAAGAAAGTAAATTGAGCGATTGAAAGATTCTGTGATGAGAGGTTTTTGCAATCCTCTAAATTTTGGGTTTCTTCGGAAGGGAATGAAGTAAAAGATTAATGACTTAAAAGTTTTAATTATCCTTTATATTTTTCTATAATTTCAAAATATACCATTAATGTAACAATAAATATAAAAAAGACATTAAGTAACTTTCTATTTTGAATTATTACTTCGTTTTTTATCTTTTTTTAATCCAAATAAATAATTATAAAATTATTTACATTCCTTTGCCTTTTGTACTTTTACCGTCTAAACGAGAGAACCATTTTCTTTCCTTTCTTCTACAATATTTTTTAACATCTTACCTCCATTTTCTTTCCTTTCTTCTACAGTATTTTTTAACATCTTACCTTTATTTCCCTTCCCTCGCGAACCCAAGACATAGATGTGTTTGAAGTAAAATATTTTTGAGTAAAATATTTTTTAAATTTTTTTATGTTTGGTAACACGAAAAATTTAATTAATTAAAAAATATTTTTCAATTAAAAAAAAATTTTAATTCAAAAGAGTGAAAAATATTTTCTTAGCTTTAAAAAAAAAAAAACATTTTTCGAAATTCATATACTTCACTTTCAACCCCGCCCCCCCCCCCCCCCCCCCCCCTCCCTGGCCCACTTTACCCCCACCCCACCCCTTACCCGCCCCCCCCACTCCCACCCCCACCCCTACCCCTACCCCACCCAATTCCCTCTACGATCACGGTTAACATATATATTATATGTGTATACATATATTTTTTTAAAAAAAATCTCATGTCAAAAAAAATATTTTTCACTATAAATTCAAATACCATAAAATATTTTTCAGTATTTTAAATTTTTTTAAAAAATAATAAAAATTAAATTAATTAATTTTGAATAATAAAAATATATTTAAAATTTCAGGAAAACAATAACAATCATAAAATATACCCTTTAACCAATAGCCTTAACCCATCTCAGCAGCAATAACATAGAAAACCATGCACACAACCCCACTGCATCAAAACCAACCCACACATTCAAAACCCAAAACCTAGGTGACGCAAACCCCTCTTCCACCACCAACTTGGTGTGTTTTTCAGCCTTTACACCCAAACACAAAAACCCCAACACCAACAACCCAACCCAAACCCCCATATAGATATCAGAGCAAAAATATGCACCTACACGGTAATCTCATTCTCTACAGTTGCACCACCTCCAATTTTCTATTAAGATTTTTACTAATGAGTACTTCCTATTCATTTATATAGTATCTCTATATATACATCATCTTATATAACCCCATATGTAATCTTGATTCAAAAAAATATTCTTTGGGGTTTTTTTTAGGTTTCAAGATTGCATTTTTATTGAATCTTTTAATATTTTTGGTTCAGCAGTTTGATATTTTGTGGTCTATTTTGATAGGTAATGCCACTGGATTGCTTTATTCTTTAATGGGTAGTTAAGATTTTGTTGAAATAGTGATGAAAGATCTGATCTTGGTTTATGGGTATGCTTAAAATTGAGGGGATTTGGTACAGAATATGCTCTCTCTGCGCGTAGTTCGCAGATTTGGTACTACATCACACATTGTTGCCTCCACCATTGCATCAGCTAATACTACTGATTGTGCTGCCAATAGAAGCGCGGTTCCGGTTAATAATAGTAATAAAAGGAAGTCTTTGAATGTAGATGAGCCTGCCCTTATAAAGTTAAAGAACGAAAGGGACCCCGAAAAGTTGTTTAATTTGTTTAAGGCAAATGCAAGCAATAAGCTTGTTGTCGAAAATAGATTTGCATTCGAGGACACGGTTTCTAGGTTAGCTGGGGCGTGTCGGTTTGATTATATTGAGAGTTTGCTTGAGCAACAGAAGACTTTGCCGCAGGGTCGGCGTGAGGGTTTTATTGTTCGGATAATAATGCTTTATGGGAAGGCTGGGATGACTCAGCATGCAATTAATACGTTCTATGATATGCATATGTATGATTGTCGTAGGACTGTGAAGTCGTTCAATGCCACACTAAAGGTTTTGACTGAATGCCGTGATTTAGTGATGATTGAATCATTTCTTAGAGACGTACCTTTGAAGTTTGATATTGCACTCGATGTGTTTTCTGTTAATATTATTGTTAAGGCATTTTGTGAAATGGGTATATTGGATAAGGCTTACTTGCTTATGGTAGCGACAGAAAAGTCGAGAGTAAGACCTGATGTGGTTACATATACTACGCTTATATCAGCCTTTTACAAGGTTCATCGGTTTGAGATTGGCAATGGATTGTGGAACCTTATGGTGCTTAAAGGTTGTATTCCTAACCTTGCAACTTTTAATGTTAGAATTCAGTTCTTAGTCAATAGTGGCCGAGCTTGGGAAGCTAACAAATTGCTGCTTTTAATGCGTCGTATTGGGATAACTCCAGATGAGGTCACATATAATTTGGTGATTAAAGGCTTTTGTCTAGCCGGATATCTTGATATGGCGAAAAGGATTTATTCTGATTTTCATCTTCAGGGCTACAAGCCCAATGTCAAAATTTATCAGACCATGATTCACTACTTGTGCAGAGCAGGTGAGTTTGATTTGGCATATACAATTTGTAAGGACAGCATGAAAAGGAATTGGTTTCCAAGTGTAGATAGCATCAATAAGCTGCTTGAAGGTCTTTGGAAGAATGAGAAGCGTGATAAGGCTATACATATTATCACATTGGCTCGGAAAAGGGTACCTCCTTTTACACCTGGTCAGTTGCGCGCAATGCAGTCTATGTTATCGAAGAGCTGAATCATATGTGGAGGACAATTGAACTGGTATGGTAGCTCAAAAAAGGCTTGTCATTATATGGTTTAATTCATTTTAAGCTTTTAGTTGAATAAACACCAGGACGAGGACACATCCTATATTCTGCAGAAATCTATTATACTGCCTCAATAAAGTTTCTGGTGACATGAGAGTTCAAAAAGGAAAGTGGTCTTCTAAGTTCTTGTAAGTTTCTGATGTTTACTCTCTATTTCTCTCTCACACTTATGCACATGTAATAGCTGGGATTTCGGATTAGAAAGCCGCACACTTTCACTGTCACATATACTGGTTTAGCAGTTTTGTAAAATGGAAGTGATCTTAGGCTTTTGCTTTTGGTGCAGATAGACGAATGTCAATGGGAAGCCGCTAGATACCTTCCACAGAAGTTCAATGAAGTGCTGCAGCTGGTAATTTTGGAAACTGTTTTGCATTGTTGTTTTAGCTATTTGTTATGTACTTCACACTTGTGCAAATATACATGAGATGGCAGCAGGCTTTTTAGATTTCAAGTTAAGTTGGTTTTTTAGGTCGGCAACTAAGTTGGATTTGTCTTGAAAACTATGTCATGTATGGTAGGAATTATAGGATGGAGTTGAGAGTTAGAGTTTTTGCATAGATTATTAACGAACAAGTTTCTAGACTTTCATGTTTGAAAACACGTGCATATATGCACATATGCGTGCACATATAATTATTATATATACTTATATACACACGCTATAATGCATAATAATCCATCAATACCAATGGAGACCCCAGAGACACTGAGGCAGGAACCTGGACAACTTGAATTGGTTGAGTCCAGCCTAGCTGAGAACCTTCCACACAAGGATCAAGTAATAAGGGAGATTTCTCTTCGTTCGACGGGTTCATTTCTTCCATTATGAACAAAAATGTGTAAGGCTGATTAGTGAGGTCTTGAAAATGGCATATAACACATCCACAGAAAATTGTTTTGTTTTGAACTTAAGAAATCATATTCATTGTGTCCCCGTGATGGATTCCTCTCATGCAAAACACTACTATTTTTTTTTTTTTTAAATCACAACGAGCTATACAATTTTCTTTATTTCATAATCATAAAAAATCCTTACTTGTGTACTGTGTCTGGTAATTTCTACCAACGAGAAGGATTAACTGAATAAGGTGTTCGAAAGCACTTGTAGCTATAAGCTGCTTATGTACAAATGATAATGAACTAATGAATTGCTGAGTTGAAAAGATGAAAATGCATAAATAGGCAATGCAGCAGATCTATGCTGTTCACAAACCAAGAAAATATGGATCCTTCTTTTCCCCTTTTTCTAGGAGGTATCATCCTCGATCTGCCTGCCTTTGCTAGTAATAGTTTTAGATCTGGACAGACGTTCAAATGTCTTAGGTAATAATAACCATTTGAATCATGAAAGATCACGCAGCATAAATATCTTAGAACATTCATAAAATTTGAAGGAAGTGGTGATGAATAGAATCTTAATTCAGTGCAACTTTTTTCTTTTTTAAGTTTTTTCTGAGAAGCGCGAACATGAGTTGAAATATATTCAAAACTGTTTAGGAGTTAACTATATTCTTCTTTTGCAGGACTTAGCTCGCCTGATTTAAGGTTTGGCGGCATAAAGTAAATCTTCACCAGTTCTCAACATTCTGATTGGCTTAAAGGGCACAGTTTGAACTGGCTTTCTGCCGATATTCGGAACTGTGATTTAATTGAGGTAGGATTCAGATCATGCAGATGGAAGTATAGACCAGAGGCGTATTTGAAGCTCACTTACAGGCATTAGAATCGTAACTACACAAATTATTTTTGATTTATTTCCTAACCATCTTCATCATTCTTATGATCATCATGCTGGTTGTATTGGAAGGATATAGCAATTAGTAAGTGAATGCTACTGCAAAAATGAGAAATGTAAATACTGTGAAGCAAATGAAAATTAAAAATAAGTCTTGCTGGCATCTAATGGGTTTATTTGATATATCCAAGAAGTAATATATCTGCATTTTGATGTATAATTTATTTTCTGCCTTATACATTTTACTATTTTAGTTTCAAAGAACTGTAATCCTGGATGCTGTGTAACGTTATAAAGGAGATTAAATGGTTAGTGAACTTTTCATGTAGTTATAATGAAATAATTTTGACAATTTATCACTATTAGATATCCTATAATATTATGAGAAGATTTAGATCTTGACGAGTGTCATGGTTTTGCAGATAAAAATAAGGGTGGTTTAATTCTAGCTTTAGTTTGGTTCTTGATGAGCAAAACTAGAATACATCCGGAAAATTGATAATTTACCCCTTCTCTATTATGCACATTACCCTCTTGTTTTGAAATGTCCAACTATGATTTCAAAACTTACAGCATACCTCACTTTAAATAGTTTAAGGGAACAATTTCAATGAGCCGAAAAGTCTCAACGTCCTTGTTGAGGGTTGTCTCTACTTGGTCTTTGAATTGTTGGTCTCTTCATTGGCTGTTTATAATATACCGTCAAACTTTCATTCTTCCTTTGCTTTGCTCTTAGAAATAGAGTAAACAGTTTCCTTTTTCGATTGAGAACTCTTAAGTCGAGTTGGTAAAGAGATCGATTTTTTGTTAGATTCAAAATACTTTTTGACTGACTAGAAAAATCAAATTTTTTTTTTCAGTTCAAAGCACAATCCAAAATTAAATTGTCAAATACTTGAAATTATGAGCAAAATTGACATTTATACAGTCCAAGCGCACGCAATGTCAATCCTCAAATTATGCCCCCAGGCATGGCTCGAGTAATAAGAGTGGGAAAGTGTCTGCAGGTAGTCATGGGTTTGATTTCTCTCTCTGCCTTCAAAGTTCCGTTTCTGACTTACCTGTTGCATTCTTGGGCCCGAGGTTTCATTAGTTGGTAATCGGGTTCCGCTAACTGAGTTTTCATTGTCATTCAAAAGAAAAGAAAAAAAAAATCCTAAAATGCTTAATCCTCACAAAATTGAACCAAACATGTTTCGATTCCACTTCTTCGTCGTAATGTTATTCATGTAGGGAAATATTTTGGTGGAATGGACGAATGGTATATAGGGACAATGTATTTATACTAAACCCTTATCATGGCCTCTAGGGTCATGGTCTAACAGTAGTGGAGTAAAATCGTTTATATAAGATCTTAGATTTGACAGTCCTTACTATTCTGGGATTTTATCCTAAATTGACTTAGTGTATGTGTGAGAATGCATCACTGCACTTGAAGGTTTATCAATTAATAGTCGAGTTTCACTGGATAATCCGATAGTTGGATTCCATCATCTAAATTCTCACATCATCCAAAAAAAAGAAAAAAAAATCCCCTATCATGTATGTGGTTTGAGAAATGGTAAGATCTATCATAGAGTTTATTTCACATGACATTATCTTTTCATTTTTATGGCGATAACTTTATTGTTATGCTAATACTTCTCTTAAACCAAATGATATGCAAGTGCAATTTTGTAGTCTCGATAGATACATTTTGTAATTTCAGATATTTATACAGACGGTTCAAATTTGAGGAATTGATACAATAATGGGTAAATAGCATATTACCTCCTCATATTTTGTTAAAAATGCATAATATTTTCTTGTATTTTCAAAATTAGCTGATTACCCCCTTGTGTTTTATAAAAGTAACTAATTCTCCCTCTATGTTTTTTAAAAATTAGCGCTTTTGTTAAAAAATATAAAGAGACAATCAACTACTTTTAGCAAAACACAGAGGGGGGTAATCAGCTAATTTTTAAAACACAGAAAGGTATTGTGTATTTTTAACAAAAACACATTAAAATAATACGCTATTTACCCTACAATAATTCCATGAAAAGATTCATAATTCGCTTTCGAACCTATCACACCCATACTATGTGATTCATAAACATTTATGTTTTAAGAGAAACTCTTTGATGCAAATAGTAAGACTGTCCAAATTTCACATAAAATAGATCTTACATACATATAAAATTCACTTTTCCTCTCACAGTTAACTGACGATGCTTTAAACATATATTAAAGTTGTGCATATAAGACCCACCTCTTCCCTCAAAATCGGGACTCGAGTTTATTAAGTGTGTTAACACCCTTCAAATTTAATGTTTAACCTCTACAAATGACTAAAACCTCTTTCAAACCCCTCTCTCTCATCCCATGTCCAAAACCATTCTTTCACGCCTCAAGCCCCTCCAAAGCCCCAAACCAAAGCCACCCTCACCCTTCCCCACCACACCCAACATCAAAATCCTTATCAACGACCTCTGCCAAATCCTCAGAACGCAAAATCAATGGCAACAAATCATCGAAACCCGTCTTTCGGAGGCCGAAATCGTCCCCTCAGAGATCGCCCGCCAAGTGTTCGACAAAATTCACGACCCAGAATTAGGCTTAAAATTCTATGATTGGGTCTCTAATCGACCCTATGGTTGTTCCCTTGATGGGTTTGCTTATTCATCTCTTGTAAAGCTCTTGGCTAAGTCTAGAGTCTTTTCGGAGCTCGAAAATGTACTAGATTGTATGAAATGTGATAATGTGTTGCCTACTAGAGAGGCATTGGATGATGTAATAAGAGCTTATTCGATGTCCGGGTTGGTCCAGAAAGCACTTGAAGTTTATTCGTTGGTAAAACAATTGTATGGTGTGGTTCCACATGTGTTGGCTTGTAATGCTTTGCTTAATGGGCTTGTAAAGAGTCGTAAAGTTGAGATAGCACAGAGTGTATACGGTGAGATGCTTGAGAAGCACGATGGTGTTGAGAATTGTTGTTTAGATGATTATAGTACGTGTATAGTGGTGAAAGGGTTGTGTAAGGAAGGGAAGGTCGAGGAAGGTATGAAGTTGATTGAGGATAGGTGGGGAAAGGATTGTATTCCGAATGTCGTGTTTTATAATACGCTTATTGATGGGTATTGTAAGAAGAATGATATTCAAAGTGCTTACGGGTTGTTCAAGGAGTTGAAATTGAAGGGTTTTTTGCTCACAGTGGAGACCTATGGGGCAATGATTAACGGGTTCTGTAAAGAAGGGAAGTTTGTGTATATAGATAAGCTTTTGAAGGAAATGAATACAAGGGGAGTGATTATTAATGTTCGTGTTTATAATAACATTATAGACGCTAGATATAAGCATGGTCGTGCAGTAGAAGCAGTGGATACAGTGAAAAAGATGATTGAAAATGGTTGTGAGCCAGATGTCGTGACATATAATACATTGATTTCTGGTTCATGTAGGGAGGGGAAGGTTCAGGAAGCAGAAATGCTTCTAGAGCAGGCGAGAAGTAGGGGAATGGTGCCGAATAAGTTCAGTTATACTCCTCTTATACACATCTATTGTAGACAGGGAAATTTTGACAGGGCCTCAGTCTTGCTTGTCCAGATGACGGAGTCTGGACATAAACCTGATCAGGTAACTTATGCTGCTCTAATTAATGGGCTAGTTGTTGCTGGCGAGATTGACGTTGCATTGACAATTCGCGACAAGATGATGGAGAGGGGAGTATTGCCTGATGCAGGCATTTATAATATTTTGATGAGCGGGCTTTGCAAAAATGGGAAGCTTTCTGATGCTAGGAGCCTTCTAGCTGAGATGCTTGACCAAAATGTATTGCCTGATGAGTATATTTATGCGACTTTAGTGGATGGCTTCATAAGAAGTGATAATCTGGATGAAGCAAAGAAAGTTTTTGACAACGCAATTGACAGGGGTGTAAATCCTGGGGTTGTGGGGTACAATGCCATGATTAAGGGCTACTGTAAATTTGGGAGGATGAAAGATGCAGTCTATTGCATGAATATGATGATAAAAGGAAACATTCGACCAAATGAATTTACTTATTCCACAATTATAGATGGCTATGTGAAGCAGCATGACATGGGTAGTGCATTAAGGATGTTTAGCCATATGGTCAAACAGAAGTGTAAGCCAAACGTAGTCACATACACATCTCTAATAAATGGCTTTTGCCGCAATGGAGATTCCGCAAGAGCTGAAGAAATGTTTGTGGAAATGCAATCCAATGGTTTGAGGCCGAATGTTGTGACTTATACCATACTAATTGGTAGCTTTTGCAAGGAGGGAAAACTCCGAAAAGCGGCTTCTTTCTTCGAGAAAATGCTTATGAGCAAGTGCAACCCCAACAATGTTACATTTCATTATTTGTTGAATGGACTTTCAAACCAACAACCTAATACAGTCTCTAACGCAGATGAGGATGGGAATGACAAGTCTTTATTTTTAGATATTTATGGGAGGATGATATCAGATGGCTGGCTTCCAATGATTGCCGCATACAACTCGATTCTTGTTTGTCTTTGCTTAAATGGGATGCTGAAAACTGCACTGCAGTTGAGGGATAAAATGGTTAGTAAGGGTTGTTTTTCTAACTCTGTTACTTTTGCTGCGCTGTTACATGCCATATGCTTAGAAGGTAAATCAAAGGAATGGAGGAGCATTGTCTCCTGCAACTTGAACGAGGAAGAGCTTAAGGCTGCCGTAAAGTACTCGTTAATGTTTGACCACTACCTGGCACATGGGATGACTTCAGAGGCTTCATTGATATTGCAAGGCTTAGTTAAAGACTACAGTCCACCTAATGAAGAATTGAATGATCTAAAAGTTTCGGGGATAAGGGAAACATAAATTCTCGTCGTTTGATATTTTCAGAGTACATCTCATCGGCCTGAAATATAAGCTGTCTTCAGCTAAATGGAGAAGCTGTGCTAGATCCAACAGATTGCTAATTGTATGGTTGATGTAGTGGTAATACAAGACACTATAGATCAGCACTGCGGGTATTCTACTATAGTGGAGTGTAGCATTAATCGAGGACTTCCAGCATGCTATGAAACGGCACACGCCAACGTGCATTATATTATACTTTGCCCTCGACCCCATTCCCTAGTATATGGCAAAAGCTCTGTAACAGTTCTAAGTCTCTTCGTGCAGGTGACTCGAATCATCCAAGTTTTAAGATATGCTCTTAGTAGCTTTCCTTGCGAGAAGACAAGGTGCAAATATGCTTCCTTCAAGTTACATGATTCATGTTGTTTTCTTCATCGCATACTTCAGAAAAAGAAAGAGAGGGTGAACCCCACCCACTCGTTCACTTCAGGCCTAACTTCTTTTCGAGCTTGTAAATCTTGTAAAATAAAACCACTAGTTCAATGTTTCTTATTCTATGAGCATATACATTTTTACTTTCATAGTACACCAATATATTTGCTCCCAATATCTTCTGTCCAAACCTTTTGGTAATTAACTATGTTCTGAAATGACTTCAAAGAAAAAGAAAAATAAATAAAGAAAAGAACAAATCTGTGTGATTCTGCTATTATGTGGATCACTTTGTTGCCAGGAAGTAACTTACATGATAGTCAGATTCTTAAACCATTCATGTTTCCAGCAGTCTGAGAGGAAACATGCTTGGCAACTGTGTTATCGACAATGGCGGTTTCATTTCATGGAATTGAGCATCAAGTTCAAGGTTGAAAAGTATTGCATTAAGCCGTGAACAGATCACTCGGGTAAGTTAGCTTTAGTTTTGCTGCTACTTTTTGTTTACGTTTGTGTTCGTATGAAAAAGCTTACAATATAAATCCATGTTCCATTTTGAAAACAGGAAGTGAAATCAGAAGTTGCACCACCTGACATAAAAGACTTGCATTTGCAATGGAGAGGATGAAGAAGAAGAATAAGAAGATGAATACGACATGCAAGTACTTGTATCTTAAATAGAGTGACAATATCCATTGGAATATCAATGTGGAAGTGGTTGTAGACTGTAATTCATTCTCTCCGCGTTGTTCATAACCTTAAGTTTTTGCCTCTCCACCCCCAGCGTCCCTCGCCGTACCCCATTGATTGAAAACCATTCTGGGACATCGTCATTTAGTGGTCTTGGAAGGTTTTAATTGTCTCCTTGACAGCCTGCAGCTATATGCCAAACTGTAAGTGTACATAGACACACATAGACCTGTATACAGGCCCACACAGAAGGCCACTAAATCCCAGGTCGGTCTCAAAAACATTTGCCCGGATAAAATGGTAGTCTAACACGTGGGCCCCACAACTAGGGTGGTCTCACAGCCGTTTTGTCCGGATGGATGTTTTTTAAAGAATTTTCCTGAAATCCCAGAAAACCTTGAAGATCTCTCATGTTCAGTCTTCTTCATTGAAGGCTGAGAAATTGATGTGTAAATTGTCATTTCATCAATATTGCAAAAGCCAACAGAGAGTATATAATTGACAGAAAGATCATTGATTACTTCTGAACTTGTATAAATGAATAATTGGAGATACACAAGTTAATACTAAATACATCAATATCAATGTAACATCCAACATCCAAAAAATTAGCCCGCATGATGACAATGATGCGTATAGTGAAAATACAATGGCTCAAACCCAAACAAATAGCTGATGAATACAAATTCTTTCTACCAGACACGATTATGTTCACGCCCTACTATAACCAGTTGATGCCGAAAGTAAACGATGAAGCAGTGAAAAACTCGAAACTTACAATTTGAAGTCACAAAAGCAGTCAGGCAAAGCTGATCCTATACCCATTATGAAATCATCTCTGTGAATCCGCCACAAGGCTTCCATCAATTCCTTCCCCTTGATCCCCTGAGCAGTAAGCTCTGAGAAACCTCTCCGGCTTAAGAAAAGTGTTTTGTACAACCCCTTGAAAGCGCGCATAGCAGATACCATTTTATCCATATTCCCGAAAAATGTAGCAATATAGGAATCACTATTTATGGATACGTAATAATCAAGTGCAGCCTTGGTATTTCCGTGCATCGTTTTGAAGTCCTCACTAGTAAGAAGACTTGATTTAGTAAAAACATTGGGGTATACAGAAGTTAGACTGTCAAGTTCCATGATCCCATCGCCAGCTGCCAAATAGATATTTGTGTTTGTCGGGATGGACAGAGCTTGAAGAATGAGAGCAGTCTCATGCGGCGTGAGGGGGCACTTCCCCCGGGCTCTCCAGACACGAGCCGCTTCTCCAGTCCAAGGTTTCCGATCGCCTTGTGCAGCCTCTATAGCTTCCATGGAGGCAGAGGAAAGATTAGTATACTGGCATTGACTGTAAGCTACCATGTCAGGTTCAAAACGGAGGTGAAGCGTGAGGAAGGGTTTAGGTATAGCTTGTAGAAGCTCAAGGCTTTTCCTCTCCAATGTTTCAGTAAGGCGTAGAGCATTATAACACGCCTGACAAAGTGCAGCTTTTGCATACATAGGATACCTAAATGATATAATAGGAAGACATGTTAAAAGAGTCCGGTATTAGAAGGAAAAGCAATTGTAGAGAATATGTTGACAACTTTCTTAGAGACTATCAAAAGCTACATATGAGATAAGAGGAGAAAGAAAAGGTGTAAAGAAAAATATAGAACAGCCTCAGAATAAACGAGAAAATTACTTGTTTGTTTACTACAACATATGTCGTGCTAATGTTGGTTTCCACAGGAAAGAAAGCAGATGAGAGCATAACTGCTTAATCAAATACTTATATAGATATGGGAGGGGCAGGCACAACACCCAACCCCCCCAACAACACCCCTCCCCCAACACAAAAAGAAAGAAAGAAAGAAAAGAGAGGAACCATTGGAAATAAAAGGTTACTGTCTGTAGCAAAAGTTAATCATAACTGAAATAGTTTCTGGCCAGAGAAATAAAAGAATATGGATAGTGTGATACCTATCCCTCCGTTGACTCATTGCTGGTGTAATTGAAATATAACGATGCTCTAACAAGGAAGGAAGAACACTTTCTACATAATCAAATTGGCCTTTACGTTTACTACAATCAACTCGAACAGGTTCTTTCGATGCAATCTCTGCAGGCAACTCTTTCACCACTCTAACAAAGCCTTTTGTTTGTTCAATGAAGTAGTCCACATCAAACACATCTGCAAAACCACTGAGCACAGAAGCTAAAAATGTTAAACAACATAATAAGAAATAGAAGAAAACAACTAAGCGGAGAGCACAAATAGCGACAAGACACATTTTGATCTACTACTTCACGGTAAGTTTGGTCAAAAGAGCAGTTGGAAACATGCTTCCTTCAGTTAATCAGATCAGTTTTGCCTTCCTTTTTTTTCTTTTTTTTTTTCAATAGCATAAGAAAAACACAATATATGGACAAATGGAAAGTTGCCTAAAACTTTATGCAGTTTTGCAGTCGTGATGCAAGAATGCTCTATAAAGCAGCTTCAAAAGAGACAAACTCAAAACTGCACCTAGTAAAAGTATATGGTTAAGTGAACAGCTCCTCCTAGGAATCGAAAAAGGAGGCAATTAATTCTTCAGCCTTTGCTGATTCTACTGGAATTTTTACTTTAAGAGGTTGGAGTCTGACCCCACGGTTGGAGCTTTAGACATTGATCAAACCCTTATCCAAGTATCAGGCATCCACAACCAATACTCACGGTACATAGAAGGGTCCAGGTAACCTAGGTCCTACTAAATCTTGAAGGATATTAAGAAGCTGAGTTTCTCTCCAGATACTAAGGACGATCAAAAGTCCAAAACACAGAAGCAGTTGAAATTAAACAGAACATAGAGGCAAATATTGGTTTTAGAAAGTGGTTGCCCTGGGTGCCCAGCATTTGATCCCTGCACTAATGACCTGATTTGGGAACTAAACCACTCTCTGATGTGACAGAACTGATGATATCAAGCATATTTGGTGTGTTCCACCTAAGTTGTAACACCATAAAAAGAAAAGAAAAAAGTACATAGCTAAAGTCTCGCAATCATCATGCACCTTGATTCATTCCAATATGCAGCCACTTCAAACTTGGGTAAAACAAGAGTTGCATTCAACAGCCAAGCTATCCCAACACCATCACAGAACTGCAATAATCAAAACCAGACTATGTGAATCCTTATAAACTATCATAACCGCCAATTAAAAAAAAAAAAAGAAGTCAAAGAGATGACAAATAAGAAATAAAGTTTGAGCACTTACATCCCTCCTCATCTGATTGAGCCCACCAAAGCAATCCACTCTGATATACCCATTAGTCTCAGCTGGTAGAGCTGCAGCATTTTAACAAAAAAAACCAAATGCAAATGTCTGCATTGGAAGCCAGTCAAAATTGAAACTTTAGAAAAATTAAACTCGATCCGCAGGCACACACACAAGCACACCTACATTCACATGCTGCCACACACAAAGATAAACATATCTTACACCTAAGCTCAGAATTATAGCCAATTTTATACTGAAATGTCCTAGCAAGATGTTTAAAATTCAACATTAGTCATGGTGTCACAAATAGTTCAGAATTGACAGTCCTATCTCCTCCTTATTCATAGTGCAACGAGTATTATAATGCTTCAAGAATATCTTCCCATACAGCTTAACATCCCAGATGTACAATATCAACGATACTTATTACTCGGAAGTCCCTAACTAAATGCCTACCTTATTTTCTTTCCACAGTCAAAGTACTAATCTTTTGTAGCAATTTTGCCACATTGATTCTTTCAATAACTGATGAAACTATTATGACGATAATAAACTAGTTGGAAGAAAATATTACCAAAATGATATACGAAATCAAAACTAACTAAATCAAACCCAAAAGCAAACTTATCCAACTAGGTGGGATCGACATATATTCAAAATTAACTGATAGGGAAAAACAAAAAAACAAAAAAGAAAAACTAACCAGGTGGGTGGCCTTGAAGCCACCAGTTGCAAGGCCGCCATTCGACAATCCTTCGAATCGTCCATATCTCCGGCCTTTGCGACCTGCAATCACAGCGATAATAATCTTGAAGAAATTCTTACTCCTATATATTTAAATAAAAAAGGGTCGCTAAATTCTTAAAAAAAACGCCCGTGTTTAAAAATGTCTTGCCCAAGTTGCCCGTTTATTAGATTCCAATCCCACAACTTACATAACATTATAAATTACATTATTAGATTATTACAATACTACAAACATATAACATAACAAATCATATTATTAGATCATTACGATAATCCAACAACCACGACCCGTAACACGAAAAAAACTTATTAGATTATTACAGTACCACGAGCTATAACATAAAACAGAGACTTGTAACTTACAGTGAAGAAGATGGTGAAATAGGGGTAAGTGGGAAAGGTGAAGGAGGGGAAAAGAAGACGAGGGCAACAAAGAGAGCAAAAGTGAAGGCTGCTAACACCAACAATGTTTTCCTCACTGTTGAATCTAACACTACCATTTTCTTCTTCTACAAATACACAGAGCTTAATTGATTGGTTGATAGATAAGAGTGATCGTGTGAAGTGGGTTCGATTTGTATTTTGTAGATTTAGATCTCTTCCTTTGTTGTCTTCACGACTTGTCGGCACTGTTTCATGTGGCATTAATCGCAACTGTTTTCTTTTAAACTTTCTTCCTTTCTTTTGTTTTTGTCCGCTCGACGCGGTTCTGTAAAAAATTCGTATTTTAATTTATAACGACTTAAATTTTTTATAATTGTAAATTATAAATATGAGTTTGAGTATTTTAAATTAATTAATTAATTTAATCTGTTACCACATTATTAGTTGAATTTGAATTATTACAATGAAATTAGTAGTCTTAGATTATGGTTCTACTCTATTTTGTCTAGCGCAATATCAATGATCCTGGACTATGGTTTTATTTTATTTTATGGAAAATATCACAAATGGTTCCTATTATTTTTTTAAAATTTTAAATTTATTTATATTGTTCAAAATTAACTTATTTAATCTTTATTTTAAAAAAAAAATCAAATTCGTCTCTATTATTCAACATTCGTTAATTTAGTATTTATTGTTTCTTAAAAAATTTCAATTTAGTCCTTAAATAGGGTCATATGCAAGACTAAATTAAAATTTTTAAGAAATAATAAAGACTAAAATTAATTATTATTTTTTTAAAAAAATAATAAAGACTAAATTAGTTAATTTTGAACAATGAAGATGAATTTAAAATTTTTTTAAAAATATTAAGGGTTAAATTGACTAATTTTAAATAATAAAGTTATTTAAAATTTCAGTAAAATAATAGAGATCATTTGTATAATTTTTCCTATCTAGCATGATACGGCCGTTGAATACTTAAAGGGGAGAAAGATTGTGACATTCCCTCTTGTATTGTCAGACACAATGAGGATGTCACGTATTTAAAGAGGAAAGATGGTAACACTCAATCCTGTATTGATTTTGTAAAAAAATTGTATTTAATTTATAATAACTTACTTCACTATTATTGTAAATATAAATTTAAGTATTTTAAACCAATTAATTAAACTCAATATATTTACACACTAATAATTAAACCTGAATCGTTACCATTTTCACATTTCATTTGGTTTTTACCTCTTCCATAATCGACTCACTGTTAAATGGGTTTGCATAAACATCCTGCTGCTACTCTTGATAGCTCTAAATTTTCCTTTTGTGAAGCTCTACCAACAATAATGCAACTATAATGATTATTTTTGAACTTCCTAATTAGCAGTTCCAACAGCTCCGTATCAAGGCAGAATGTATATAAGAAGAGTGTCTTCTTTTTTATTTTTATTTTTCATGTCGAACCAGGATCAACGAGGATTGAAATAACTTTAACATCAAAATCAACCTCTTCGCTTTAGACTCAATTCCACCATCATAAATGGAACACAACTCAAATTAGGCATAAAAAGAATTGACAGATACAAGGAAGAATTCGGCACGAAAACCTATCTCAAAACGATGGATGAGAACTTGAAAAGAAGATCACCTCTACGAGAACCAAGTGAACTAATCCGCAAAGTGTCAAAACTGTTCCGCGATGTTAAGAGAGACGCGATAAGAAGAAAGAAACATAACTAAGAAATCAGGCTACTACTTTTGTAACTACCGTGAAATTGAGAAGAGCAAATCAAACAGTTGTTTCTCTCAGCTTGTATGCCTCGGCATTTGCATTCTCCCTCTCCTCTTGAGCAGCGGCCATTAACTCATCGAAGTTGGCTGTCTTCCCCAGAACTATTTCGATCTGGAAAACAAAATATCAGTAAATTCATAACTCTTTCCAGAGCCAGCACATTGAAAGAATAATGAAGATATAGAAAAATTATAAGAAGGCATCTTCCAACAGAAGATCAACGGAATTGCCAAAGACAACACTGAAAATGACAATGGAGCTCAGCACATTCAAAACAGATAACACATGATTAGTGCATATCAAAACAGATAACAGATAGACTTTCTCCTCAGCAAAATGCTAGTAAATTTAATGTCAACAAATAACACATGATTTTGGGGGTCCAAAATACAAGAAGGAAATTTTGGAGGGGTGATTAATCATGGAAGCCAGTCAAACTACTTTTGCATCGTCAACAAATAAGTTCCAGTGGATATATCCAAAAATGACACCACTCTTGCCCGTTACCTAGATGTAACTTCACAAAATAAGCAATAAAATACAATTAAACATACAATCACGTGTTTAAAAAATCTGGAGTTGATCCTTTCCACTACAAGAAATCCAGTCATACTACTAAATAGAAGCCTAATTAACTAAGCGATTTTCCCATCTACAAATTTCCAAAACATTGATGTTAATGTATGTAGAAAGAGACATTAAAAGGAAAAATAGTTCTTATTATATTAATAAAGAAGCAACCCTTTATAGTAAGATACTAATAACTACTACAACAACTGATAACCTTATCCTTTTGCTTACAGTATGAATGGTCTGACAACTAAGCAAGGAATAGGCTAGGGGCCAGGTATAGAATTTATGAGGCAAATTCAGTAGCTCCTTCGATATTATTTGCAAAAGCTGAACCTCTATATCCGCATACAACTTTATCTAATCGGACTGACCTTTGCTTTTTGCACCAGTCTCCCCCTCGCATCATCCTTTATATCCACCGTAGATGTCAAGATTTCTGCAATTTTAAATTTCAGGAGAATAAAAATAAAATCACTCATCTGGAGTCCTGCAATTCACAGCTTGAATCTCGATAAGCACCAGAAAGGACAAGAATACATATATCAGAGAACTCACTCTTCTCAACAGCTAGTCCATTATTCTTCAGAATTTCTGCAACTGTGACAACTGTTGCAATTGCTGCATCACAATATTAAGAAAGCATATCAAGACTTCTATGCTAACGATAGAATGCTCATAATGATAATGGCAAACCAAGCAAAAGTATTCAAATAGTCATTGCCACCTCGACTCCTCAAGTCAAATAAACAGCTCCATATACCACAGTACATGGAATACCTTGACCAACTCATCTGTGCAAACTCAAACAATGTTTCACAAAAAGAAAAAACACAGAGAAACTAAATCTGACTTCCATATTCAGAAAAGGAAAAGTCACACACCCGCTAAATGGATCATGGAACCCCCTCAATTCAAACTAATAATTTTTTCAGCAAATATCAGAGTTTCCTCTAAAATCTATCCTTGATATTTATCTCAAGTTCTCAATAATTATCCCATAATATGTAGGCATAAAAGACCGGCCCACATCCACATTTATCATAATCGCTCTCTCCGGCACATAAACCTTCTAATCTAGATAAAACACCATCTACAAGATTTTGAAACGGCATTCAAATTCTACAAGCATCTGCTCATGAAATAGAAGGACAAAAGTAAAAAGTAAGGACAAAAGTAAGCACTAAAAACAATTCAAAATAGCAAAGATTACAGACAACAAAGAAATAAAAGGCATTATGCAAAAGCGTTATAGTAGTTCAGAAGATGATACCCATTCCAAGAGCTGACAGCTCAACTTCACTATTTTGCTGCATGTACCTCTGCACCAATAACCACAATGAATATTAACACACAAGTAGTCGAAACCACCCAATCTCCAAACAAAATTCCACCTATATAAGGTTGTTAAGTTATAAATGAACAAAGTTCAACATAGTCCCATTGTTTAATGAAATTCCCATATTAGTCCAATTATTACAAATCTCAAGTCGGTCATTTCTGTTTTTGTACCGTAAAATGGAGATAGAAAATGAATCACGTAAAACTCTGTTGGCATTAAATATATTTCCTGTTCTCAGTCAGGTTTTGGGATAAAGATAACAAGAGCGACCAATTTGGTACTTACCTATAAATAACATTTAGGACTAATATCGCAATTATTGTAACAATGACAACTACGAGGATGCAATTAAACAATGTGATTGCCCCACGAAAATTGCCTATATATACATATACATAAAAGAAGATGACTTCTCCTTTCTTTTATGTATATGTAGATATAGGCAATTTTCGTGGGTGACTTCTCCTTTCTTTTATCATTTGGGAGCCAGTCTGAGATGAAAGTCTCGTGCACGGTTTTGAAAGAGAGAAAGAAGTGAGAAATCTTTTGTTCTGATTCTGATTCTCCCACTCCAGTAGTTGCTTCACATTCTGTTACTTCAAAAGTAGCTGCTTCAACTTCAGCCATTCAAATTTTCGATATTCTTTTAATTTCTCATTAAACGAATGGCATCTTCTTCAGGAAATCATAGCTATTCTTAGCATGATATTATTCCATTCTAATTCCACGCCTGATTATTAGTTATTGATGCCCCCAATTTGATATAGATGCTCATATGCGCGCGGGCACACGCACACACACACACACACATATATATAAATACATATACGTGTATAAAATGTACCTTGGCGAGATTAACATAGAAGAAGAGAGGTTTCTTAGTGTTGGAGACTTGAATGGGATTCTTCTTGTCTGTTTCAGCAATCTTCGTTTTGTTTACTCCTTCTGTTATTGCTTCCATATTTGATATCACCCAAAATTAAGTTCTTCAAACCCTAATCCCCAATTCGATTGTATTATATATATAAGTATGTATTGGTTTGATCTCTGATATGTGTGTAAGTAGTGTAATGTAATGGAGAGGAACTAGCTAGGGTTTTCGTTTTTAAAATTTCTATTTAACCCCTAAAGAATTTGGAAATTACATTGAGATGCGTTTGGGACCAGGAATGGAAATTCTTGAAAATTTCTATTTTACCCCACAGGTTTGTAGAACTCGATTATCTCACCACATGTTTTAGAAGTTTTTTTTTGGGGGGGGGAAAGATAAAAATGTATACATTACTTGGATTTTTATTGGCATCCTTTTTTTTTTTTTTGCTAAGTGTTTTTATTGGCATCTTTATATCTAATACTTTTTTCATTTCTTGGTCGTAAATTTTATTCACTGTGACCAATATCAACTTACTCAGGTATTTTCAAAGACAGAAAAAAAACAGCAGTAAAAGGACCTAATGAAGAAACAATCATCAAATTAGGCGGAAGCTATAATATAATCTAAAGAAATTTATTTCATTGTAATTTCCTCAATCAATTGTATACATTCAACATTCAAAAGCCATTATGTGTTCAAAGGCGCTTCTTTGATAAGGAAGAATGAGCTACGCCTTTAAGTGAAAGGGCAAACAAAGCAAAGCAAAAAGAAAAAAACAAAAAAAACAAAAAAAAAGGATGAAGAGATATTTACATATCCTATTTTTATCCCTAGTAGTTCCATACTTCTTTTAATTCTTCTTTTCGTGAAATTTTGTAGTTTCGTGTTTTTTTTAATTTTTCTTTTTGTTAAATTTTATAGTTACTTAAATACATAAGTTATGATGTTTAATAACTCAAATCATGTTATGGAGAGCATCTTCATTACCAAATGATTATTAAAGTTCAAGTATGGAATTTGATAAGCATAATCGACTATTTTATGCACTATAACATATATATGATTATTTATGTGCATCTAAACATTCCGCATTATCAGCCAAAATGTTCAGAATACTATATATGATAATGACCCACACAATATTCTTCTGAGCTTCCACGTTTTGCATACATAATTTTGATATGAAAATGTCAACTTGACATCTCTTTTATTATCATCTTAATTCGCATCCACAATAATTCTTAAATGTAAGATGCAACTCTACAAGAGAACGACCCTTCAATATTCTAATCTCTAGACGTAATAATCAACGAGAGTAGATCCACTATAGTGCGTAAAACCCTAAAGTTTTTATAAAATATACGTGTATTTATTCTTAAAAGTTTTAAGAATATACATATTTTTAATATGAAAAATTAAATTAGTTCTTATTAAAAATAATAATAATTAGTGTTATAATTTTTATTAAAACAAAAATTTTAGATCGACACCCATAACGAACCCTTCATGTCGCTTAAACGTTAGAAGCTGATGGCTGGCTTAGAGAAGTTGTATTTGAAGCTTAACTCCATGTGATTGTTTATGTTGAAAGGGATTCGATATTCTCTTTCGTGTTATATGTTGGTTGCTTGTAGCAATGTATAATATTTCAGATCAAATAAAAGAATTGGAAATTGTCGGCCATTGGCATGTTTCAATAATACACATTCAATATTCTTTGCTTGATAAATAATTAGTTGACAAATAATAATCACCAATTTAACGTTCTGAATTTAAAGATTGAAGACACAAGATGAAATTGAAACCAAATCAATTGAGATGTTAAGTAATCGACTGATAGGAACCTACATCAAAGATTTATATAAATGTAGCTTCCATCAAGAATGGAACAAACGATTAATGTGTTAACTTATAGATCAAATATATATCTTTAGTTTCAATCGCTTTGACTAAACTGAGTTAGTCACACGATGCCTGAATTTTTTTTTTTGTTTGTCAACTAGCAATTATATTAATCAAATTATAAGCACGTAAAGAGGGCCCAAAATATACACATAGGCCCAGACAAAATAAAGTAAAAAACAAAGGCTAAAATCAGCAAATCAAAACCACCAATAAAACCAGATTGTCTCAGATGGCATGCATGTAACCACTGACATGCTTCTCGTGGGGAAAAATGGCATTCTACCCCCTTGAAATTGTCGAATGTGCTATTTGTTAATTTAGTAGGTATTATAAGTTTAAATAATAATTTGAGTTTATTTTTTGGGTCATCGAATTTGAAGTTCAAAATAGTTATTTTTAAGTCTAAGATATTAGTGGTGATTACGTGTAGCACTAGAGCAAGTCATTATTGGGACGTGAGAGCTAAGTTCAATACGAAATTCTCAAATAGGAGTTTTAAGTAATATTTTTGATTAATTATTTTAGATTAATAAATTTGATATTCAAGTAATTATTTTTTAGGATTACAATATTAATCTCACTTATAGACATAAATTCGAAGCTCAAAGTATGACAAAATTATCTCTTATGATATGTCGAAAGGCATTTATTTACCTCCTTGTCATTAAGAAAATGATGCATTTGGCTCCAAAATGCTCTCATATGCAATCATCTTTTAACTTTTGTAAAAAAAGAACATATGGGACAAACCAAAAAATAGAATTCAGAACATTTTGGAAGTCAAATATATCTTTTTTTAAAACTAGGAAGGATTAAAATGTACATAATTAAATAGTGGACAACTGCAATGAAATAATTTTTTTCAACCAACAGGCCTTTTTGACCAAAAAAAAAAAAAAAAAAGGTTTTCAGTCTAGTGGTATACTCTTCACTATAAGTATAAGAGATTGCGAAATCAATTTTCGTAAATAATATCTTTAATTTATATTGTATGACTTAGACTTCTTTTAAATTTAAAAAAAAAATGTTTTTTACCCTAAAGTTATAGACATCAAAGTGGAAAACTAATTAGTTATTCTAGCTGGATTGCATTAAAAACCAGCTCTGTACAACAAGTGATCTACATGCGCTAAAGGACATGAAACGGTGCATGATGACTAGGATAAAACGTTGAATAGTGAGACTAATGTGAATAATTTTTGGACTAAATATGTACTATGACAAAAATACTATAGATGCAAAATAGAAAAGGGGAGTCCAATAACTCAATTTACATCAATTCATACTCATTCAAATTTGATTTAATCAACAATTAAAAAGTATTATAAAAAAATAGAGTAACTTCTTTTTCTTGATCAGATCAATAAACTAGTGTTGTTAAACCTAATAACTACTTGGACCAAAATCAACTGTTCTACAATAATTAATCTAAGTTATCACTTATAAACCACTTATCACTTTTTCCATCAATGTAAGATATTACAATCGCCGCCTATTTAGAACTTTACATCCTTGCTAGTGGCACACAATCAATCAAGACTTACAAAGTAGTACACGACTCTAGAAGTGACTAGAAATAAAAACAAAGCAACAGATTGGCTCACTAACACCCCAAATTAGAATGTTTGAAAAATTCATCCAATTAAAGGAAATGAAAAGATTTTTGTACCCCTCCATATCCTTTACTTATTTCAAAATTGCAATCTAAATAAGAGGAAAGGTTCTCCTTTATTTACTTTTCTTTAAAAATGTGAATCCAAACGAACTGTAAGTGTACCAGACTAGGTTTGCTTCATCAAAATCGAATATTATTGTACAATATCCTTCACGACCTGTACGTTCAAACTGGATTCGTGGGCTCTACATCGCCAAAGGAGCCTGTCCGTCAGGTTAGACGGACACAATAATTTTTCCTCACTTTACTACTGATCCGAAAGAAAAAAGAAGACCAGTTTTCGTTTTCACTATCACCATTTTTAAGGTTAAAAATGGACCTGAACCGAATTCTTGCTGTGCATATGATCTTTTAAGGAAAAAGAATTAGTGTATACGTTAATGCCATGCAACTCATCTCTTAAGGATGCTGACTAATAATACCATCTAAGCATAATTAATTCTCAAACAATGCATCTCCAATACTTAATTTCTTGTCTGCCCGTTGTTTAATCAATTTTTTTTCCCACTTTTTGTGACGAGAACCCAATTCGATTTAAGTAGGATTACATCCTAACACATTTTCCGAGTCAGACGAAAGTTGTTTAATAAGTGTTGCCTATAAAAAATTATCGTTTGGACATCATGCTCCTTGGCTAACCAGCCAATCATACCATCTAATGTGATTCTAAACTACACGATCGAGCACGTCTAACCAAACAAAATAATAACTGAACAGAAAAAATAATAATAATAATAATTAATAAACTGTGAGAAAACTAGCTAACAAAGACATAAAATTTTGCAAATAATTGACTCGTTGTATGAGTCCTTTAGAATTCGTAATTAACTGGTTTTTTCTTCAATAAAATTCGTTTAATTACAAAAGATAATTTACCATCCTGTTGATTTTGCAATGACATATAGTATTCTCCGATATAAATTGACGAGCAAGGTATTTCTTAGTAATCACGGATTAAACAAGACAGGACAAGCGAGAAGGGAAGGCTGACATAGATATTGATTTGACGAAAAGGGTATTTCTAATTAATTTGGAGATTACCATCTTCCTACATTTGAATTATTCTATATTTCATTAAAACACCAAGAAAATGCGCGTTGATTCTTTTAAGTTACGGATTAAATCGTCTATGAACAAAACGTACACTCATCTAACAATGACAACAAGGATTATTTCAACTATGTGCTGTATATACTATCTTCACAGTTAAGAAAAATACTAATGGTTTGTCGTCCACAATTCATCTAGTGATAACTTCAAAAATTGTAGAAGTATTAAGATTTGAATTTTCTTATAGCGTTAAAAAATTTGAATTATTTAGCTTACGAATTACAGAACTGAATTATCTCTTTAGTACCGCTAATCTAATTTGTAATGCGATAACGTTATAGGTTTCAAATCCAGTCTTGCTGAGTCAAGACCATTCTGGATATAGATAAATACGGAAACTTCAATTAAGAAGACTTTTCAAGTCATAATAAAAATTGTCCCACTTACAAAGTCATGCAAATTAAAATGTTTAGATAAATAATAAAAAGAAAAAAATATATATTAATTACCTTAATGGATTGGTTGATATTGTTATGGTGTTATGAGTAAATCCATAAAATGATAAAAACATTTCACGATATTTGAATCATGCTAGCTCTCAACAATATGATACTATACAAGGATTCTTACTCGTGTGTGAGATCTAACCCAATAATTTTTTCTTTTTTAGATGACATATAAATTCATTCAATAGAATCTGACTATCAACTAGTACTGCTACACTCATATATGTAACGAGTTAATTAATAACAAAATTTCAAAATAATAAAAATATCAATTTCAACTTATTATCATCATCGGCAGACCATGCTCCACAGACGACCCAACCCAATAATTGATAGGTGCAAACAATGATCCTACTCAGCGACGTGGAATCTACGTGTCTATGGTATAATCCGTCTGACACGTGGGTTAGAAACAAGGCAAGTGGCATTCATGAAGATCCCTCGTGTTGTAATTATATATAGTTGCTGTAGCAAATACCAATTTTCTCACCTTCAATTGTCTTCAGCACCCTAACAAGCATACCTATTTTCTCTCCTCTCTCTTCATCCAGATAAAAACCATCATTTTTAATCTTGTCTCTCTCTCTCTCTCAGCTTTATCTCTCCATTCATATTTTTCTGCTCAAGCTTGTTGCTTACAGAGACTGATCTCATCAGATAAAACCTAGTTTTTTCATACAAATTTTGTTATTTATTTGTTAGAGAAAAGATGAAGGGAAATAATGGAAACCCATTGCACTTGACGTCTTTGAATCACATCTCACTTATATGCACATCAGTTGAGGAATCCATTGATTTCTACACCAATGTTCTTGGTTTTGTCCCTGTCAGGAGGCCTGGATCATTCAATTTCGATGGAGCATGGTAATTTCCATAACTGGGTTAGACTTTAAAAAAACATTGATGTGTGTGTCGCGTGTCGACCCCACATGCACATAGAATCAGGTTCTAACGTTTGAAAACCTCTGTATGTTATCAAGAAAAAACCCCATAACATACAATTATATAAAAAAACATGAAAGGAGACGATTTTCCTACCTTTCTCTTAACTCGTGTCTAACATGAGTTTCGTGTATTTGTTGAGATGCCAATTTTCTTGCTGAGGTCATATGTATAACTTTCTTGTGTTTCTTGATGTCCAGGCTGTTTAGCTATGGAATAGGAATACATCTGTTGCAATCAGAAGACCCGGAAAGCATGACGAAGAAAACGGAAATTAATCCCAAGGATAATCATATCTCTTTTCAGGTGAACTTCTTGTTTCAGTAATTATTTTTGGTATTTTTTTTTCATATCTAATTTAAAATCTAATAAGCTTTTTAATTCAATGCTCAAACTTAAATATTCATAAGAGCAATGTAGGTTTTGTGGGGTAATAAGATCTTATTATTATTAACCCATGAGTTGAAAGAAACGATCAAAATAGTGATTTTTTGTAATTATTTCAAATTACGGTATCAATTTCTATTTTAAAGAAAGATTTTATTAAATTAGTGCAACATGAAGTGACTGGAATCTAGCCACTCGAACTTTAGTACAGTGGTAAAGTTACGAGCTCGAATTTATATTGTACGGGTTTAGTCATCCCTAAATAAAAACAAGTGACTGGATTCTGAATCGATACAAAAAAAGCTCTGAAATAAAGACAAGAAAAACGTCTCTTTCCAATGCATATGATACTTCTAGTACACTAGGTTATGTACAGAGAATGATCCGTGAAACAAGAAATTTATCTAATTTATATGAGACAAATTCCATGAAGTTAATAATATTCAGCTTAATATTCTCTGGTACTCGTAAAAGCATTCTTGTTCATTGATTACTGTACCAAGCCATTTGTCAACACCTGTGTCTTAGGTGAGATCTCAAGAATTAAAAAATGATAAATGGAAAAAAAATGGCAAGATTCTGCATTAATTAATTACCTCATTTAAAAATAAAAATTTCAGCCGTTAAAAAATAATTTATTATATTTATTTACTGTTCCTAACGCGTTCCTGTGGGGGACTGCACATTCCGTGTGGAGAGGCCTTACTGTGCTTCTACGAAAGTGTGCTCTTTTTTTTCTATTGAGGGCTGTTATGTCAATGTGGCTCTGCCACTACTAATGTCTTTTAAGTAGGATTGCGTACGCCTTGCATCTGAACATGTTCTAAGCTGAATACAGCCTTCTACATGAATATTTCTAGGCGGTATAGAGTCTTGCACGTGAACATATTCTAGTAAAGCGGCACGGACATAATTTTAGGCAGATCATGTCATTTGCTCTTTGTGTGCATGCAGTGTGAGAGCATGGGTGCAGTTGAGAACAAACTGATAGAAATGGGAATCAAATACGTGCGGCAGCGGGTAGAAGAAGGAGGGATACAAGTGGATCAGCTGTTCTTCCATGACCCAGATGGCTTCATGATCGAGATTTGCAACTGTGATAACTTGCCTGTGATACCATTAGCTGGAGAGATGGTTCGATCATGTTCGAGAGTGAATCTTCAGATGATGCAACCTCAGAAACAGATACAAGTCCAGCCATAGAACAAGATTAATTAATTAATTAATTACGAGTGAGGAGTCGTCAGTGAAATCTGTCTGGATCTTTCTGCTTACATTGCTTGTTTGTTTTGTAGTCTTAATTTTACTTTTTTGTTGTGTTGTGTTATGTTAGGTTGTGTAATAAGATATTTGGCAATTGTCCAAATGAAAAATGGTCGTTTTTCTGCCATTGGTTTGCAAGTTTTGCTTAATATTGTTAAAATATGCACTTGTTCCTATGATTTTTTTTTTCTTTTTGTTTACGCGTGTTTAATTTTTTACGTGTGACTCCTCTCAAATCAAGTCACATGTGAAGGAGAGTATTAAAATATGCACTTGTTCCATGATTTCTTTTTTTTTTTTTTCCTTTCAACATGGTATTAGATTTACCATCCTGGCAGCCTATGCTATTGTCATCTCGTAATTACCATCACCATCGCTGTTGTTATCTAAAATTTTCGTATTTTTTTGTTTACGACGCAAATACCTTTATATTTGTGTTTAACCCGTTAGACATTTATCTAGGGTTTTTAGACCCTCTTGTGTATGGTTCTTAATATAGTATTAGAGTTGGCTCTTGATTCAGTCATATCTCGTCATGTGTGACCTATTATTGTCCCTTAATTAAACCTAAGAGGGGGGGTGAATTAGGTTATATAGGCAATAATACAACTTTTTTGATTAGGCAATATACTAACAATACTTAATCAAAAAACAAATTTAAGTAAATGTATACTTTAACAATATAAAGAGTAAGTGAGACAATTTATCAAACACTTAATGTGCAAAAAAAGAGTTGAGAGAAAGAGATTGCAAATCGCAAATTTAGTGTGGTTTGGCCCCCGCCTAAGTCCACGACCTAAGCTCCCCGCTTAGAATTTCAACAATCTTCACTATAGTGGCTCTTCAAATGTTGGTGAGTTCACAAACCAACTACAATAGTAGTTCAAGCTTTTACAATAGAAAAAATCTCTTCTAAAAAATAAAGCTTTAACTCTAACACCTTTGACAATAAAATTCTTCCTTTCAAAGTGTTTTAACTTCCTCTTTTGATAAGTGTTTGAGATTTACAATAAAAGCCCTCTTTTAGAGTTGATAAATACAATGAATGCCTCTCTAACAATAAAGCTCACAATTTCTTGCTCAAGTATAGCTCAATGATGATTCAAATATAAAGATAATGAAAGAACTCAAGTGTAATTGCTTTGAATCAATACCTTCAAAAATTGCAGTTGATAGCACTTAATAGAGCTGAAAAAATGGTGTAATTAATGCTCCCAACGTTCACAAACGGCTATATTTTGGATCAGCATTTTTTAGCCCGACCGGTTTACCCCTGTTCACCGATCGAGAGACCCTCGTCCGGTGGATAGGTCTCAGGCGGATGACCCTTTGGCCACCGGTCGACCGGTTGCTATAGGGTCGTCCAGTGGAACAAAAACTGCAAGGGTTGGGTTTTAAAAAGTGTTTCTTTTGAACACTTTTTGTAAAACATTTTTCAAATATTTCAAAACAATATTTTAGAATCATTGTTGAGCATATACCATTTGCAAGATCCAAAACCCCAGTCAGGTCCCAACCGGTACCCCTTATGACTTCCGTCTCCATCCTTATAACTTCATCTTCATTCTTTTGAATCTTTTTCCTTGAACTTATGGATGTTCTTCTTCCTTCTTTAGCTTGATGATCTTGGAATCGGAGTCAATCTTGATTTATCTTTACTTATGCACACTTAACAAACTCATTAAACATATTTATGGTTTATAATCATCAAAACCAAGATTTAGAAGTCTTTTAGGCTAACAATCTCCCCATTTTTTATGATGACAAAACTTATCTCAAATAATAATAATGTAAGCATAATGAGTTTGAAAGAGTATTTATCATTTTGTGCAATTTTGAGTTTGTTTGAACCTAAGATATAAGTTTGTTCAAAATCTCCCCCTCAACAGGTGCATACATAACAACTCCCCTTTGATGTATAAGTTCTTTTTGGATATGCTTCTATTATTTATATTTCTCCCCCTTTTTGTCATTAGCAAAAAGAAAATGAAGATCAGTCACACAACAATATTAGCTTCCTAGGTGACATTAGCAAGCAAAGAAAAACATGTCTAGATTTGAACAACAAGCACTTGACACAAAGTCACAAAGTAAGCAAGTCATAGAAAGAAAAACTACCAAAGCAATGGAGATGAAATATCAAAAACAAAGTATCAAAACAATGGAAAAGAATGCATGAAGTAAAACATGATTGTTGGAAAAAGAAAGTTGCAAAGTTTAATGAGAAAGGGGAAAGGGGAGCATCCTAAGCATTGCAGAGCAACGGGTTTAATCCTTCATAAATTTCTCATAGAGCTTCTCAAACATCTTGTTCATGCACTTCATCTCGGTCTTGACGTCATCGATAGTCAAGAATAACTGATCAACTTTTGAAGTCAAATTATCAACTTTGGTATTGACTTCTTCAAGAGTGACTGGACGGAGTCTGCTTCTTGTGGACGAACTAGCACCACCAATATCAACCTGGGAAGGACCAACATTAGCATCTCTGCCTTCGGGATCTCCTTCATCACTCTCGCTTGCAACTTCACTTTCATCACCTTCTTCCCCAAGGTCATAGTTCTCTAGATCATCAACTACTTCAGATTGAACCTTGCGTAATTGACGTTGCTGAATGTAGACAATGTCATTATTTTCACAAGCCATGGTTTGTCTATCTAGGCAATACTTGTCAAGGAGGTAAGTGGAGTCATTTAAGGGTTCAAATTGACCAATATGATTGAGATTTCTAAGACGGAACAGATGACACAAAATTATCCTATAGGACAAAGATTTCTTCTTAAAGGCTAGCATATGACTAAGTATAATGTATGGAAGGTTGATTTTTACCTTCATGTACATGAGGTTCAGCACATAACTCGTGAAGGATAGAATGGTCCGTCTTTTATATTGCAAGGCACGATAGATTGATTGAGGATATAGAGGAGCAAACGTTTCTCGGCACAGAGTTGATCTCTCTTGGGCATAAACTCTTTCAACTTTTCCGTCCCTACCAATAATGTAGTACACATCTCCTTGAAAGCGTCTGTGTGGAGTTCACTTGGTAAGTTGACAGCGGTGTAGAGTCTGAGACCACGATGTGGAAGACCAAATAAGTTAGCCACGTCCTGTTCACTTACAAAGAGGTTAACACCACTTACTCTACTCTTTATCCCCCGTACACCGGCTTGTTCACCTACTACTGCATAGGCATAGAATTCACGAACCCATAGATCATAGTTGATGTCCTCGAGTCCAAACAAGGGAAGCCATTGTTGATAACGAAGCAGTTTATGGGGATGAGTGGAATCTAAAAAGTCTAAAGGATCAATGTGTTTACCCTATAGTACATAGGATCCTATGGATCAATGACGTACATAGGGCTATGACGTACATAGGATCCCATGGATCAATGATATGAGGCCTAAATGCGATCCTTTGTCTCTTGGAGGCTTGTCTAGATGATGATGCCATGAGGAGACGAGAGAATTTGCAAAAGAAAGCGAGAATTTTTGGTTGGGTAATTTCGTCGAGCACTAGGTGTGCAAAAGAATTTTTGAGGAATTTTGAAAAGGATTTGAAAGAGAATTGAGTGAGTTGTGAAAATTAAAAGCTAATATCTTTCGTTTGCAATACAAGAACAGAATTGTGAAGGTAATAAGAGACAATGAAAAGTTATAGAATTTGAGTGGGAGAGAATTAGGATGAGTTTTAATGAAGAAATGATTGAGTTTTGAATGAATTTTGAGGTTTTAAAGCTTTTGCCCGTCAGTGCCACGACCGGATGAGGGTGAGCACGCCGGTTGTCCGATGTCATACCCTCGTCCACCCGAGGTACGTTTACCGAACGAGGGTGTGCTTCACCGGTCAACCGGTGGAAAACCCCTCTTCCGGTGGTGCACTTTCTGTCAGAAAGTGCAATACACCCAAAAAAAAAAACTTCAAGTTATATTTTTCAACACATTTTAAGCATATCTAACTCTCTTCTTATCACACAAAATTGATTCTCATGCAATAGTTTGGTAAAAATATCAGCTAATTGATTCACGGAATCAACAAAGTTGAGCACAACATCTCCTTTTTGAACATGATCGCGAATGAAATGATGCCTAATTTTAATATGTTTTGTTCTGGAGTGTTGAATGGAATTTTTAGTGAGATTAATGACACTTGTATTATCACATTTAATAGGCACACTATCGTAAACAAGACCATAATCAAGCAAATTTTGTTTCATCCAAAGAATTTGTGCCACACAATTTCCAACAGATACATATTCAGCTTCAGCCGTAGAGAGAGCTACACTATTTTTGTTTTTTCTATACCAAGAGATTAATGAATGTCCTAAAAATTGATAGCATCCATTAGTACTTTTTTTATCTACACGATCTCCTATATTATCCGCATCCGAATACCCTATCAGTTCAAAAGAGGTGTCTTTTGGATACCATAGTCCTAAATCTATAGTCCCCTTAAGATATCTAATGATTCTTTTTACAGCATTTAAGTGAGACTCTTTAAGACATGATTGAAAACGAGCACATAAGCACACAACAAATACGATATCGGGTCTAAAAATAGTTAAATAAAGAAGGTTTCCGATCATACCGATATTGCTTTTCATCTACCCTGTTACATTCCTCATCTTTGTCAAGCTTGATTGATGTTGACATTGGTGTACTCATTTCTTTTGCTGACTTAAGCCTAAATTTTTTGATAAGTTCTCTAGTGTACTTGGCTTGATTGATGAAAGTACCCTATTGTGTTTGCTTGATTTGGAGTCCGAGAAAGAAATTCAATTCTCTCATCATACTCATCTCAAATTCCTTGTGCATACACTTAGATAAATAATCACAAAGAGATTTATTAGTAGCACCAAAGATTATATCATCAACATAAATTTGTACAAGCAATAAATATTTGCATTTTGTTTTGACAAAGATAGTGGAATCTAATTTGCCTCTAATGAACCCTTTTTCAAGTAAATAGTTGCTAAGCCTATCATACCATGCTCTAGGTGCTTGTTTAAGGCCATATAATGTCTTATCTAGTTTATATACATGATTTGGCAAGTCAGAGTCCTCAAATCCGGGTGGTTATTTCACATATACTTCTTCCTTAAGATAGCCATTTAGAAGGACACTTTTTACATCCATTTGATATAATTTAAAGTTTATAAAATATGCAAAAGCAAGAAGCATACGAATGGATTCAAGTCTAGCTACTGGAGCAAAAGTCTCATCATAATTTATTCCTTCTTCTTGATTATACCCTTGAGCCACTAGTCTAGCTTTGTTTCTAGTTATAACTCCGAATTCATCTAACTTATTACTAAAAACCCATTTTGTACCAATTATGAGATAGTCCTTAGGTTTTTCAACTAGATGCCACACTTTACTTCTTTCAAATTGATTTAATTCTTCTTGCATGACAACTATCCAATCTTCATGAACTAAAGCTTCTTTAACATTTTTAGGCTCTACTTGAGAAAGAAAAGCAGCATGTTCACAATATGCATTTAGATTAGTGCGAGTTCTTACTCCCTTTGAAGGATCACCAAGAATTTGGTCATTTGGGTGATCTCTTATAAACTTCCAGCATTTTGGTAGATCATAATTTGCTGTCACTTCTTTGTCATTTTTCAGTGGTTGTACATTTTCTTGTGGAGTTTCTAGTGTTTCACCATCTTTGAGTTTGACCTTCTTCAAGATTTCTCTCTTTTGGATCTCTTGAGGTTCCCTCGTTGGCGATGGTTGTAGGTAAGATTTGAGTGTCAACTTTGAAAACACCTACATCATCATCATTCTTTCTTGGAGCGAAATGATTAGTTTCATCAAAATTCACATACATTGACTCTTCGATAAGCATGTTACTTTTGTTAAAGACTCTATAAGCTTTACTTCTTGAAGAGTAACCCATAAAAAAGTCCTTCATCCGATTTCGAATCAAATTTGCCAAGATGTTCTTTTGTATTAAGGATGAAACACTTACAACCAAACACTTTAAAATGAGACATATTGGGTGCTCTACCTTTCCATAATTCATAGGGTGTTTTCTTTAAAAAATGTCTAATTAGCACACGATTTAACACATAACATGCGGTATTTACGGCTTCACCCCAAAAGTATGTTGGCAAGTTGTTTTCTTTCAACATTGTTTTTGTCATTTCTTGTAATGTTCGATTCTTCCTTTCTACTACCCTATTTTGTTTAGGAGTTTTAGGAGCCAAAAAATTATGTTCAATGCCACGTTCTTCACAATAATCCATAAAAGATGCATTTATAAATTCGGTGCCTTGATCACTATGAATGCAATTTATGTAATAGCCTTTCTCATTTTGCACTTTGTTACAAAGTTTAGCAAATTCATTGAAAGCATCATTTTTATGTGCAAGAGGTCTTACCCATGTGAATCTAGTGTAATCATCTATAATAACATAGACATATCTAGATCCACCTAGACTTGCCACATCCATTGGACCAAATAGATCTATATGTAATTTTTGTAAAACTCTTGATGTGGTTACCTTGCTAATTGTTTTGAATGATGTCTTATGTTATTTTCCAAAGTGACATGCATTACATAGATGGTATTTTTGAAATCTAGTCTTAGGAAGACCTATGACAAGTTCTTTTCTCGAAAGTTTAGCAAGTAAATCCATATTAGCATGACCAAGTCTTCTATGCCATAAGCATTAATCTTCATTAATGGTAACTAAGCATGTCACATTTTGGCACTTCAATTCATGAAGATTGATTACATATACATTATCACATCTATCTCCAACAAATATTACTTTATCATCTTTATCATACACCTTGCAACAAGTAGATAGAAATTAAACTTTAAATCCATTATTACAAAAATTGACTTATACTTAGTAAATTATGTTTAAGACTTTTAACATACAAGACATCATGAATAGAAAGAGAGTTTATATCTCATATGCTACCCTTACCAATGACTTTGCCTCCTTCATTTCCTTTATAGCTAACTTTACCTTTGAAGTTTCTGTCAATCTCATAAAAGAAAGATGCATCTCCCGTCATATGCCTTGAGCACCCACTATTAATAACCCAAGTATCTTCATACTTCACCTTTAGGGCAACCTATCATTTATAGAAACAAATTAAGTTCATTTTGGTCCCCAAGGTTCTATTGGGTCCTTTTGTGTTAGTACGAAGTCCTAGCACATCTAACAATTCATTTGGGTCTAAGTCATAAAGGAATATGAGAATCTCTTCTCACCATATTTCTAAATCTACATCGTGATGCATTGTGACCAATCTTCTCACAATAAGTGCATCTTTTAAACGATCCTCTTGATGTTGAGGCTTCATTCCAAGAGGATGATGCTTTGACAAAATAATTTTGCAACCCTTTTTGATATGGCTTATAGCCAATTCGTTTTTTGTCAAATTGTACTTTTTGTGATTCTTTTAATGGTGGATGGACAATTGAGGATTGAGAAGCTTTTACAAAGATGGTTTTTGAAGACTTTGGTTTAAAAAATGGCTCATAGCCAATTCCACCCTTGTCGAGTGGTAATTTTTGAGAACCAAGAATTTCATCCAAGGCCTTTGTTCCTTTTGAAAATCTAGCTAGATCATTTTGTAGGCCAACAACTTGTTTTTCAAAAAATTTGATTTCTAATTCATTTTTGGAATTTAAATGATAGTATTCACACATTTCTTTGGTAAGAGTATCATTTTCATCTCTAAGTTCCTTAATTTCCTTTTGAAGTTCATCATTTTCTTTTTGAAGATTCTTTACTTTTGAATGTGCAAGAAGAAAGCTATCATGTAGTTTTGAAAATTCATTTGTTAGTTCCTCAAATGTACATTCATCATCATTAGAAGACAAAGAAGAAGATTCATCACAAGACGAAGAAGTTACCTCATCATCTCTAGCCATGAAGCACACAAAATTGGCCACTTCAGTTTCGCTTCCACTTTCATCACCGGTTGATACATCATCCTTAACGCACGCCTTCATTGCCTTTTTCTTTCCTTTTATCAATTTTGGACATTTTGCTTTGATGTGTCCCAGTTTGTCACAATTGAAGCATTTTATCTCTTCTTTGGTCTTTTCTAATTTTTCTTTGAATCTTCTCTTGACTTTGTTGTTGATGGGCTCTTCTCTCTTCATGTTTGTGTATTTCAAGAACTTTTTAAAATTCTTTGCAAGAAGTGCAAGTTCATCATGGTCGCTATCATCTTTGTCTTCATCATTCGATTGAGATTGAGCAATGAGAGCAAGTGATGTCCTTGTCTTCTTTTCTTCTTCATCTCGTATTTTTTCTTGATTTAATACAAGTTCCTTTGTTTCAAGATTGCAAATGAGCTCATGTACCATAATCGTGGAGAGATCGGTTGATTCTCTAATAGATGTCACCTTTGGTTTGTATTCATTTGGAAGAGCCATAAGAATCTTTCGGTTGAGTTCTTCATTTGGATACTTCTTCCCAAGAGCACTTAAGTTGTTTACGATTGTGGAGAATCTTTGATGCATTTCATTTAGTGATTCTTCGGCCTTCATACGAAACAATTCATACTCATGAATGTGAAGATCAATTTTGGTATTCTTCACTTGAGGTATTCCTTGATATGACATGTGTAGCATCTTCCAAATCTCGTGAGCAATTTCACATTGACTCACATGACTATACTCGGTTTCGTTTAGAGCATAATAGAGAATGTTCTTCGTTCTTGAGTTCTTGGTTATCAAACTAATGTCTTGATCATTGAATTCTTTCATTTCCTTGGGCACTTGAACGGGTTTGACTTTCTCAACTCCACTTGTACTTGGAGCATCTTTAGCCGTTACCTCGTTCATTGGAACATAAGGGCCATCTTTCACTAGTGACCATAGAGCATAGTCAATGGATTATATGTATGTCTCCATCTTATTTTTTCAATAATTGAAATTTGTACCTATAAACAATGGCGGCCTATTAGTAGAGTAACCTTCAAAATAAGGATAAGTAGTATTGTTTGCCATTTATCTTTTCTTTGCTAGATGTTAAGCTATATGCAAAGTCCTAGCTCTGATACCAATTTTCAGGATCAGGCGCTTGTCACTGCGCCAAAAGCTATAGCTATTAGCCAAGGTGCAACTTTATTTCCTTATTGAGGAAGCGCAGAACCCAGGCAGGCTGGGCTGTCAAGCACCGATACCACTCCCCGCGATAGCGAATCCCTAAGGGTGATTGCTGGCCTCCCCGGACCAATAATCAATTTTCAGGATCAAGCGCTTGTCACTGCACCAAAAGTTATAGCTGTTAGCCAAGGTGCAACTTTATTTCCTTATTATGGCAGCGCAGACCCCGGGCAGGCTGGGCTGTCATGCACCGATACCGCTCCCGGAGATAGCGAATCCCTAAGGGTGATCGCTAGCCTCCCCGGCCCAACAATCTCCCCCCCAGCGACACCTGGGGGATTCGAACCTGCGACCTCACTCTAATACCAACTTTCAGGATCAAGTGCTTGTCACTATGCCAAAAGCTATAGTTGTTAGCCAAGGTGCAACTTTATTTCCTTATTGAGGTAGCGCAGAACCCGGGAAGGCTAGGCTGTCAAGCACCGATACCGCTCCCCGCGATAACGAATCCCTTAGGGTGATTGTTGGCCTTCCCAGCCCAACAATCTCCCCCCAGCGACACCTGGGGGATTCAAACTTGCGACCTCGCTCTGATACCACTTGTTGTCCCTTAATTAAACCTAAGAGATGTGTGAATTAGGTTATATAGGCAATAATACAACTTTTTCGATTATAACACAAGGAAGAGTTCACCATCACTATTGACCATCGATATTGAGCATGACAATTTAGATTATCAAAAATGATACGTAAGCCATTTCAAAGTTTCAAACTTTTTCCAAGTAATAAAACAGAATAGAATAGCAGAAAGTAGAACAAATAAAACTATCTTCAAATGAATATCCACCATCCATTCTCAACGATTGGCTTTGGAAACCCTCTCAATCTCATCCTTCTTTTTAATAGCATAGCTGAAATAATCACAAACATTGGACACAATCAGTAAGCAAATAATGCACAAGCTTGACAATTTAGTGCATAAGGTAGGAATTTAAAGGGAGAGTGAGCTTAGAGCCCAAAGAAATTTACGTGTTGGAAGAACCCTTTGCACAGCGTTGATGAGTTCATCAGCAAGGCATTCGGCAGTGGCCTTGATATTCCTGATATTCCCTTTCACTATGATGAAGAATTCAATAATTAATAATTTCTTAAAGCATTGTCTCAAAGTCAAACCCTAGCATATCAATAGTCAAACTTCTACAGATTTAATGGCTATTGGATCTAAAATCAATCAAATCAGATCCAGTATGTACTTCATTGGCCGAAACCAAACTGTGACGAAAATGCTATCCGTCGATCTCGACGAATCGACCGGCTCAACCATCAGCTCCTCCGCCAACGATAAATTAACCGGCGTAGAGCTCCCATACCCTCTCTTCGAGGATCTGTTTCTTGAGCTCTTCAACTTCTTCTGTTCAGCTTTGTGTGTTTGTTTTGCTTTCCATGCCCAAGTAGCCACCACTCAGCTTAACAGGTTACAAGGATGGAAGATATGTTAGAGGTGGTGGAGGTGTTCTTGATGGAGAGAGAGAGTGAGAGGTGCTGGTAATGATAGAGGCAGATAGTAGTGGTAGTGGTATGTCGAAGAGAGAAAGAGAGAGAGAGAGAGGTGGTGGTAATGATAGAAGTAGATAGTGGTGGTAGTGGTGTGTCGAAGAGAGAGAGAAAGAGAAAGAAATAAAGAAAGGGAGAGAGAAAACAAATTAGGGATTGACTTTTTTTTTGCTAAGTCATAGGACTTATAATTTCAAAACTTATCTGGCTTTACTTATCTAATGTCCTTGTCGGACGAGGGAGCTGGCCAGCCGGTGAGAACAGAGAGTTGGGCTAATTGTCTATCCTCGCCGGAAGAGGGAGCCGGCCAGCCGGCGATGATAGACAATTAATTTATTATTATTATTATTATTATAGAAAGAGAATTAATTATTTTAAAACAATAATACTTATATTAAATATTTATATAATTATATAATTTTTTTATGGTGCTACACTAAATATTTTATCAAAACACTTTGAAAGTATTAATGTATAATATATATAAAGTAATATAATATAAAATAATAATAACAGGATAATAATAATAATATTACTTAATAACAATAATTAATGATAATAATAATAATACAATTATTATGATTATTATTACTTATTATATTATTTATAATTTGTTGATATTTTATAGAATGACCAAAATACTCTTTCAAAACATAACATGCATAATATTAATGTCATTATTTATTAGAATAAGTTTTAATAATATAATGTATTAAATTTTTTTATAAAAGCTAATGAAAGACGAACAAAGTTTATTTTTATTTGGAAACTTGCAACTCAAGTAAATTTTACTATGTTGTAGGTGCAACCAAAATTTCATAATTCAAATTAAAAATGATAAACCTCGATTTTTTTATTGAAGTCCGTAGCCCAGCAGTAGCCAATTGGCTATTGTTGGGCTACGGAAGAGTCGAATTCCGTAGCCCATCCGTAGCTAGAGACTACGGATGGGCTACGGACAATTAATAATATGCATGTATTCTAACTTGTTAATAGCTAGAAACAACGTATTAAAATGTGCTAATATCTTTATATTTTTCTTATTTATGAAATTTAGACACAATGTGAAAGTTTTTGGACCACTAGATTGAACGTTAATTAACATTAATGCAATGTTAAGTTAGGACATAATAAGTTCGATTTAAATGACTATTGATTTTCTATGAGATTTATCTATAAAAGTATGCACATTAATGAAATACAGACCAAGTTTATTTTTATTTAAAAATTTTGCAATTCAAGTGAAGTTTACTACATTGTAGGTGCAATCAAAATTCCATTATTCAAATTAAAAACGATAAACTTCAATTTTTTATTGAAGTCCGTAGCATAGCAGTAGCCAATTGCCTACTGCTGAGCTACGAACAACTAATAATATGTATTATAACTTATTAATAAGTAGGAACAACGTATTAAAATATGTTAATATCTTCATATTTTTCTTGTTTATGAAGTTTAGACACAATGTGACAGTTTTTCGACTCTTAGATTGAACGTTTATTAACATTAACGCAATGTTAAGTAAGAACATAATAAATTCAATTTAAACGGCAATTGATTTTTCTATAAAAGTACACACATTAATGAAATACAGACCAAATTTATTTTTATTTAAAAATTTTGCAACTCAAGTAAAGTTATAACGTTGTAGGTGCAATCAAAATTTCATAATTTAAATTAAAAACGATAAACCTAAATTGTTTGTTGAAGTCCGTGGCCCAGCAGTAGCCAATTGGCTACTGCTGGGCTACGGACAACTAATAATATGCATTATAACTTATTAATAGGTAGGAATAACGTATTAAAATATGTTAATATCTTCATATTTTTCTTGTTTATGAAGTTTAGACACATGTGAAATTTTTTCAACTCCTAGACTGAACGATTATTAATATTAACGTAATATTAAGTGAGAACATGATAAGTTCAATTTAAACGGCTATTGATTTCCTATGAGATTTCTCTATAAAAGTACGCGTGTTAATAAAATACAGCCCAAGTTTATTTTTATTTGAAAATTTTACAACTTAAGTGAAGTTACTACGTTGTATGTGCAATCAAAATTCTATAATTCAAATTAAAAACGATAAACCTCGGTTTTTTTTTGAAGTCCATAGCCTAGCAGTAGCTAATTGGCGACTGTTGGGCTACGGACGACTTGAATTCCTTGGCTACTGCTAGGCTACGGAAAACTAATAATATATTTTCTAATTTGTTAATAGGTAGGAATAACGTATTAAAACGTGTTAATATCTTTATATTTTTCTTGTTTATGAAGTTTAGACACAATATGACAGTTTTTTAACTCCTAGATTGAACGTTTATTAACATTAACGAAATGTTAAGTAAGAACATGATAAGTTCAATTTAAACGGCTATTGATTTCCTATGAGATTTCTCGATAAGAGTACGCGAGTTAATGAAATACGGACCAAATTTATTTTTATTTGAAAATTTTACAACTCAAGTGAAGTTTACTACGTTGTAGGTGCAATCCAAATTCCATAATTCAAATTAAAAATGATGAATTTTTTGTTGAATTCCATAGCCTAGAAGTAACCAATTGGCGACTGCTCGGCTATGGATTACTTGAATTCTGTAGCCCAGCAGTAGCCAATTTGGGCTACGAAAAACTAATAATATATTTTCTAATTTGTTAATAGGTACGAACAACGTATTAAAACTTGTTAATATCTTCATATTTTTCTTGTTTATGAAGTATAGACACAATGTGAGAGTTTTTCAACTCCTAGATTGAATGTTTATTAACATTAACACAATGTTAAGTGAGAACATGATAAGTTCAATTTAAACAACTATTGATTTCCTATGAGATTAATATATAAAAGTACGTACGTTAATAAAATACGGACCAAGTTTATTTTTATTTGAAAAACTTACAACTCAAGTGAAGTTTACTACGTTGTAGGTGCAATTCAAATTCCATAATTCAAATTAAAAATGATGAACCTTGATTTTTTGTTGAAGTCCGTAGCCTAGCAGTAGCCAATTGGCGACTGTTGGGCTACGGACGAGTTGAATTCCGTAGCTCAGTAGCTGGACTACGGACAATTAATAATATGTATTCTAACTTGTTAATAGGTAGGAACAACGTATGAAAATGAGTTAATATCTTCATATTTTTATTGTTTATGAAGTTTAGACACAATGTGAGATTTTTTTGATTTTTAAATTGAATATTTATTAACATTAACGCAATGTTAAGTGAAAATATAATAAGTTCGATTTAAACAGCAATTGATTTCTTTATAAGAGTATGCATGTTAATAAAATACGGACCAAGTTTATTTTTATTTGAAAAATTTACAAATCAAGTGAAGTTTACTACGTTATAGGTACAATTCAAATTCTATAATTCGAATTAAAAACGATAAACCTCGATTTTTTGTTGAAGTCCGTAGCCTAGCAGTAGCTAATTGGCTACTACTGGACTACGGAAGAGTCAAATTCTATAGCCCATTCGTAAGTAGGAACTACGGATGGGCTACGAATTTTGTTATTTTATTTTTCCTATTTAATTAAAAAATCCATATTTATTTTTTAAAAATATTTTTTTGAATAATATATATAGTCCATAGCCAATCCGTGACTATTGGCCATTGCATGGTTACGGACATTTTTATGAATTTTTTTTTTAATTAATTAAATAATTCGTAGATAGTCCGTAGTAAATTTTCCACGGCTGAGCTACGAAATATTTTATTTTTATTTTTATTTTTTTAATTAAAATTATTATCTGTAGCCAATCCGTGGCTATTTGGTCACTACATGGCTACGGACTTTTTTATGGATTCTTTTGCCAAAGTAATTAAATAAACCGTAGTCTAGCAGTAGCCAATTAACTACGGCTAAGCTACGAAATATTTTTTTTATATTTTTTTTATTAATTAAAATTATGGTCCGTAGCCAATCCGTAGCTAAGTTTTGTCATTATTTCAACGGAGCATAAGTAGGCATCGAATGGGCTATGAAATTTATTGTCCGTAGCAAATCTGTAGCCTGATAGTAGCCAATTTACTATAAAAAAAAAATATGTCATCAAATTCCGTTGTCCGAGCACTGTTTTCTTGTAGTGATATATATATGTTTTCAGTGGAGGTTAATTTATCTTTTTTTAACTAAAAATACAAAAATATATATATATATTTTTTTTAAATATATAAAAAAATTTCCGTTCGTTGTTTGAACGAGACATGCATACATCCGACAGTGATTCAAGATTTTTTTGTTAATGGTCGGTAAAATAGTTTTAGAGACCAAACTTAATACGGAGTAGGTGATTTTGAAAATTAAATTAGGGAGAGCGTTGTAATATAGATGTTTTTTCAAACAAAAATATTCAGATATTTCAAAATATATTGTGGGTCACCAATCACAATAACGTGCATCCGCCCATGCGCTCAATCGTTAAGAAAATTTACCTGTTTTTCAAGGAAAATTATTGAGGTAGTTTAAATTGCATTGGCCCAGTATTTATTTAGATATTTGTGTACTTTTAGTTTAAAAATTAATTAATTTTGTTCACCCAAAAACATCTATCGTAATAATTGTGAAACATATTCATGCTTTTGATATTTCAATATATCATGGATAAGGAATGAACTATTATATATATGGAGAAAATTACATCACAAGAGTAGGCTAACTGGAGTCGTGCTGGATTTCTATGTGGAACATTCCACCTCAAACAACGTGGGTTTTGAATAAGCGTATCGTTTCCTCCGAGATGAGATTAATGTGTTAAGATTATTTTATAAGATTTTGGATTATTCTTGATATTCGTGTCGGAGTCACTCTTAAAATTATAGGAGTTGCAGTTCCTACTCAACTCAAAGTTTTTTAAAAATATGTGTATTTTTAAGGTACTTTTAAGTTAAAAAATTAATTCAGTCCCTACTAAAAAAAAGAAATATATATATATATAAATATTTAATTGTACAATTTTAACTCTCACTAGATAAAAATCCTAACTCCACTCCTGCTTGACACCGATTAATTTTAATATATAACCCTATAATTTTAACACAACGCGTAGTGATATCTTGGTCCATCACACCTGGGATCTTATAAATTTGAAATCTATTAATCTTTGTCAGCACCCGATTGAATAATTAAAACTTTTACGGGTATATATTATAAAACTAAATTAGTCTCTATTGAAAAAGATATTATGCTTATGAGTTACGATCATCACATTTTATGTTATGATTTTCAGAAAAAGATTTCGTAAAATTATTATTTAATAGAAATCATTAATTTATTGAATATTAAATTAAAAACGTTCTATTGTACAACATTTCTAGTTTCTTTTATTGTGAATATCGTAATAATTTGTAATCACACCAACTTGCTCAAATTCGTATATGAAATCCTCTTTTCTGTAAAGTACTTTAAATATAAATCGACATTTTCAACAAAAAATTTACCATTCCACAGTATCACATAATCCAATTTTCAATGAAATTGAATCCTACTGAGTGTGAAAGTAAATTTCACTGCCGAACCGAACTCCCATTTCCAAATATAATTCCCGTAAGCATTTGGTGGATATAAGTGGTGAACCTCAATCCTAAGCAACAACAACCATGGAATTTTCTCGTAAGATTTGGAGACAGGGATTATCTATATTATTTATTGATCAATTGATTAACACCCTTCCCAATATTTTGAATATTTCCTCTACCATTAATCCTGAAAATTGTGATGCTAGAGTCCAAATTTTCAAGATCTTTTTTGTGCTGCTATTTATCACATTTAAATTAAAAAAAACAGGTGCATTTTCTTAGAAGAAACCCATACTAAAGAACATATTTTTAAAATCATTCAGAACAAGGTCACTTCCAAAATTCTTATGGGTCGGCAATTCAAAAACACAACAATTATTAATAGAGAAGTGTTGAACAACTGGGGGCTTTCCAACTACTTCACATAACCTCTTTTGATTTTCTTCTTTGGATGTGGATGGGATCGTGTAACATCATCACTGCACCTAATTTTCTTTGTGAAATTTTCTTACCGAAACACCACCATTCACCGCCTTAGGGGCATGATTCAGCGACATTAAGAGTGAAATTATTTTTACAAAATTACAAGTTTGACACTCTCTATTACTCTGAAATTTCACTCTTGACTGACTGGTGCATGTGAGGGGGCATAACCCTAAGATTTATCAGTTTGTGGTTAGTTTCCGTCAGTTGAGTTCTTACGTCATCCCAACAAAAAAAAAAGACACCACCATTCTGGGGTGAATTCAGAATATAAATTTTTATTTAGTGTGTATTAAAAATGCATAATTTAAGATTCATGTACAAGTAATTTTATCAGACAGGATTAAATAATTTTTTTAGACAAAAAATACTTTAAAATTACACTTTAAAAAAAAATTAGGCAAGTAGGTGTTGCAGTCTCACTCACTTAAACATACCTCTGCCATTATTGTCATTTTGAACAGCGAGACTAATAATTTTAAATGTTGATACGGATCATTTTCGGTAGAACCTACACACTTTTTTTGAACCTCACAATACTTTTTTGAACGATTGTAAGAAGTCCCTTTCTTTGAATTTTTTGAAGAAGAAACCATCAATGTACTTGATATATATTGGAGAAGTCACTTTAAAATTGGCCACTAGAAACCAGGTCTGAGACCAGACATTCTTTACCAATTTTGGTTAGAATTCAAAGAGTACAAATCTTTCTTTCCTATATTCTCTTGCAAATATTTGTGTACTTAATCAATGCGATTAGCTAGGCTTTGGATCGATGCGATTAGCTAGGCTTTACTCAATCAAAGTCCCAACCATGTGCAACAAAGTAACTCGGGTACGCATATGCAATGGTACCCCCCCCCCCCCCCCCCCCCCCCCCCCTCTGGAATCAAGTTCAATGTTGGTGAATCCTTTAAAGGGATGAAGAAAGCAACTATTGTTTTCATTAGCCGTAACTGTGAGGGAGCCTTTCTCTCAGGCCAAACAACTTCAGTTCGCTGCCATTCTGCAGTTGAAGTAGAAGCTCTCGCGATTAGAAGTGCCAGCCTATATGCAAAGGACCTTTAGTATCATAGCATTACCATTAAGAGTGACACAGAAGTAGTGATAAATGCAATCAATTCTCCGGATATTGCGCCCAATTGGAGAGCGAAAGCCATTGTGGAAGATGTACGAAAGATTGTAGCAGGAAACCTCAGTATTAGGTTTTGATGTATTAGGAGAACTACTAGCAGACCGTGTGATTAAGTCACAAAAGAAAAATTTAAAGGAACTTTGCCCTTTGACTGGTGTTCTAATATCTCACCCCGGTTATATCAATTTCTGAACTTGGATATTCACCCTACGGGGATCGGCTAATCCTCGTACTCTTTTATATTTAATGAATTTCATTTGTCCAAAAAAAAAAAGCTAGGCTTTGGATCAAGGTCATTCACAAAACAAATATTCTGTAGTCAATGTAAAGATTGAGATTGTGGTGTCCAACATTCAGGGGCATAACCAAAAAAAATTTCTAGTGGAGGTTAAAATTATACAATTAAACACTTATATATAGATAATTGTTTTTAGTGGGGGATGAATTTATTTTTTAACCTAAATATATTTTAAAAATACACAATTTTTTCTAATAAAATTTGAGATGAGAGGGATCGCAACCCCCACAATCTTAAGAGTGGCTTCGCCACTGCCAACTCCAATAGGACACATTCTAAGAAAGTGAAATAACTTAAAATAATTGTTTTGAACCAAAATAATTATTGTTTAAACATGTGACATTAGTCTCGTTTGTAGATATGGTATTTTAAGCCTACGATGTAAATTGATTATTGTTGAAAGCCCTAAAATAGTAAGTCACTTTGACTTTTATCTCAATTTTTTGTTAAGATAAGGATCCCAAGTTTGGTTTGACACATTAATCGCACTCGTAAATAGCTACTAGTTGATTATATACCAGACTTCTGGTATACATATAGACACTATGTATGTGTATTTAGACCATAAAACACAGAAGAAAAAATAAAAATTTACTTGATTAGTAAAAAAAATAATTTTATGAACAATTATTAACAAAAAGTGATAGAAAAGAATTTAAACTGTTATAAAAAGTTTTAGTTTATACAACGATTAAATATCCTTTATAATAACACATCTATTTTAATAATTTTTTCATTTTCCAATCGAGTTTATATTCAAAATCTTAATTATATATAAGTTATATAGTACTCGAAGTTATATGAACATTATAAATAAGAATAGTGTCAAAACATATATATGAAGTCTTTGGGCTTTCAGATCTCACTTGGGTTACATCGAAATTCGAACTCCTAGTTTTGGGTGTTCAATGTCCAGATTTGTTACTATGTTGTAAATGCATCTTGCCACACTCGATCTTAATATTTAAGAAATTTCAAAGGAAAATATCACATTTAATCTCTATTATTTTAAAAAAATTTAATTTGGTATGTATTATTTAAAAATTTTCAATTTCATCATTATTGTTTTCTAAAAAATTTAATTTGGTCCTTATTGTTTAAAATTTCTCAATTTCATCTATATTATTTTTTCAAAAGTTCTAATTTCATCCCTATTATTTCTTAAAAGTTTCAATTTCGTCCATATTATTTTTTTAAAAATAGAAAAAATTGCACAAACCATCCTTATTGTTTTTTCAAAATTTTAAACTCGTTCATATTGTTCAAAATTAGTTAATTTAGTCTCTATTATTGTCAAAAAAAATTAAATTTGCCCATATTATTCAAAACTAGTCAATTTAGTCTCTATTATTTTTATAAAAAAATAATAATTTAGTCTCTATTGTTTCTTTAAAAAAATTTAATTTAGCCTATTTGGATAAGGACTAAAATGATTTTTTTTGAAAAATAGTAGAAACTAAATTAACTAATTTTGAATAATATGAATTTAAAATTTTAGGAAAATAATAGCGACTATTTGCGCAAATGAAATTGATTTTGTCTTTTCTATATCTTTCTCGTATTAGATCATCTAAATATAAGTTCAACTTGTTTTAGGCATACAACCCTAATATGTTACAGTTTCATTCTTCTAGTCCAATTTAGAAAGTGATAGTAGTTAAGGGGCTCTATTTAATAGTATCAGTTTCATACCAAACAAAGGATTATGATTCTCTCCTAATTAATTCACGGGAAAAAAGAAAAAATTCAACTACGCTATATATTGATATTGCAATTGTTAATAAAGGCACATAAACTTTCTCTATATGTGAATTCGGAGTCTCACTTCTTTATTTTAACATTCTAAAATTATACATTACCACATTTAATTTTTACACTATAAAAAATGAGAGGAAAAGTGCTTTGTTGAGTGAAATTATATATTTTGTTCTAATGACAAGAGTTATTAATTGTAGCTACTTTATCAAACATTACTTAATTTAGGCGAATTAAAAGTATAGTTTGGATTTAACATTAGAATATTAGAATAAAGCATTACTCAAGATATGATCGTGATCCTTAAACAAATGCTAGACATAAATCATAGACAATAACACATTACATTACGAAATTAATAGATACATAAAAGAAATTAAATCAAACAATTAATTATATCTCCTTACAACACGAAAATTTGATCAAACATAGAGAATCAAAATCAAGAACAGTACTGCTAGGTCCCTCTCTTTAGCATTTGTTCATAGTTTTCAATAGACTCGAGCCTCTGCAGAATCAGCTGCTGCCTGAACCTTTGGATGAAATCCTCAGCACTCTTGTTAATATCTTCAGATGGCTCTCTCTCCAGCTTCTTTGCTGCCTCCATTTTCTTCATTGAAGTGCTATTAGACTTCATAACACCCTTCTCCGTCGTATGCTTGTTGGCCTGGATTCGTCGTTCAGACGTTTGAGTATGGACCAAAGTCAGATTTTGGCTACTAGAATTATTTTCTCTTGTATCATCCTTGACAGCTTTGGATCTGTCATAGACAGGTTTTAAAGAGCTCATGGTTGGGGTTTCTTTTCTTGGTTGACTGTTTGCAATCTCTGTTTTGTGAGCTCTAGGCGATGCCATATTTATATATAGGCGTAGAGCAATTATTGTTATTTTTCTGTGATATAATAAAGATTGAAACCGTGATATATGATATATTTTATTGCATGGGCATGAGTACCTTTTTTTGTAGAATAAAGGTTAGCATTCCACTTGCTATGGAAAAGTCAAATTTAGGTTTCGTGCTTCTTATTTTGAACGTTGATTCATATCTTTCCATTATTGATAAAACTTGAACTTGTCACAATTTCATGCCCTCCAGCTTTACGTAAAATGATTTGTAAAAGTGGACTATAGGCTGCAACAATAATTTCATACCCAAGTTTTTTTTTTTTTTTTTTTTTTATGTTTATTGTGAAGCTAGAGCAAATTGATTAGTTAACTATAGCGTGAATCAATCTCTCGACAGTCATGACATAACTCATTTTTCAATAAAGCTTTTGTTGTTTATGGAGAAAGATTAGAAGGGTGAGACATCTCCTTGAATTGTCTTTTTGTAACACAGCTACACCTCCCTTGTAAAGTAAAAAAAAAAAAAGTGGATCAGTATAGGTTGCAAGAATGAAATTTGGATTTTTATGTGTGTTTTTGCATCTTATATTCATAAGCAGTGGCGGAGCCACTCACGGCGAGCGGGGGTTACAACCTCTCACTCACCCAATTTTTTAAAAATTATGTATATTTTTAGCATGAAAAAATAATTTAGTCTCAATAGAAAAAATATCATATATGAATGTTAAATTAAGTGTTTTATAAACCTCCACTAAATAAGATTCTTGGATCCACCTCTAGCCATAAGGGGTAGGAATGGATTCTTTTTTTTTTAGTGAAAGTTATAACATGTGGTTTGATGATCATACAAATTACATTTTATTAATAGAGACTAATTTATTTTTATACTAAAAACCCTAAATATAAGTTTTTAATTTTCCATGGCTGCAAACCATTGTCATTAATTCTATTAAGTGAGGGAAGCTAATGAGTCGATTAGGATTTAGATAATTGGTTGCTATCCAACGTAATCTTGTTTTCTTTTATCCTTTTAATTCAAAGCATATGCGGATTCAGGAATTCTTCTTATTAGGAGTTAAAACACATAATTTTTCAATTATATAAATATATTTTTCTTTTAATGGGGTTTAATTAATTTTTTTAAATAAAAATATATAGATATTTTTTTTTATTTAAAATACATATAACTATTAACGTTCTTATGGACGAGTGAGGGTTGCAGCCCCGCACGCCTCAATGTACCTCTCCACTGATTCAAAGAGATTTTTAAATCGATTTTATATCACTTTTAAAGAAATGTTACATATTTTAATAATTGATCTCGGACTCTTACACCCAAAACAAGAACTATACCACCAGACCAAATGCCCAGTGGTAACGTAATTTTTTTTATTAGATAACAATTCCGATTTCCTACTTAAAGATAATATTGAAATTTGCTGCAATAAAATGTTGGTGATTATTATTCTAATTAGGTCTAACGAGGGTTGTTTTGTCTTTTCGCACAGGGCTTGAATTGTCGACCACCTGCACAAAATAAGGCGCACTCTACTGCAAAGCCGCCTTTAACGACTTCAAACAACTCATCATTTTACTCGTAGAAATAACTCACACGAGTTTGAATTTTCGACAGCTCAACAAAATAAACGTGCGACTTAAGGCACGACCGCACGATAAACAACGAAAGCATCCCTTGTGAAAAACACCATTTTTTGTCACTAGACTTTTAGTTTAATGGTATGTTTTTTGTTATAAGTATAAAAAATTAAAAGATTCATTCTTATTAGTGACATTCTTTAATATATTGTACGATTTATACCTCATTTAAATAAAAGAAGAAGCACCATTTTTTATGAATAGGTACAACCTTATAATTACTACATTAAACCGAGAGTCATGGTTAGAAACATTTAAAAAGGACGTGTGAAGTTAATGATAAACTCAAATTTATGTCTAATGGAGGCTAAATTTACATAATTTAACACTCATATATATAATATATTTTTTTCTCAATGGAATCTAAATTGATTTTTCAACTTAAAAATATACATTTTCAAAAAAATAAAAATGGTTGAGTGGGGGGCGTCATAAGAATGAATATGCCATTCTTTGAGGCCTACATATATTCTGTGTATTCTACTTAAAAAGATGTGTATCACCATCAGTAAACTGATAGTTAGAGGTAGATTCATAATTTTTACTTAGTAAAAACTATATATAAATATATATAATTTTTTCAGTAAAGGTATAGCTAAATTTTTAACTAAAAATACATTAATATATATATATTTTTTTGTGAGAGCCTCCGATGGCTCTTAAGTAGCTCTTTAGCGATGGTGAATGTGTCTTCATCTAACTCGAGTATTTCTACTAAATTAATCCTTAAACTTATTCTCCTCTTAGATATAGATCAAAGTAAGTATTTGATTAATAATAAATGATAAAGATGAGCTTGAGAGCATGGCATCTCTACCCAATAATGCATAAGTGTTGCGTGTTAGGTACATTGCATGCACATGATATTTCCAGATAAATTAAAGAAGAAAAATTAAATAGGTTCGTTGCACATGTTTTCGGTGTATTAAATGAGATTATGGGGGTGACAGGTAGTCGGCAATGTGGCCTAGAGTCAAGCTTCATTATTGGAGTGCTAAAATATCAGTGTCCGATCTAAAAGTTAGATAGAATGATCAGATAATAACTTATTATAATTTGAAGATACGAGAGAAAAATGATTAAGTCATAATTCTTGTAATATAATTCAAGGGCGGAGTCAGAAATTTAATATTGGAGGAGACAAGATTCAAATAAGAAGAATGATAACAGGGAAAAAAAATGACGGGGCCGATAATAATTTTTTTTAAAATTTTTTTAGAAAAAAAAACCTTGGAGGGGGTGGGGGGACCGACGGGATATATAATTAATCCTCAAGGTAATCATAAACTAGAAATAATTATAATCCAAACTAGAATATGAGCCCTTTTAGGCACCAAATTGAAGACTGCACGAGAATATTGTATGAACAATCGGAGTTTCAAGTCCAACATGTATATTCAGATATAAATCAATGTGATGATTGACTAATTAATTATGGCCTTGCTTTCTAGTTGAAGAGCCATACAGTTTGGTTGTATACTAATAGAGATGGATATGCTATTGGAAAGGAATAAAAAAGGCGTGACATTCTCTAAATTAATCATTGAATAATTTTTTCAGTTCGGCCTCCATGTAACAAAAAAAAAAAAAAAAAAGGGTTTCCCTGTGTACGTGTGGGTGTGTAAATTCGATTATATATTGGATTTCTATATTTTTATATCTAGGTTATTACGTGAATGCTTGTATCAATTATTGATATGTATTTTTTGCATAATAAATGTGTGTAGTTGTATAATCATTCTGATTCTCAAATTCAAATCAAATTGAGTTAAAACTTACTCCATTAAATAAAGTCGCTATTTACTGTATCAATATGGACACATTATTCATTTATATTTTTTTTGCTAGGAACCTTATCCATTTATATTGAGAACAAATTACACTTTCGATATACACATACAATTTGTATGTATGTATATCCTATTAAATTTTCCTCTACCTTTTTTACAGTGGACAACCTTCGATATCTTCTGTCTAACATATTCAAACTATTTTGCAATATTTTTCTCATTTTGCCTTCCCTATTTTCTAAGAGAGATGATTTCAAGGTAAACGTTAATAATAAGTTTCTCTATTGGAGGAAACTAATATATTTTTTGGATGACGTGAGAACTCAGTTTGCGGAGCCTAACCATCAATTGATAAATCTCGAGGTACAGTGGTATGCCCAACCCCACAAATACACCAAATCACTTAAGAGCAGAACTCCAAAACAATAGAGAATATAAAATCTGCAATCTCGTAAAAATAATTTCATCCTACTATCGTTGAACCATGTATATGAGGGCAGAAAATTAATATATTTTCTAATCAAATACCTCATGTTTCTGCTACCATCAATAGGTGAAACTTATAAGTTAAGCCCTACATTCTATGTATTTTTATTTTTATTTTTATTTTGGAACATTCTATGTTATAATTTATGGGAGAACGTCATTTTAGTCCTTGAAGTTTGGGTAAAGTCCCAAACCAGTCTCTCAGGGTTGGAAATTACCCTTGATAGAGGGATTAATTTGAAACTTTACCCAAACCTCAGGGACTAAAATGGCTTTCTCCCTATAGTAAGGTGGATATTAGATTACATAAATATCATACATGCTCCAACCCTCGGCCCACTTGGCATCATCAAGTTGTCAAGCCCAATAGCTACCACCGAGGGATTGTGACCCATTGTCCCAACCCTTATAGCACGATGTGTTGCCTAGAGTATAAGGGGCATGATGACTTGACATCAATCATGGGTAAATGTAAAAATCTTTTTAGTGGGGTTAAATATATAATTTTTTAATTATACGAGTATTTTGACCCAAAAAAAACTATACAATTACATTTTTTTTAGTGGGACTAATTAATTTTTTTCCTAAAAATATAAAGATATTTTAAATTTTATTTTAAAAAATACATAGAACTTTTAAAGTTCTTCCGGGGGGTGCAGCCCCCGCTGACCCAACTATATATCCGCCCGCGACATCAATCATCATTCTTACCTTCCTCTAGCTTATCATCAATAGTCTGTTCAGAATTCCAAACTCTATGATGACAACTAAACATGAAGATCATGCTCGTTCCAAGGCTTAACGGCTTAACCCAACACCTTACTAATTACAACAATTGAAGCCCATGCCCAACAGATAGCCCACAAACATTACCTTTTTGGCCCAACCATAAATAATAAACCATTAACAACAGAGCAAAAAGCTTCTACTGAGAGTGAGCAATGGAATGCATCCCACGGCTCACCCACCGTATCTTCCCAATACCGTTTACCCAAAAATGCTTCAAAACCCGGTTGCGGACCCACCCGATAACTAAATATCAACAAACTCGAGAACCCGCAACCCGACCCGAAACGTTCTTACCCATAACTAGCTTAACACCAAGACCCAGAAGAACCCAAAGCTCATCTGCAACTGCTCGGGCCGGTTGGTTTCTGGGCTTGGGCCAAAAAGCCCCAACAATGCCGGATATAGTTAAAGCGGGTGACCCGGTTCTGCACGAGCCAGCACAGGAGGTTCGGCCCGAAGAAATCGGGTCGGAGCGGGTCAAGAAGATAATCGATGATATAGTTCAGGTTATGAGGAAGGCGCCTGGGGTTGGGCTTGCTGCTCCACAGATTGGTGTCCCGCTCAGGGTGAGTAGTACTCTGTGCCTTAAAGCTTGTACCTTTTGTTGGCATGGAAATAAATGTGGACATTGGTGTTTTGTTTAGATAAGTAGTACCGTGTGCCTTAATTGTTGTACTTTTTGTTATGTGAAAAAATGAAGATACTGGTGTCCATCTTAGGGTGAGTAGTAGTCTGTGCTTTAAAGGTTGTACCTTTGGTTTTGGAGAAAAAACGAAGATGTTCTCTCCCGCTTAGGTGGTAGTACTTTGTGCTTCAATGGTTGAGCCATTTCTTATGGAAAAAATGATGTTGGTGTACCTCATACTTTAGTAGTACTCCGTGCTCTAAAGGTTGTACCGTTTGTTGTTTTGGGAAAAAGTTTAATGTGTATGTGCAAATTGTTTGTTACAGATAGTTGTGTTGGAAGATACAAAAGAGTATATAAGTTATGCACCCAAGGAAGAGATTAAAGCACAAGATAGACGCCCTTTTGATCTTCTGGTACGTATGAATAAACAAAACCGCACGGAGCCTTATCCTATTAGGTGAGCTCAACCTTTGGTACGTATGAGTATGTATATGTAATGAATTTTAAGACTTTGTGCTTATAATGATGCAGGTTATTATAAATCCAAAATTAAAGAAGAAAGGGAACAAAACTGCGTTGTTCTTTGAAGGGTGCTTGAGGTAATTAATTATATATCATATAACAATCATGAAACTTTAGTTGTTGTTATACATCTAATTTTCCATAAGACACTGCAATTTTTGGGTGTCGTATGCACTTTTATGACATTTTTGTCCTCTTAATGTGTGACATTCCATATCGGAAGATAGTGTGTTTGTGTGGTTTATAAGTGGGTGTTATGGGTATAAGGAATAACTTGGGTTAACCATTTTAGGCGAGTAAAAAAGAGGGTCTAAGTAGTTGTTTTTTATGCCTACAATACCAGTCGCGTCTATGGGCCTAGGGGTATAGGCTCGGGGCATGACAAAATGGTATTCTATTCGCGGCAAAGTGCTACACTTAGAAGGTTAGTGTAAGCCACCTCTTGAGCCCGTATGAGGTACTTCTAGAATCTTTCATCGCCTGGTTGGTCCTGGGTATGTGTGTCCCTTACGAGGACGTCAGGTCCTTAACGGGGGGTATATGTGACATCTCACATCGAAAGAATATAGTGTGTTTGTGTGGTTTATAAGTGGGTGTTGTGGGTATAAGGAATAATTTAGATTAATTATTTTGGATCAGTAGAAAAGAGGGTCCAAGTAGTTGTTTTTTATGCCTACAACACCAGTTGCGTTTACGGGCCTGGGGGTCTGGGTTCGGGACGTGACATAATAATTTTTCTTTGCTCGTGAAACTTTGATGGTGCTGTTAGGTTGTAATCACGAAAGTTTGAGCATAGTTATACTACTAATTTGTTTTATGTAAAGGTCCAGTATTGGTAGGATAATATTATGAGGAGATAAATGTGAGTAAAAGAATTGATACAAAATAACCTACTCTTGGTGACGCTAAAATGTGGTCATAGACTAACAGTTGTTCAAAATTAATGTGTTTAATATGCATAATTTACATCATCGAAGTAGGGTTACATCGATGTTATTAGTAAATATAATGTTATCTATCTGTCTAACCAGTTAAATCACATTTTTAATAGTTGGATGCAGAAGTTATACCTCTTACTTGATACTTTCAATTTTCTTCTGAGAGGAATGTAAGGTGTGACAAACATATTGAGCATGAGTTGCCTTTAATAACTAATTGAGAAATATCGAATCAATGACAAGCTTTGCCCTATAGAAATTTAGCTTACAAGGAAGATCCGTATTTGGCAATTTTACACTTCGTGAAAATAGAGTTCACGAGATTGTAGCGTAAAGGCACTTGGTTTAATTTCTTTTCCCTAGGTAACCTTAATTGTTACTTCAAAAATATGGTGTAGAAATGTACTTGCATGCTTGATGAACCAAGAAAAGGAATAGAGGAATGTGGAGAAGAAGAACAAGATGAATGTGTCTCTTCAGTGCTCTATTAGTTAGAAAACTCACCTATTATATTTTGGTTTAGGCATATAAGAAAAGTGGGATTTGAATAAGGGTCTCAATTTTATTGCTCCCTTCGGCATTTTGGGATAAGTTTTCATTCTTTGCGATTATGTTTTGTGCTCAAATTATGTTCCAATTGAAATTTTAATGCCCCTTATGCATGTTATAAAAATAGAAGGTGTATACGAGTTTTTTTGGCTATGCTGCTGTTCTCCTGATAAAGTTAAAATTATCTATGACCAGGATCCTAGTTATTGAAGAGAATCAATTAAGATCCGTCTTTCTTGGACCATTCATTTACAAATTTTGCACGTTGTTGCTTGCATCTTTTAGTTTTCCAACTGTAATTCAGGAATAGGTAGGAATAGTAAATCGAATGTTCTGAAATCCAAAAACAAGTTTGTACAGAGTCGGCTGCTGGCTGGGGGCACGGGGGCCTGTCGGACCCTGGTTACATGTAAACATCTTTAGCTTGTGAGCAGCTCATGTTCTAGGCTTGAGACTATTCTACTCTAATCATAGTATAATTTATTCAGAAAAAAATTCCCTAAAATGAGTTCTTTAAGTGTATCATTTAGTTGATGACATTATCAAATTACAGATCTTCTAAAAGGCTCTCTAAGACGGGTTTTCAATTATTTACAGTTTGAAAGTACTTTGTGTTTTGCAGTGTTGATGGGTTCAGAGCAGTTGTGGAACGATATCTAGAGGTAGAGGTTACAGGTTTAGATCGGGATGGTCAACCTATCAAAGTTGACGCTTCCGGCTGGCAAGCTCGTATACTGCAACATGAATGTGATCATCTTGATGGAACTCTATATGTGGACAAGATGGTTCCCAGAACATTCAGGACTGTTGAAAACTTGGATTTACCTCTTGCTGTTGGATGTCCAAAGCTCGGCGTGCGCAAGATCAGCTGATCTGAAAATCATGTCTGCTGAAATCTGACCAACCCAGAACTCGTATCGCTTCCACGGATCATGGAGAACGAAGGACTTGTCCAGAATTGTGTAGGATACATTCTTTTGATTGAGCAGTGATTCAATTGCAGGCTCAGATGGCAAAGTATAAATGTTCTAGATGAAAGGGTTCATTTGTATCACATGATCATTTATTTTCCAATTTTTTGAACTTAAAATTTGGCATCTCAATGTTTAAGTAGCTGCTAAAAATTTTTGTATGTTCTTCCAGCTTGCTTGTAAACAACAATTCTCCATTAATAAAATGGCTGAGGTTCTTTACAAGAAACTAAAATGTGTAGCAATAGATCTTGAACATAACTCAATTTGATTTGGGTTTGTGTAACGACCTGAGTTTAATTATTAGCTTACCAACACATTAAGTTTAATCAATTATTTTAAAACGTTTAAATATGTGGTGCTAGTAGTAGAGAATATAAGTCATTGTAAATTGAATATATATTTTTTACAAAATCAATATCACGTTCCTTAAAAGTTGTATCCACACTTTCTCGAAGTTTTATTTTTAACAACAATCTTTGCATCAATACGTGCATATTTTTCGAAGCCTTCTCTGCTCATGCAATGGAGCTTCCTCTAGGACATAGTCACGGAGGTGGTTCACAACACTGCACACTTACAGGCTTGTACTATTACGCACATGAGCAGAATTTTAGCTTGAATCTACTTTTGCACACCTCCGTTACTCCTTAGGAGACATCCGTCCCAGAGAAATTACCCACCTCACAATGTCCACAAAGTGGTGTATATGGCTTGCCCAGATAAGTGCAGCAATCTCATTCCTTGTCTTGGCTTTTATATATACTGGAAGCATAAATATCTCTAGAAAGACTTAACTGAACCAGACAGAACATCTTTCTGAATGATGCTTTTATAGTACGAGAAGCAAGGAGAGGGGTATAGCAGACCCAAGCTCGAGCCATATGCTTGCCAACAAAAAGATGTCGTAATCCCCCCAGAGTATGAAACAAGTTGAATATCTTCCAGATATAACTTAGTGCATGGAGAGGTATCGCTGCATGCTAATCTTATTGCTTCCTCTGTAGCTGAAGTTCCTTTAATGCCGATGAAGGATATGTTCCGAACATTAACAGCCAAAGTCTGCATGAGAGACGATAAAACTTCCGTGAAATAACTCTTAAGACATGCTTGTTTAATAAATCCGGTTAGAACTAGCCTTATCTGCTCTAACTTTGTTTTGATAAAAACAATAAGACTCAACAAGCTGCATACTCCTGGACAAAGTGCGGATTCTTGATAATACATGCAACCATAACCTCGTACTCACACATCAAGCTTGGACAAATAATGTAAATCCGACATGCGCATGAACAGAAAAGAACCATGGATGCTTTCTTGTCATGAGGAGTATATAATGCATTCACTACATGAGAAGCAGCCTCAGGTCATAATAAATTTGTGAACACCCACTAATTAAACCAAATTAGGCCAATCAGTTAAAAGAATTGACACATTTATTTCTTATTTGAGTGGCAACTGCATCTTAGCACGCATGCTTGTAGTTTCAAACAGGCAAGGAGAGAGAAACAAAGAGAACTTGGTTGTAGCACCGAAAATTAACCACCATCTTCAACTTAAGCCCAAAGTTTGAAGCATTCTGTACCTGATTTGGACACGGCAGATGGGAATCGCAGTAATACTGATCTATTATGATGGGATTTGAGACGTTCTCCATCCAGATATTCTCAAAAATTATCTTCTTGGCATAACCGCTACCTCCCTGATAAAACATTAGAAGGGAACCCAAAGAAAAGGGAGAGAAGTTTGTGAGCGGAAAGTTCACTTTCACTATCATCAAAAGAAATAAGAGACCATTCACAACCAAATTGTATCCTACAGAAACATAATTGCTGTGAAAGGAGTAATAACGAATACCTGCCATGTTTTGATCCTCACCCCATTCTCTGTGTTGGAGAGACGTGCACCATTAACGGTAACATCATGCACTTGGGCCCATGAGTTTGCTTTTCCCAGACTTCCAATGCTGCCTCATGAACATCATAAGTTACGAGTTAATTGGAAAGATGTGGCATCTAAAGATGATCATCAGAAGTCTATCACCTTATGCCATGGCCTGGGCCACATGAAATGTTCCTGATGCGTATCCTTGACGAATTGCTGACTATAGATATGCAGTCATCTCCTGAAACCAATTTGTGAAGCATTCAGGAGAAGAAAAACAATATCACAAACAGATTGAAACATAATTGTACATTCAGATGATCAGAGACAACTTCACATTGCCAAAGGAAAGCTGACAAGAGCGAATTGGACTTCCAGTTTCCAAAGTAATATGGCATCAGGGGGTGAGTGCTACCAGTTATCCCGCCTTGTCTCCAGATTAAACATTTATAGATAAGACTACATGTTTTGGAGAAGCTAAACTAAGCAGTAACAGGAAGAAGATTGTAGATCACTTATATATCATATGGGCGAACAGACAGTAACTTGGAAAACTATTTCATAAAGCTGTTCCATTGTTCCATATTCTACAATCTCAATTCCTTACTGCCCCAAGATTGTCGTATCCAATACTAGAGTCAGCAGAAGATTATCAAGCATATAAAGACCTATCAAGCTATCCTAAAAGAGACATATTTACCACCTTTCACACTGAATGCAAGAATGAATCATTTTTCCCTTTCGGTATAGCTTCAGTGACAAACAAACCTGTGCTAATATTGCTCTCCTTGACTTCAACTTGTGTTGATGCACTAATATGAATTCCATCAGTGTTGGGGCTATTACAAGGCGCCGAGATGTTGAGATGGGATGCTGCAACTTGTTTACATGAAGTAAATGCCATGTGCATTTGTTGACTATCAATCATCATAATATTCCTTACTTTTAAGTTATCACACCTATGGAAAGTTATTGCCTGCATTAACATTGATATAACAATCAGGACAAGAGACGTTAAGAAAACATAGTTCTGTTGATAAACGACAAGTTCAGTAACCGATTCAATGTTTATCAAAAATTAAAATTATCTGAAATTAAAAGTTTCTAAAGAATGCAAAATAGCACTCACCGTTGGAGCATGTTGACATGGCTGCAAAAGGGAAAAGATTGAAACTAGTCTCAGATGTCAGATATAGTGGTTGAATATCTTAACAAAAACAGAAAACATATTATTAGAAATGCAAGGCAGCCATACATTTGATTTGTTGGTCTTGCATGATCGAGCCCACCATTCGTGGCCCATCCCATTAATAACTCCTCCACCTTCAACTGTGAGGTGCTTCACTTTGATGAAATAGAGCCATTTATGTGTATCCGAACCATTCCAGACATCAGGATCTTTGGGCGCAACAATGGCACCAGAGATCTGCAAATATTGCAGAACACATGAGGTAATCGACAAAAGATTGCTGATTAGTACTGCTGAAACCATTATATTGAGCCCATATGCATCCTGGCAGGGCTTTTGAATGTCCAATTTATCACTTACTCTGAGAGTAACCTTCGACTTGCAAGGCCCAGAAAATTCAATTAGCCGAACCAAATAAGAGTTTCGAGCAGGGAGTACAATCTTTGGTTTTGATGGTAGAGAACATGCCATCTTCCAGACTTCTTGGAAAGCCTGACATCATCAAAATCTTTTCACTGAACAAAACAACAAGCTGCATTGTGCTGATATATGTTTCATAAAATGATCCAGCTTTTCAGTTGAAATCAAATAGAAACATTCACATATAGTAAGCTATTTATGCAAGCACGAGAAGAACAATTAGGACTTGAATTATCAATTCTTCAACAGCCCTTGCCATTTAAGTGACCAAAATAGGTTCTGCTACTTCATTACAAGCCAAAGGGACACTCTATATAAATTCTCAACCCCAAGAATTGCTTATCCTCATAATTAAAGACCAAAAACTTCCATGAGAATCCTTTCTTGACACGGGTTTCAGTCCATTAAAGACCATTTTAACTTACTGTTAACTAACTTTTTCTAAAAGATTAACTTAGCTCACTCGAGCTGGCAACAAAGTTTGAGCTTCTATCTTTTATCAAATTTGAGAACTTGTGCCTTCTATATTTCCGCTAAAATCTACTACCCATCCTTTGCACACGAGAATTGATTTGGATTCAATTGGTAAGAAGTAGATTATTATGTTAGATTTATGCTAATCTGAACATATAGAAGCTAAAATTGGGGCCATAGCAAGTTTGAATCAATCCAACATGATCTTGCAAAGGGAATATATGTTACTCTAGTTACTTGCATCATTTGTTACACCTGCATTTTTATCTCACAGAAATGAGGATAGAACTTAATAACTAATCATATAGAAATAAGAAGCAAGAAGACGAGACAAGTTAAAGTCATCATAAGCACTACTTATTGTATGTAATTGGAGTTAAACCATTCATATCTTGAGTTATGTTTAATGCTTGTCAACCAGAAATAAAAGAGTGTGTGTGTGTGTGAGTCGGCACCATGATTCAGCAATTATGTCAGTTGTTCAAACAGACTGAAACACGAGGCATCTATTATGCTCTAGAGGAGAGTGAAGATGCCGAAAGCACAACTATTTTACTCAAAATAATTTCCAACTATTTTCCCAGGTATAACAATGTTCACTAATACAAGTATATGCGGAAAGCTTACATCTCAAGTCCAGAACCCCATACCCATGATCGAGACTGATGCCATAGACTTAAGAATAATAGTAATATAAGAATAACCATTTCGGGTCAAATATCAACTGGGCCCAAATTGGTTAACCCGTGTTACTTTTTAAGCACACAACAATAACTTAATAACCACACTCATATATATGTCTCCCACCAACACATGACATAATGGAATTAGAATAGAAGTGGCAGTCAATGTGTGCATTATGCAAACCTTCATCTACCTATAAAAAGCTCCTATACATACTTGTTACGCTCCACGGCGACAAGTGAGAATAGTGTTGTACACTTAAGGAATAACTACGCTAATAGAAGTAGCAGTCAATGGATGCATTATGCGAAGCTTCAACTACCTATAAAAAGCTCCGATATATACTTGTCACACTCCGGTCCACAAGCAAGACTAGTGCGGTAGGTTTAAGAAATAACTACTAACTCGTCAATTCTTCGACCAATTCGGGGACATTATAATACTAACTAGGCCACACCCACAAAGTAAAATCACAAAAGCTTGTAAGCAAACAATGCGACACATGTTTGTTTACCTCAGTGTCATCAGCAATGCCATCCCCTTTAGCTCCAAAGTCATTGACATTCAAAACTGTTGTTGTTATGTCGTCTGTGCTTCTATAGTCACCATAGGTAAGGAGCTGTATCAGAGGATCAAACCCATTAACACCATCAAGATTCAAGTACAAATGAACAAAACTATGCAGAATCATATGAAGAGCAAGACTGTGAGTAAAATGAGAAGAATAAGCATGCCACGTTCTTGGCTTGCCCATGTTCTCTGCTCAGTGCTCACTAAGACAAAAGAAAGAGAAGATGAGAGATTGTTTCCTTTTCTGGGTATTATAGACTTTGTGTTTTGACATTTTCAACACGATCTGATTTAGATTCTTGATGATTTTAATTTTCTTTTTTAGTTAATGGAATAAGACTAGTTTTTTATTTAAAATTATTTTTTAGCTTGTTTATTATTAGTTGATTGAAAATAATGATCGGGTTATTTAGTCATTAATGGGTTGAATAAGATGAAACTTTGATTTAACATTTTTTCTAACTTGCTCATTGGTCAATTGGAAATAATGATTGGGGTTAAGTATTCATTAATGGGTGGATTTTAATGTGTGGAATAAAACCATAGTTTGATTTGGATTATTTTCTAACTCGCTCGTTAGTTGATTGGAAATAATGATTGAGTTATGCACTCACTAATGAATAAATTTTGAAATTAATAGGTGAAATAAGATCAATGTTTGATTTGAGATTGGAATAAGATCAATGTTTGATTTGAGATGATTTTCTAACTCGTTCATTGGTTGATTGAAAATAATAATTAGGTTATAATATACTTACTAAGAGGTAAATTTTGAGATTAATGGATAAAATAAGATGAAAGTTTAATTTGGGATGAATTTTTAGCTTGTGAGTTGATTGACCGGAAATAATGATTTGGTTATGTATTCACGAATGGGTAAATTTTTAAAGATTGGAAATAATGATCGAATTATGTAGTGGTTAATGGGTATATTTTGAAATTAGTGGTACTTGATGATTGAATTTTTGGATGATTGTATAAATCATAATGGTCTGTAGGTAGTTCTAGAGTGCTTTTGAATTTAGTCATTCTTCAAAATGATTTAATTGTATTGAAACATTTTTTAATGCATTGAAATGCATGAAATATTTTTAAAACATCTAAATTTTTGGACGTTTCTAAAAATTTTCTTTTCGAATTTATTATATTGTGGATCACTTTAACTTACTTTTAAAGATGCCAAAGGACCTAAAAGAAAAAGAACCTTTAATAGATTCCGGTATTTTTATGCATGTCTTAACAACTTTATAATTTGACCCAAAAAAAAAAAAGAAATAACAACTTTATAATTAGGGGACAAATTGCAATTTGCCCCCTAAAGAAATTTTAATGTCTTGTTTTGGACGTAAGAAAATGATCCTATCGTTTTGATTTTTGGACTGCTTAAATTTTTATTAATACGATTCAAATCACTAATACCGTGAGGGGCTAACATAGTTATAAAGAGCATGCATGTCTCTCGTGAGGCCATTAAACCTCATGCATTGATGTTTCATCATTTGATGAACCTATTTTTGTTCATGAGACTTTTTTTGTACGATTTTTTTAGATACCGACAAAACTATTTTAAAATGAATAATATCAATAATAGATAAATAATATATACATGAAGAGATTTATATTATTAGATTTCAGATTGCATAGTATTGTCGCATTTATTATTAGTGATTATATTTCATTTCAAATTAATTGTCTATTTTATATCGAATTAAATGTAACTTTTTATCCTAGTATAACAATTGATAATTGCTTCTTCAAATTGAATTAAATGCAACTTTTATCATAATATAGATATTTGTAATTACTTTTTCTGATTTAATCAAATAAAATCACAAAAATTATATGAAAACATAGTTTATATACGTAATAGTAGGAAATGTTATTTATTAGCATCGACTTTAACATGTGAAACGTTATATTTATATCACATGACATCTATTTTATAACAAACAACCAAAAATATATCATGTGTGATACTGATTATACTATTGTTTCATACACAACTTAATAAACTAGAAAAAAATAAAAGTCAAATCAGCCAACTATGCCTTAGGAATCCGCACAAATTTAAATCTCACAGCACTTTTGTAGTCATCGTTATATTTATATAAAATGACAGCCATTTTATAACAAAAAACCAAAAATATATAATGTATGGTACATATTATATTACTTTGTACACAACTTAAACATAAAATAATAAAAGTCAAATCAGAGCCTAGGAAATCCGCGCGCAAAATCAAATCAGCTAGCACCTTGATAGTTGTTACATCAGAAGGGTAAATCCGTTTTTATCCCTATGTAGGATCAAAATGCAATTAACAAAAAAATATTTACATTAATAGTCCAAAAAGCACCACATCAGCACGTATCATAATTGGATTGGGACGTTTTCCCAACATCCAAAATACAAGAAGTTTACAAGAAATTTCCTTTCCAAAAAGAGGTTGCTTTGATTTGACAAATCAACTAATCTTTCTCTTTCAGGTGCATAAAAAGTGTAGTTCGCAATTTGTCGACATGGGGATGATCAATGAAATATTCTCTAACCTTTGTAAGATACTTGTGCTCTTTTTTCTTTGATATCATAGGATGAGTTAAACTGACTAATCTTTTTTTTTTTTTTTTTGGCCTTTATCGAGAAGAAAACTTTATTTACAGAGTTATCAATCAATGCCTAATGACTCAAGATCCTTTTGTACAATTAAAATAGTTCCATCAGGAGAATACAAGTTCAAATTGCAAAAAGTAACATATTCGAATTGTCCTAGTAACCCAGTCTATCATACTATTTGCTTGAATAATTTACTGTGAAGCACAATTAAGGTAATAAATCGTTGCTACTTGATCATCAAAGTTCTCTAACTAGGAGTAGACTCTAAATACTTCATTTGGGGGAGTCAAGAAGAGTAATTGCACTTTTTAGGGCTACTATAAAATTTTAGATATGTATGCATGTATAAAATTAAGAGGTTTATATAATATCCAAAAGTTGGGGGTCATGCCCCCATCTCATGCAGGGGAGAGGACTGCCCCTGGCCCCTGTCTCTTAACTTTTTTTTTTTTTAACTTACTTTATGTGTATTAAATCGTTGTTAATCAAATTATTTTCTTGTTCAAGTATTCTCACGTCATTATTTCAAATTATATAATCATTTCAAATTAGTAGGTAACCAACACACAAAAAAAAAAAAAAAAAAAAAAAACCAAGTCACTTGAACATAAAGTAACATACGACTCAAGTTCTATAATCATAACTTTTAACTTTTAAATTACGTTATTGTTAAGGTAGAAAAATACTGAGTAGCAAATGGTCTTCTCGCGCTGCCAGACATTTGCAAAACAAAGAAGGCTTGGTGGGTCGTGCCCGCGTTAGCACTCCGATAATTAAGTTAGCTTGGTACTTCAATGGAGGAAAAAGTAAACAGAGTATATAGGTGCGAGTAACAAAAATGCAATTACCTTTTCCCTGTTGAATCTTCTCATATTTATAGGCATGTGTCAGATGAATAAGGTGGGGGATAGTGGGGAGTTAATGGAAGAATAACTGAATGTAACCACCACCTATGCTTATTAATAGGCAATAACTGATTATGACTGCTACACGTGCCCTATTACTATAGAACATTGCTGTTTGTAACCTCCACTCAGCTTGAGGTCCCAAAACGAGACCCTCGAATGCTCCGTTGCTTTGTTCGACCCCCCAGGGGTTCTCACCATGCCCCATCCGAACCTTGGGTGCAGTCCAATTGGGGTCGGATTTTCCCGACCCCTCGTCCAAGGTCTTCAATGCCTTCCCTTTGACCTCCTTGACCCCCCCCTCCCCAGGGGCCATTATGTAATTCCTACAAGCCTTAGGGGTCTTACCCATATCATGATGCCCCTAGTTCTTTGAGCTATGTAATGGGTCTGGGAACTGGTTCCGTCACCTCGAATTCACCATAATTGGGCGAGAGTTTACCTTAATGCCGCCTCGTCTTTCGTGTAATCTACTACCAACCACTATTTATTGCAGCCTTGCCATTTGTCACAATCTGGTGGAGTGCCTTTTGAATCTATGGTAGAAATTAGAGACCTTTGGTTTTCCCTCTCTTTTTTACTCCTTTAAATACCCTTTTTCACCATTTCAAAATTCATTTTTCACCCAAACTTTTTCCCAAACACTTTTCTCTCTCTCACTTTTCTTCTCTTTCTCGCCTGCGGCTCCTCACCTCAGGCCTTCACACAACTTCGCTCATACCCCTCGGGCTCTTATTTGCGCCTCTCGTTCAGCCTTTTACACCCACAACTCTTACATAATGGCGTCTTCTTCTTCCACTTCTTCCTCTAAAATCATGGAAGTTACTGTTTGTTTTACCAGCCGCGACTCAAGGTCTTGGATCCAGGGGTGGCGCACGCACCGAGCCCTTAGCCATCGCCACTTCAACACTCTCACCACTTCCACCTTTTGGAGTCCCTATTCCAGCTCAACCACTTAGGTCAATCAGATTTGACGAGAACGGACCTTCAAGATCAACTCTTTCGAATCCTACTGGGTCCGAAGCCTCCCAGACTATTCCCTAATGCGATCCTCATCCGGAACTCCTACATATTTCTCTAGAGATGATTCCAAGAATGCCTGAACCTTTTCCTCCTTCTCCTAGGGCCGCGACTCCCGATCCCGACCCTAAGGCTCAGACATATTTCTCAATCTTACGCTACAAATGCACTTTTGATGACCGTGATATGCTCGACCTTCATAACAGGGATGTCTTTCCCAAAGGCTACGAGTACAGAATTCCCAGTCATCATGAAGTAGCTTGTCGACCCGAGGTAGGGGAATTGGCATTACCCTACATCGTTCTTTGGTTTCTCCGTCTTCCATTCCCAACTTTTATTGTTCGTATCCTCAACTTCCTCTACATCGCTCCTTGCCAGCTCACACCCAACGGCTGGAGGGAAATAGTGGCTTTTTATGTGTGGTTCAAATCCATCGGGCTTTCTCCAACACTCAACCTCTTCCACCAGTTCTATTAGTTGGTTCACGATTCCAAAAACTCTGGTGTGTACTACTTCACTTCTAGATCCCGCCATCGTCCGTTCTCCAACTGGCCCTCCAACAATCGTGGGTGGTACAACAAATTCGTGTTCATCACCTACCCCTTCTAATGGCCTGTCAGGAGGCTTTATAGGCTTCTGTCTAGTGCCGAGCTTGATGCCTTTCGCGAGCCTCCCCTCCTGACCCCAACCGAGAGGCTCATGACTTCTTTTCTTCTCTACCGAGCTCGTCCCATGCATGGGGATTCCTTCCTGACCCATGAAGCCATATTAGCCTCGGGCCTTGGGCTACTGATGCCACAACGAGGCCTTCAAACACTGTTCACTTTCTGTCAAGATAAACTTCTGTTGTCAAAGTCTCATATTCTCCCATAGGCGGCCCCCACGCTGATGCTCCAATCCACGGCGGGGATGAAGGTAATAAAAATTTCTTTACATGCATTGTCATTTTAAAGTTTTATTTCTGCCTAGCTGACATTTTACTTTCCTGTCAAAGGTGTTGTCGAGCCTTTGATGCCCCCCGACAATTCCGAGGCTGTCGAGGTTCACATCACTGGCACCGAGGGTATTCTTCCCACACCCATTTCTCCTACCGAGGCTCTAGAGATTGATCCTGTTGATGCTATTGCCGATGAGGCTCAGGCCGAGGCACGCCAAGCTCAAGCTGAAACTCGACAAGCCCGAGCTGCTAAACGAGCTGGAAATAAGAAGGTTAAAGGGGGTCCTAGCAAGAGACGAAGGAGGACTATCCAGTCAGCGACTTTGTCCGAGCCCACCTAGTCCGAACCTCCTGCCCTGCACGATATCTCTTTGCCAACCCTCGAGAGAGCTGCTCACAGATTGGAAGCCTTCGAGGAGGTTGCCGCTCACCATGAAGCTCCTCTTTATGAAGAGGTAGTTGGCATTATGCCCGAGGATAGTGGGTTGGTAAGGGACGCATCGATCTTCGCTGCTGAGGCCTCTGATCAGTCTCGTCTGAGGTCATCCCTGGCTCCTGAGGGTTCCACTCACACGGCGAGTTCTCTGAACAAGATTCCAAGGGAATAGTTACACCCTATCGCGCAAGAGGCCTTTGAAAGGGCTCGCCTCAAGGTATTTTATTTCTTTCCTTAGCTCCCCATCCTCTTTCATTTCATTTGAGTTGTTTTTTTCTGACCCTGGTTGGTTGTCACAGATGTCCGCGGGTCTCAGCGTGGCCTACCACTTTGTGTGAGAATACGAGCAGCGGCTTGCTGAGGTGGAGGCTACCCTTAGGGAGTTTGAGGAGCGCACCAGGAGCTCAGAGGCTGTTACCCAGGCCGAGCTTGCTGCTGCTCGCGAGACAACCAGGATGGCTCAAGAAGAGGCCACTATTGCAAACTCCGAGTGTCGCCAACTCCAGACTGATTAGGAGGTCTCCTTAATGGCTTAAGATGAGGCCAGGGTTGAATGTGAGAGGCTCCACTCCGAGTTAGAGGTATCTTGCATAGCCCGAGGTTCCGCAGAAGCCCAACTCAAGGATATGGAAACCTCGCTGGAGAATATGAAGGCCCAGGCAGTAGAGGATTTTCATCGGGGGCAGGGCTACAAGGAAGACTTGAAAAAGCTATACGCCCGTTCCGCTACCAATACCACTGCCGATGTCACCGCTGCGCTTCAGGCGAAACTTGACCGTTATGCTCAAAGGCACAGTTTAGTTATTAGGGAGAATCTGCTCACAGGCGACTCCTCGAACTCTGAGGACGAATCCGAGGATAGCGAGGATAGCGAGGATGAGGCCTAGGCATTGTATCTATCTTGTACTGTTCCTTTTGTAAAGAAAGTTTATGCCTTTAATGAAAAAGCTTTTATTCTCTTTTTCCTTCTTTCAATTTATCACTTTTCCTTTTGTATTTGGTTTATCTATCAGGTCATGTCCTTGCCATTTCCCTTAACCTCACGTTCGTTGGCCCCGGGGGTCATGCCTCCGCTCTCATACCTCAGGAGTAGTGTTCCCAAGCTCGGACTTCAGGAATCGTGCTCCCAGGCTCGGACTTCGGGAGTCGTGCCCCTAGTCTTTATGTCTTAAGGGTCATGCCCTCAGTTTCATGCCGACCTGGAAGATCTCGTTTCCACAAAAGTTGTGTCTCTCTTTCGTTAATTTTGGAAGTTGACCTCTCTTGCTGGGATTTGATTCTCTTCCATTACAATAATCAACAGAACTTTGGATGGAAACATCAATTTTATTGCAGAGACATAATCTATCCCGATACTAACAACACCTGAAGGCATCATCTGCCCCGATATACATAACGCCTAGAGACATAAACTGCCTCGATATGTACAACATCTTAACATTCAAAGAAAGATATAAATAACAACTAGACATTCAAATAGAGGATTACATGTAATATTTTCTTAGATGTTCTATGTGCCAAGTATTCCTCAGTTCTTTGCCGCTGAGGTCTTCGAGCCTGTAGGTTTCTGGCTTGACCTTTTTAACTACCCTGTGCGGGCCTTCCCAATTTGGTCCTAGCCCTCTTGCCTTTCTGAGGACCAAATCTCCCTTTTGAAGCTCTCTGCTTCTTACTTTCTTCTTGAAATGTCGTGCCATGGCCCTCTTGCCTTCGAGCATCTTCATTCTCTCCTTCTCTCTGAATTCTTCTACTAAATCCAGGTCTTCCCGTAGGGCCTGCTTATTAACTTCTTCCTCATATTCAACAACTTTTTGGCTTGTCGAACCAATTTCTACAGGCAGACCAGCGTCTACCCCGAACGTCAGGCTGAAGGGGGTTTCGCCCGTTGATTCGTTTGGCGTCGTTCTGCATCCCCACAGTACTTCAGGAAAAACCTCGGTCCATAGGCCTTTGGTTGCTGCCAGCTTTTTTCTCAGACCCTGCAAAATAGATCTGTTAACATTTTCTACTTGGTCATTAGTCTATGGATACATTACATAAGCAAATCTAAGAGAAATGCCCAGCTCTGAGCATTATTTTCTGAAATAGTGGCAATCGAACTGGGTCCCGTGGTCTGTCACTATCACTCTTGGAATCCCAAATCTGTACACAATAGACTTCTACACAAAATTACAGGCATTTCTATCTGTAGTCTTGACTACGGGTTCTGCCTCCACCCATTTAGTAAAATAATCCACCGCCACAAAGCATTTCACCCTCTAACCTGTGCTCATCGGGAAAGGACCCAATATATCTAAACCCCACTAAGCAAAGGGACAGAGGCTCATCATCACAGTCAAGTCTAGTGCTGGTTATCATGGGATTCTCGAGAACCTTTGGCATATATCATACTTCTACACCAGGTACTAAGCATCTTTATTCAGGGTCGGCTAAAAATACCCATACCTCAATATCTTCAGGGCCAATGCTCTATGGCCTATATGATTACCACATATTCCCTCATGCATTTCTTTGAGTATATAATCGTCTTCACCTTTATCTACACACCTCAACATAGGCCAAGTATACGCTTTCTGATACAACTGCTTTCCGAGCATTACATACTTTAGGGCTTAAATTTTCACTTTCCTCGCTTCTTCACTATCTTCTAGCAAGGTTCCCTTTTCTAAGAAATCAACCATAGGCTGCATCCAGGACTAACTGTGGTCCACCTGGGCTACCTCTTTGCGCTCCTGAGCTACGCTCGGTTCGAATACCTCTTCCATCTCTATCGTCATTGGCCCTGCCACTCCCACTGCAAGCTTTGAGAGGATATCTGCTCTCTTGTTCTCCGCCCACGGAATTCGATTGATTATGAAACCATTCAACCCAGCCACTATGTCTTTTACTTTGGCCAAGTATGCTGCCATTGTTTCATCTTTGGCTTCATACTTTCCACCTATTTGACTTACCACCAACTGTGAGTCTGTGTGAGCCTCTATTGAATCCGCCCTCATTGCCTAAGCTGTTTTAATACCTGCAATAAGTGCTTCATACTGTGCCTTATTATTTGAGGCAGAGAAACGGAACTTCAGAGCGAACTGCAACTCATCACCCTCTGGACCCTGCAATATGACCCCAGTTTTGCTGCCGCTCTTGCCCAAGGCTTTATCCACCCAAATCTTCCACGGCCTCGGACTTCCGTCTGACGGCTCTCCTATGAACTCCACAATGAAATATGCTATAGCCTGAGCTTTTATTGCAGTCCTTGGTCTGAATGTGATGTCAAATTGACTCAACTCCACAGACCACTTCAGAAGCTTTCCCGACACCTCTGGCTTCTACAACACCTGCCTGAACGGTATATCTATCATAACACATATGGGATGTGCCTCAAAGTAATATATGAGCTTCCTTGAGGCCACAAGTAAGGCCAATGCCATCCCCCTCTACGGGTAGATACCTCACTCTGCCCCTTTAATTATTTGACTGATATAGTAGACCGGTCTCTGCTGCTTTCCATCTTGTCGTACTAGTGCTACTACCACAACCACTGGGGATACTGCTAAATATATGTACAAAATCTCACCGGGCTTTGGCCTAGACATCAAAGTTACCGAACTCAAGTACCCCTTCAACTTTTCAAAAGCCTCCTGGCATTCTTCCGTCCATTGAAAGTCTTTTGGTTTTCGCAGGACCTTGAACAGAGGGGAACATTTGTCTGCTGACCTTGCCATGAATCTGCTCAAGGCCGTTATCTTCCCTATCAGCTTCTGAACATCTTTTACACTTCTGTGAGGCTCAAGATCTAGGATGGCTTGCAATTTCTTTGGATTAGCCTCGATCCCCCTCCAAGTAACCATGAACCCCAGGAATTTTCCTACTTGAACCCTAAAAGCACATTTTTCAAGATTTAACTTGATACTGACCTTCTTTATTATCGAGAATGCCTTAGACATATCCTCGATGTAAGTCTCTGCCCTCCTACTCTTTACCAATATATTATCAACATACACCTCTATATTCTACCTTAACTGTCCCCTTAAATACCTTGTCCATCATGCACTGGTAACAAGCCCCTGCGTTCTTCAAACCAAATGGTATCACCCTATACCAAAACCCCCTTCGGTTTGTTATGAACGTCGTCTCCTCCTCATCTTCTGGTGCTATCTTAATCTGGTTGTACCATTTGAAGGCATCCATGAATGATAGCATCTCAAAACCTGAGGTGGCATCCACCATTTGATCTATCCTAGGCAAAGGATAACAGTCTTTCGGGCAGCCTCTGTTCAAATCTGTAAAGTCCACATACATCCGCCAAGCTTTAGAAGGTTTAGGGACCATTACTACATTAGTCAACCAGGTAGGGTACTCCACCTCATGGATATGCCCAGCCCATAACAATTTGCTCACTTATTCTCTTATTGCTCGGTTATTTTCTGCGTGGAAGACCCGCATTTTCTGTTTCACCAGCCTGAATGCTGGATCTACATTCAGCCTATGCACAGCTATCTGCGGATCTATTCCTGTCATATCATGCATAGACCAAGAAAATACATCCCTATTACAAGATAAGAAACGAGTTATACATTCAGCTAGGTTTTGAGGAAGCTCTGTTCTGATCTAAACCTCATTCCATGCTGCTAATTCGACTTTCTGTAACTTCTCTGCAGGCTCAGCTTTTTTCAGCTCCCGGCTCTTCTTGGCCTTCTTCTCGATTTTCTCAATTAGTTCTTTCTCTTCTTTCTGCAGCCTCAGGCAAGCTGTATAGCATTCTTGGGCTCTCCTCTAGTCCCTTTTTACTGTTACTATACCAGCCTCTGACGGGAACTTTATCACCAAATGATTGGTGGACACCACTGCTCTGAACTTTCTCAGTGCCACATTTCCCAATATCCCATTATATGGTGACTCGCAGTCTACTACAATGAAATCTAGCATTTCACCCCGGCTCCGCTCATTCCACCCGAGGATCACTTTCAATGTTATCATACCCTCAAGCCTTACTTCTTTGCCATTGAACCCTGATAAGGTTCCTTTCATCGCCCTCAAGTGTTCCCTTCTCAAACCTATCTTCTCAAATGTACTCAAGAACAGGACCTCTGCTGAGATCCCTGTATCAACCATGATCTTGCGTACCACAACCCCATTGATATCTGCTGCAATTATCAAGGGGTCATCATGGGGTAACACTAGGCCGTCCAAATTTGTATCGCCAAAGGTGATATTCTCCTCTACCTTTGGTTTGTTCACCGGGGGGTCCTCGCGACCTGCTTTACGGTATCCCTTCCTGGCTTGCAGATTTTTCCCCCCGGAGGCCAAACCTCATGTTATCATATCTATCTCCACTTGAGCGCACGCCATCTGAGTAGGCCTCGGGCTCCTCTCTCTCTGCCTTCCTCCTTGGTTGTCTCTCCTGACGTAGGCTTGTAAGTGCCCACGCCTGATCAGGGTTTCAATTTCATCTTTTAAGTTCCTACAAGCATCAGTATCATGCCCAAAGTCTCTGTGATATCTGCAATACTACCCTTTGCCTTTGCAGCGCTCGTTCTCTGTCTTTATTTTCGGTGGATCTAGGAGGTTTATTCGTGTCCGAATTTCTGTCATGATCTCAGATCTGGGCTTCACCAAAGGAGTATAGTTGTGGAACCTCTACAGTCTGGGTGGTTCTCTAATTTCCCTTCCTTTCTGCTCCTGTTTGCCCTATTCTGCTCTTCTCTCTCTTTGTGTCACATGAGTTTGGTTGTTCTGTCCTCTCTTCTTGGGGTTTTCCTCTTTCTCTACCATCGCTACCTCTTCCACTTTGATGTACTTCTCCGCCCTGGTCATCAACTCTGTCATGTTCAGGGGGGTCTTCTTGGCTAAAGAAGCCTGGAACAACTCATTCGTTACTCCTTTTGTGAATGCTTGTATCGCAAACCTCTGGTCAAATTGTATACACTGGAGGGTAGCCTCATTAAAACGAGTTGGATACTGATGAAGAGTTTTCCCTTTTCTCTGCTTTAGACCAAACAAAGAAGTAGTATACCGAGCAGCCTAATGGCCGAGGAAAATCTTCCAACAAACAAATCTGCCAGCTGCGCATAGAAACCGATTAAGTCTTCCTTCAATTCATCAGACCACACCCTGGCCATTTCTACCAAAGTTCCAGCAAAGCCCTACACACCCAGGCCTCTGGTAGCTCCATGAACTCTATTTTGTGCCTGAAAACCGCCAGATGATCTTTAGGGTCACCATGCCCATCATAGGTGGGCAAATAAGGTAATTTGTACTGTGCAGGCTTCGGAACTTCGTTGATGGCACAGTTAAATAGATTTGGGCCTCTAAAAGTTCCTGCAACTGAGGCAGTACAAGTCATACCTCCTCTTCAGACACTTTGTGACAGGCCTCGCGCCACCGTATCCGAGCCCTGAGATGACCCTGTGGAGTTCACCGTTTCTTCGCGCTGCCCCCGGGTGTGAATCCGCTATCTAGACTCTCTTAGGTTCGTTATATTTCTGGTTGATTGTGTTTTTTGGTGTGTGGGATTTTGCTGAGGTGCTTGATGTGGTTGGTTCTCTGAGTGGTGTAGTGTTGGTTGAGGTGTTGGGTTATAGATGGCTTATTTCAATTCCTCCAGAGTTCGTAGAATATATCCTAGATCTGCTGGCGGGTTAGTTTGCGGGACTAGTGTTGGGGCGGTAGGATATTGCCACCTTACATACCACGCTGGCCCTTTTGGATAGTTTTGAGAGTAAGTTGGCAGATAGTTTTGGTACGGATTTGTGTATGGGTTCGTGTATGGGTTCATGTATGGTGGTCGGTTTCCTACTGGTACTTCTACCCCTGGTAGCAGTGGGTCAACCTGCCTAGGGTTAGAGGTATCCCCTGGATAAAACTGCATATTGGGTTGTTCTACAGCCTCTTCTTCATGTACACTTGCTACACTTCGACTCCTGGTAGTAACCATGGTGCAATCTTGTGAAAACTCAGTGGGAACCAAGAATCGGCCCCACGGTGGGCGCCAACTTGTTAAGGTAGAAAATGTTGAGTAGCGAATGGTTTTCTCGCGCTGCCGGCCATCTGCAAAACAGAGAGGGCTTGGCGGGTCGTGGCTGCGTTAGCACTCCGATACTTAAGTTAGCCTATTGCTTCAATGGAGGAAAAAGTAAATAGAGTATATAAGTGTGAGTAACAAAAATGCAATTACCTTTTCCCTGTTGAATCTTCTCATATTTATAGGCATGTGTCAGATGAATAAGGTGGGGGATAGTAGGGTAGTGGGGAGTTAATGGAAGAATAACTGCATGTAACCACCACCTATGCTTATTAATAGGCAATAACTGATTATAACTGCTACAAGTGCCTTGTTACCGTGGAACATTGTTGTCTATAACCTCCACTCAGCTCAAGGTCCCAAAACAAGACCCTCAAATGCTCCGTTACTTCGTCCGAGCCCCCAGGGGTTCTCACCATGCCCCATCTGAACCCTGGGTGCAGTCCACTTGGGGTCGGATTTGCTCGACCCCTCGTCTGAGGTCTTCAATGCCTTCCATTTGACCTCCTTGCGCTCCCCAGAGGTCATTATGTAATTCCTACAAGCCCTAAAGGTCTTACCCATATCAGTTATAAGTACTCGATACATGAAATCTATAAAGGATGGAAAAAAACTAATGAAATTGAAATAATTGAAATCATAACAATTTACACATCTTCCTTGGTTAAAACTGACATGTGGATATTGGTGGGTTTCTTTATTATCCCCTAAAACGAATTGAAAATACATATGAAATTTGAAGGATAAGTTTCATTAATAGTCTCCATTCTTTGTATCTTTTATCAATTTATTCCTTATTGTTCCAGGTTTGATCTCCTAAAATTGCAAATAGTTTCAATTTGGTATTTAATGTTTACACTTTTTTCAATTTTGTCTTCATTATTCTAAAAATAATGCATTTAATCTCCAAAGTTTACGAAAAATTTCAGTTTAGTTCCTGCAGTTTGTGATTTGAATATAAAACTATGTGAACTAAATTAAAACTCTTCGTAAATTTTAAGGATTGGAAAAAAATATAAACATTGAGAACCAAATGCGTCATTTTCTAAACAATAGGAATGAAAATAAAAATCGTGTCAATATTGAGAACTATTTGTAAAATTTGTCAAAATTTTAACATAAAAATGGATTTCTAAATATTTTAAAGGGAAAATTACACAAATGGCCCCTATTATTTTTTTAAAATTTTAAATTTATTCATATTATTAAAAATTAATTAATTTAATCTCTATTATTCACAATGAATCAATTTAATTCCTACTATTTAAATAATAATAATAATTTAGTCGCAATTTTTTCTTAAATATTGAGGTTGCCCGATCCGGATCCGATCCGATTATGACGTATTCTATACCCGCACCAGTAGACGAACTGGGTCACCAATCGGGTCAGTCCAAACAGCAAAAAACCGAACGAACAACCCAAAATGCTGTCTCGTTGATCGATCGTCTTCTCAATAGCTGCAAAAAAAATTGAATCGAAACGTGCTGGTATATAATTAGGGTTTCAAATTTTGAATCAAAGCATAATTGGGGATGGCGAGCACGGCGTGCTTCATGATCGTCAGTCGCAATGACATTCCCATCTACGAAGCCGAAGTCGGCACCGTCCCCAAAGTATGTGTGTGTGTGTGTGTCTTTGTGTGCGACTCTGTGTGTAATTTATGTATATATATGTATGTATGTGTGTGAATATCTGTAATATCGTACAATTTTGCTTGTGAATTCTGTTCAATGCAAAGGTTCCATTTTATTTTATTTTGCTTAAGAAAAAAAAAAATTGGACCAATTAAATTACTAATAATTACTTGGTATTTTATGCTTTATGCATATATATAGTTTAATTGTGATTTATGTATTGGTTATGCATGTATATGTAAACAGAAAGGTGCATTAGAGCTTTGATAGTTGATTCTTGGATCATTAAGCTACAGATTCGACAAGTGAAGTTAAGAGAAGGATGTGTTTAAGGTTGTAATAAAGTTGAGAATCGAGCGAAAATGATTATAATTCTTGCTTGAAAATCTGTGATGATAGCATTGTTCAAGGAATAGCTAATTTACTGGAGTGACTGAGAGGTTTTGAAACTGATATTGTTTGATTTAGGTAAATCGTACTTGACTTAAGCTGCTCAGATTTAAACTTTAGTTGCTTATCAAATGATCATTCGATTGTCATACAATTAGAGTTTCAGCTTTCTTTCTCGTTGAATTCCATGCACCCTTGTATAGAAGTTTCGTACTTACATCGTGTGCTCTGCTGCTTCTACCTTTTGCTGTTTGTTATTCCAATTGTAGTGCATTTGTTGTGATTTGATTGGCTCGCTTGTGGAGAAAACCTTTAATCAGCTTAGACTATATGCTGCTTCATAAGGAAAAGGAAATCATTGACTAAATTAATATCCCGAACTCTAGGATCTCTGATGATCATGTCTCGTGCTTTGACTGTACTGCTTTGAGAATAGGGCGTAGCCTCAATTTATAGGATTTGGGCTCTTGGTCACTTTCTGTTGTATATCCTTTTAGAAAACCTTCCTGATTGGGCCTTTGTATCGAGAGCATCTCTAAAAGAACTTTTTGAGTATTTGTTTCTCGATTATCACTACCCCACCAAAGATTGGCCATTAAAGATCTAGTGTTCTGGCACAGACCCTGGAGGATTATGAAGTAGCATACTGCATAAGGAAGAATATCCTACTGGTCTACATTCTCAGTACAGCCTTCTTGCAATTTGCTTTTGCATTCTTCAAGCAGTGATTGTTTCTTTCAAGTGAACATCGGATCACATCCAAACTTTTAATAGTGGAGGTCTCGGTCACATTCATGTGCTACTATATAGGAGACGTGCACTATGTCACAACAGAGGTTTCCTTTTTTCGCAAGTGTCTAATATCCATGTCATAATTGTAGCATATGCTTCTGAGTTGCTGAATGCAAGTGAATATACTTGACATTCATATCATATCTTAACGCCCTCACATTGTGACCCTGTCAATAATTTGATGTTTTGTTCTCCCAACACAAATATGCAGTTACTGGTCTTGTCTTACAGTTAATTTTAATTACTCCCTCCATCCCAAAACATATCCTGTCTTTCCTTCCCCCAAAAAAATAAAGGAGTAAAAAATGAATGTTTTATCTTTCCATTTTCCAAAGTTATCCCTTCTCCAAAATAAAGAGTCGAGAAATTTGGATTGTTATGAAGAATATATTTGGCAATTCTACAACTTATTACCAATTCAAAAGTAAAATAAACAATGCTTCTTTAAAAAGTGGGATTCCCTAGAAGGGACTCATAATATGGTATGGAGGGAGTGAAACTTTATCATGATATTCTTTCTAGGCATCTATCCTATAGATTGTGACTCCTAATAGCTCAAGCCACTATCTGATTCATATTCCTCCTATTCATGTGCCAGAAAGAGGAAGCTGCACATCTTCACCAGTTTATCTTGCATGCAGCATTGGATATTGTACAGGACCTTGCATGGACTACAAGTGCTATGTGAGATTCCACCTCCCTGATTCTCTCTTTATATGCTGATGTTATTTCAGAGTTGAGTAGAGTAAAATCTTCAATTTGAATCTTTCTTTGGTTTAGTGATCTTACCACTGATTCTTCTTCCTTGTCATGTTTCCATCCAGGTTTCTGAAGTCAATAGATAGATTCAATGATTTGGTGGTTTCAGTATACGTGACCGCGGGTCATATCCTACATGTTCAGTTTGTTATGTGCTTGAGCATGGAAAAGATATAGCCTAAGGTTTTATCTGACTTTGAATTGTGCATTAACACTCACATGGACTAAAATCCTGTTGAATTTGATCTTATTTATGCAGCGTGTAATTTCTTTCCTGGAAGTGCTGTTAAGTTGTATGAGTTACCGTCAAAAACAAAGAAATTTGTCTTTTATATTGTTCTTGTATTGGAAAAACTCATTTGTTATATATCAAATTCTCCTTTAAGATTGGGATTAGAAGCAAAATGGTACCTATGATCTTCCAAATACTCAACAAAGCTTTAGAAACTTGGATCTATTCCTCGTATTTTATGCAGAATGTTAATGAACTTTTTGGCATATCATGATAATCCTAATTTTGGGTAGTATTGTAATTTATGATTTGCAAATTTGCATAATAGTTTCGTCTTTGTCCATTTCCCTTGACAATTCAAGCTTACATACACGATTGATGCTTCTTCATGACTCTCGCAATGATGATGGAATAAAGAGCTTCTTCCAGGAGGTCCATGAGCTTTACATAAAGGTAATTTGTATTTCCATTGGATTTACTTTTTCATAGAAACATGTATATGTTTTTGATCTGAGTAGCTTAGGTTACTGATTCAGTTCGCCAGTCATAAATTGGTACAGCCAATAGCAAACTTTGAGTAGATCTATCCAATTCTGGTGGGGCTTCCACGAACGTTTGAATCTGTAATCGGATAGTAACTTCGCACAGGTCCAAAAAGGTCCCATGTAATAGTAATGCAGAATCACAAGTCAATTATACTAAATTCCTGCTGCAGAAGACCTACTTCAACTGTCCAACTGTCTATCTGTCACTTAAATGGCTTAACTTTACTCATTTTATCATGGAGGCCTTGCTTCCTCACATTCGGCAGAAAATGAAATTTCTTCATAATGTTTATTCCTTTTGATATTTCCAGTCAACTGTTGATTCACTGACCAAGTAATTTAAATATTCGCAGACTCTTCTCAATCCCCTCTATCTACCTGGATCTCGCGTTACATCGTCTCATTTTGATACCAAAGTCCGAGCCCTTGCAAGAAAATACCTATGACAGTCATTTTCATCCAATGGAGACTGGAGTTTATCAGATACAAGTGCTAGGATAACTGAGGCTTGCCTTGACACCAAAAGAGGCTTTGGGTGGAGTATTTTCTTTGAGCTACTTTTGATGAATCTTGCTACATCTGGCTTTGATGATCTTTCTTCTGCAAATTATGTCATGACTTTTCGAACTTAGTTTGATTAAGATAAAGTCATGTAGTTACTTATTTCCTTTGATGATGAAATACATATTTGAAATTTCATGTTTGTCTGAAATCTCTTAGTTGCTTTTTTCTTCTTGATTTTGCTGGTTTACAGTAGACATGCACTGGGCTACCCTTTATAGTAGACATGCACACATAAGTTTCCTACTTATCTGAATCCAAAAATGCTGCGCTCACTCGTTGTCCTCAATGCGAGGTGCCACATCATATACTGATAAATTGTGAGTTCGCCTTGGCAAATTTGGGGGCGTAATAGCGTATATCTTGTACCATATAATGAATCAGAGCACATGGAGCCATCTCCTTATCTTATTTTTCTGTTAAGAAAAAATATGGCAAACTGGCTGATATTTCTATCAGTTAATGAAAGAGCCTAATGCAAAAAAAATGCATGTTGGGTCTTTGAAACAGTTCAGATCATTTTGATAATAATTAGTTTGATCTGTTTTACCGAGAAGGTCTACTGTTCGAGTCTGTATAGCTCTAGAGCCCATGAAAATTCAAAAAATTGTTGTATAATTTTTGTTTCTTCATTATTATTTGTTACTTGTAACTGACTGGTGGGTTCATCGAAATAAAATTATTCCTATAAGCTCACTCACGGGAATCGTTTAAATTTAAAGCAGAACAGAAAATTGAAAGCAAAAATGCATTTCAATGGATCCAATCGATATTTTCCAATCGTGGATAAAGAAAAGAAAACAACTTTTCGTCATCAAGCCTAAAGTAACCTGATTATTATTATTATTATTTTTTCATGCACTGGACCATTACATAAAAACTTGAATCATGTGGTACTCCAGATGAGAGGGTAAATTTGCGACCCAAAAGAAGGAGGGTTGAATGATAAGTCACCAAATGATAGGTTTACCCATATTGATTGGACACCCTAGCACTGTTTGGGTTCATAAATTTTTGATAAACGAGAAACTTTTCAGTCATTCTGGGTTAATATCAGTCTTTTTACATAGAGTGAACTCTACATATGTGTGGGTCGCACTTTTTCTTTCACGAATTGATGTTAGTCTGGACTAATTGAAGAATTACAAATATACATGTCAGCCAAATGGCAGACAATTACTTATCCTCAAAAATCAATGATTGAAATTTTTCTGAGTATTCAATAAATAGTTGTTACCGTGCAAATAGTTGATGAAAATAGTACCGCTCATATTCCAAGAAGCAGAAGAGAAAAGGTTAATTTAGTGATGAAGCGATTGGGACATAGTCGATAAATTTGATGTCTCTTGAATTCAAATCAGTTTAGAATTTTTTTTTGAACTAATCCTAATAGACCTTATACTTGACTAACTTGTATCATACTTTTTTTTAATTAGAGTTGTATTTTAGAAATTGACACTCCTAATGTAAACCCCTCGGACTCCTTAGGGGGGAGTTCGCTGTCATGAAAAAGAAAAATTAGAAAAAGAAAAAAGGAGTATATGATCAGCAATCATCTCATCTCATAAATCATGATGCAACTGCTTTCTGAATAGTGCTGCTTTATATTCTGGATTTGCAGCATGTTAGTAAATAATTGTGCGTCTGTAAAGAATTTCTCGACAATGTACATATCTTTACCTACATGTAGACTCTCTTCATGTGCATTTGCAACCCTCCACGCTATACGGTATGGAGCTCATTATTTGTTGTGGGCTACTTTTTCTTTTTTCCGTTTTATGATGAAAAATACTTTTGAAAGTCTTTTAAACTCATATCAAGATTTAAATCTAAAACACATGTTCATGTTCAAAAGAGATATGATTTACGTTAGTTAAGAACGATACCTAGTAAGACTAATCCTTGCAATCTCTTGACATGGTTTACGTTAGTTAAGAACAATACCTAGTAGGACTTGTCCCAAGGAGAATAATCTCTTGATCAATTTATAACTAAAAATGTGAATATCTCTCTCGTTTGTACCCTTAAATGTTTTACTATTAGGCTAACCTCTTGATGTTTGTTCTGGACTTTATTTTTTTTTTGTTTTTATTATGGGAAACACTTCTAAAATTCCTTCGTATTCGCATCTTAATCTAAACTTTAGAATAGATTGCCTTGTTCGGAAGATGTAAGGTTTGCCTTAATTAGGAGCAATGCCTCTCGGGATTGACCCTAAAACCTAAAAAAGAATAGTCTCTTGAATGATTTAGAATTCAAAATGTGAATAAGTTTTTGGTCTATACTTCAAACGCTCTACCACTAGACTAACCTTTTAACATTTGTTGTGGAATACATATTCTAAAAGGTTATGAAGATCGACAGTTTATCATAAAATTTTCGTTAATTGGGAGATAATGTGCATATAATCATCCCCATTAACCTTTTATGTTCAAATAATACTTTGTCCGACCTTTTATGATTAAACTATAAAGTACAATGAAATTAATTGTTGTGTGCTTTGGCATTATTATTTCATAAACAAATCATTGGCAAATTAGCTGCTATTAGCCGGGCAGCTCATTTGCATCACCACGAGATGACATGATAATATATATTGTATGATTAAGCAATTGTGAAGCTCGTGTCCCGCTACCCACCTATTCTTAATGGGAAAAGCAGAATGGTCCTAACCGTCTGCACTGAGAATTCTTCTTGACCAACATTTGTCATGCTGACCAAAATAAAAATACTCTATGTTGCCTTTGAAATTCGAGTAGTGACTTATTATGGTTAAAGTTTTAAATATGAATCATTTTGATCTTGAACGTTGTTTGATTGGCTTGAAACACGCATTGAGACGCGTTGTTGCACTACGAGATTTATATCATCAGAATAAATCTAATGTGATCCACTTAAAATGAATTCTTTGTTATTAAAAAAAAAAAAAAAGGCTTCTACGTCGAACCTAGTGCTTCTATCTAGATAATTTGCAAGTTTTATATATTTTTTTGTTAAAAGCAAGCATATCTATTAAAACTCAACAACCGTTTACAAAGATATACAAAGCCAAAGAGAGCCTGGAGAAATTACAATCTATGAAGTTGGCCTTCATCTAAATTCCTATTTCAAATTTGTCTTTTGACGATTGTATTAGTATATTTACTCTCGTATCTAATTTACTGCTAACATCATTCTTGATCTTTTGTCACCACATCATTGCCATAGATATGGTTGTTCATTTCACACCAATTATGATAGACCAATGCATTGAACATCAATTTGGTGACAATCGCGCCTGGAGACTCTTCCCAGAACAGCAACGCTTAAGCCAATCTTTTTGTAACGCTAAAATTGCAGGTTTTATATATGTTAATTGACCATCTCAATCAAAACATTTAACTTGGATTCAATTTAATTTATACGTGAGCATATTCTTAAGAGATTTAATTTCAAGAATTTTTAATAACTAAATCATGATATCATTTTGATTGATCACTTACCACGTCGTTTAAAAGTTAAAATTATTAAAAGGGATTTATATTAATTAGCAGTCTCGTATCTTTATGATTTTTGATTAGTTAGTCCCTTATCTTCCAAAATGACACTAATTAGTCCCTTATTCCTTTGATTTGTGCCACTATTTATATAGATAAGGGATTAACTAACGTCATTTTAAAAGATAAAAACTAATTAGTCAAAAACTATAAAGATAAGGGACTGCTCTAGGGTAATTAACCCATATATAATTCCGGTAAGTTGTCTAATGATTCAAAGAAATTTGTTGACCTAGAAACCAAGTAACCAACGGCACCTAACCACTCCTATGCATTGTCTTAATCATTCCAGATAAACAGAAGCCGAGAAGCTACGTTTGAAACGTATCTTATCTTCCTTCTTTAGCTTAGAATAGGTATTAACTAATCAACCAAGTGGTTTATTAAGAAAATTCTTGTGTTCGGTGGAATGATTTATCTAATTATAATATAAAAGTAGTTCGTACACGTAGTATTAATAAAACGGACAGCCGTTGATCGATTTCTTAATTTGGCAACCTAAGATTTTTATGTTTATCCCATTTCTTCATGAGGCTGCACGAGCATTTTTTTTTTTTTGGATGACGTGAGTAAAAATGATAATATGACGGATTTATGAGCTATCTGTATGTCCCGTTCTGCCATCTTAAATGTCCTTCCAACACCCGCCCCATCCCAGGTTTCTATACCCCTGCTCCCCGCCTCATCCCCATCCCCATCCCCATCCTTATCCCTTAACCTCCGTGGGGAATGGAGATTACTCGCAAGTTTTTTATTATTCTTTTAAATGTTAGCATATTAAAGTTAATTTGAACCATATAACTTCAAAATATAAACTAAAATTTTAGTAATGACAAAAACAAATATGGGTCTTAAATAAAAGTTAATATTAATTATATTGAATTATTGACTCTTATACTTGTAATTAAATAGTAAAAATAATATTATAGAAATTGAGTCTTAAGTATTTAAAATAAATTCTGACTAAACTATTGTGTATGAGAACTACGTGAAAAAAAAATACTTCTTTGTGTTATTGGTGTCATATTGATTATAATAAATTTTTTTTCTCTTATTGCATGTCACATATAAAAGTAATTGTAAATCTTTAAAATATCATCGTTAATTATATTGTTGAAAACTATTTTGAAGTACAACTAGGAATAACTAACAAATCTCTTAAATCGAATGTGAACAATAATGAAATGGAGGTGTTTATGTCAACTGATAGTATATCTCAAGTAATGGCGTGTAGTGGTCTTGATTGAAAAATGATTGTAAAACCCTTTTAAATACAGTAGAACCTCTTTAAATTAATATCGTTGGGACCACAAAATTCTATTAATTTAGCGAGATATTAATTATCGATAAATTAGTAACTATTAATTAATAGAGATATTTTTTATTTTTTTGGCTTTATAGTAAACATATTACGATTATGATGTCTTTTTTTAAAAAGTGACTTGTATTTTTTCGGTCCAATTTGAAAAAATAAGTAATGAGAATAGAAGATAAAATTTAATTTAGTAAGATTAGGATGAGAACTAATTTCTCTAATCTTGTATCTTAATCCTTGTAGGATTATCTCAATTTTTTCTCTTTAAATAATTAAATATGAGATTTAATTAGATTTGAAGTTCAACAAAAGACAAGCTACTATTGATTCATATTTTGAGAAAATCTTATAGTCAATTTATTATGTACTTTTTAGCTAATTATTAATTTATGAAATATTTGAATCAATAAAATACAAAGAAAATTTTTTAAAATGTATTATCTTATAGTTTTATCGAATTTATCAACTTTTTACACTGGTCCCAAGTCGGGACCAGACATTTTTATTAATTAAAAGAGATTATTAATTTATCGAGTATTAATTTAAAGATGTTTTACTGTAATCTATTTTTTCTTCTCCATTTTTACGTTGCCTAATGTCATTTTCTATACTTTTATGTTTATAATTCTAAAATTTCAGTACATGTATAAAATTAAAGATGTAATTAACTATACATGTATGCGAGACGGGTTATATGGGGTGGGAAATGCTTATCCCAGCTTCTCGTCCTGTCCTCGTGCGGGGATTAAAAGTTAATCCCCATCCCCCATCCCATTCCCTATTTCCTACCCTAATTCTTGCCCCATTTGGGCCGGAGGTGGGGCGGGTACCCGCAATCCTCGTCCCTATTACCACTCCTAGACGTGAAAATTCAATTGGCGGAGTTTGATCACCGAATTATTTGACAAAGCCCGACTCCCAATTGGCAAACCTCCGAGTTGTGCTCCTACACATGTATCAAGTTAGTTAAGGACGAAATTCCAAAATAATAAAGAGATCAAACCTTCTAACCTCACAAGTTTGATTTTACCCCACTATCGTTGTAGCTTGCCACTAGGTGGCTGCACAAGCATTAATAATAAATGGTGGAATTTCTGTGCGCCCATTGCTGGACCACTACAATATATAATTACACCAAGCCACCAGTACTTGCAGATCTAGGAGTTCTTCAATCTAGATGAATCTAATTAAGTCACTACAAAATGTTAAAATTCATATCTTAATTGTCTTCTGTGACCCCTGCAAATTAAGTCTAAATATAAAGATTATAGAAATTATGAAGCTAGCGTTTATGAATTGATTGTACAGAGATAGCACCACACAATTTGTCTGGATTTAGGAAAGGAAAATATAATAAAAGAAAGAAAATGATAAAATTGTAACGGATTAAAAAGGAAAGAATTAAATTTTATTTGAATTGAAATAAATTATAAAGAAAATAATTATAAAAATTACCACTTTTTTTTTAAATTAGAAAAAAAATGAAAAGGAAGAATAACTTTTTATATACAGGTTATAAATACCCTTTTTAATGATAGGGTTTGGGGGTTTAAATTGCTAGTGTACTTGACAACAGTGTAATGATCATTATGAAAATATGATACCTTTTTTCTCATTTTATCCAAAATTGGGGGAACAAACAAAGCGAGGAAATTTGTAATCCCTCTTTAACCATTATCTTCCACTCATTAATTCCCCCAATTTAAACAGAGTGTAAAAGGCTACATGTATCTTTTTATATATGTATATATAATTCAAGGGATGTTACACACGAAACTTAAATGGTTAGTGATACTACATGTACTTTAAAAAAAAAAAAAAAAAGACAAATGTGATTTCAATTAGTTAGAAAAATTAATTGTAAAATTTAAGTTTTCCTAATATGATTCTTAAAACATGTATTTATCAAATGTTGGGTCAATTGGAAAAAAAAAAAAAAACACCACAGTTTAGACTATCTTTAATAACACAGACGAATTATACATTAATAAGACAAGAAGCTTTTTTCATGCAAATTGATTGCCAGAACCACCATGAGAGAGTGAGAGAGAGGCTTCTAAATGTTTTTGAAACGATTGAAACACATATTCGTGTTTGAGATAAAATAAAGAACTTTTAATATTGACCAAAAAAAGAAGATAGAACTTGCAATAATCATCTCCTAATCGAGGGGAAATTGTTTTGGACATAAAATACCCTAAAGAACCGTTGCACCCAAGTGGAGTGGTCGAATATATAATTTGTTGTTGCTAAAGTCATAAATTTAAATATATATCATCTTATCGCAAATATCATCCAAACTTGCTACTAAGCTTTAGTCTAGTGGTATATAACTCGTTATATATATTATAAAAATTATGAGTTTGAATTTCACTAATTACGTTATATCATTCAATTAAACCCTTGACCGACTTAAAACGTTTGACATATATAAACCAAAACTCAACAAGTGAGATTCAAGGCTAGCCTAGCGTATATAAATCGAAACTCAACAAGTGAAATTTAAGACTAGTTTAGTGGTGAATTACTTCCTGACAATTGAAAGACTAGGTGTGAATTTACGAGCGTAAAAAAAATAAAAAATAAAACTGAAACCCAACAAGTGAAGAGACATGGAAAAAAAGACAACAAAAACATGATTTGTCTATTTGTATCTATAAATTCTTACACCATTGAGATGATATCACTATGCCATAATATCAACCACCTACTACAACCTAATTCATACATCATCAAACCCCATAAACCCGCCGGAGTATCCTATCTCCGGCCACCGGAAAACACCATCTTACATAAAATACACATACAACAAAACAAAACACATCTTTCACATCACATCTTGCGCTTACCAGGCTTGGCTCGCCGGTGAGTCTTCTTCTCCTGTTTCCCAAAAGCACTACAAAACCCACATGCAGAAACCTTCGGAGACGGCGGCTCTATCGCTGGAGACACCTTGCCTGTCCTGAACCCTCGTCCACCGCCGTTCGATCTGCTTCTCTCAATTGTTGAAACCTTCACCACCAACCCTTCTTTATCCTGTCGCTGCTGCTGGTCTTCCTCTTGTAATGATGCTTGTTCTTGTGGCTGAGCTTTGCCACCGTCAGAGCTGGCGGAGCCGGCGGTGGTGGTGGTGTTGGAGTCTTCTTTTTGGTTGACGAGCTGACTTAGCTCACCTGATAAGAGTTTATCATCCCATATAATACCTGATGAGCCTTGCCTTCTGAAAGATATTGAAGATCTTTGTAAACCAGCCATCGAAATATTAGCAATTCTTTGTCTCTCTCTCTGAATATATATATATATATATATATATATGTACGTATATATGTATATATATATGTGTGTGTGTGAAGTTTCTGCAAGTATTTTCTCTCTCTAGATCTTTCTTGAATCTTGGGTGAGGATAGTGAACTTAGGAGTCTGCTTTGTTTGTGTACTTTTACTGCATATAGTGTATGTGTTTTTTGCGCGTGTAAATGTTTGTGCATCTCCATTTATAGGTAGGAAAGACAAGGGTTAGTTTGGTCAAGAAAGAAGTCCTGGGAAGGCATCTTAGTTTTTCTAGGACACGATCCAACGGTATAATAATAAAATTATTTTTATGTGATCGTAAGTTTAATATTTTTTATTATTTTAAATTAATTTTATTTTTAATTGACTGATGTATGCATATGTGGAGTGTATTGTTACATCTAGAAGTTTTTTAATTGGTGGTCGAACTCTGATAGATAATTTAGTGATAGAGTTGCTCCAACTAGGTCCCCATGTCATATATCTTAAAAAAGGAAGGCATCTTAGTCAACAATGTTTTATGCATGGCGAAAGGGGGCATGCATTATATTGTAATGGTGTTAGCTCACAAATATGCTGATTGATTAATTAGTTAATTTTAATTTAAGCCAACTTCAAAAAAGTCATATACTAGAGCATTCCGGCTCCCTTTCAGATTCTTATAGAACGTGATCAAAGGGATGTAACATCTCCTAAATTGAGTACACGATAATTGGCTATGGCTCCATGTAGCATAAAAAATGAAGAATGTTTGTGAGTGTCTCTCCATTCATAGGTTGGAAAGACAAGGGTTAGTTTGGTTAAGAAAGAAGTCATAGGAAGGCATCTTAAGTGAACAGCGTTAATTAAATTATTTATAGTTTTCATATTGAATTTTTAATTATTTTTTTCTGTTTAATTTTTTTTTTTTTTTTTAAATGTTAGAAGTACAGCAATACGTTTATTAAGGATTAGAACAAAAGATTGGTATTATTTTACCAGCTGACAAGTGCCAACTAATTTGTTTGTTATGATAATGTTGTCTATATGAATTGAGTTCTGATGTCAATTATTAAAATATCTATTAGGAATTGAAGGATAGGAATGTATATTGGATTTGAATTTAATACGATGAGAGAAATTTAATGGTGGTTAATTATTTGTATAATTATGATGAAATGATTTAAATGATACTTAATTGATTTTTTTCATAACGAGATTTTATTTAATTACAAACTCATAAAAGGATCAATCTGTTTCAAATATTGCATTATAGTCATTTATTTAATCTTTAAATTACAAAAACGGAAGGAAAATTATTTTTGCTTGATGAAATAATTAAAAGGTTGAGATATAATGTCAGAATATTGTAATAAAATATTAGTTTAAAGATGATCCTGATAGAAAAAAATAGCTCCTAAACAAACATTAATGACGTATTAATGATTCTGTTGCTTTGACCAAAAATACCTGACCTGGTGTGGCTGTATTATAAAGGTCAAACCTGTTCAACTTAATCAGATGTTGATGTTTCTCATGGATCCCAAAAAAATATCTGGTAAAATAAAAATCGAATAAGTGAATATCATGTGGCAAATATTTATATTTGGAGAATCAAATCTTTGAGTTTTGGAAATTGGTATGTAAATATTCCATTGTCTGCTTGAATAGAAGCATAAGATCAGATTTGAAAATACACTTCTTTTATTTATGTGTTTTGTGAACTGTAATAGGATGAGATAGAGTATCAATTTGGCATAAATTAAAACCATTTATTTTCCCAGTAGTAAGAATATGTTATACTAGTAGATATATATATATATATATATTTTAATCTAGTTGTAATAATCTCGGGTAAAATCGGACTAAACCAAAGTTAGAGAGGTCAGGATCGATTATGCTATAAGTAAAAAGACTTTCAAGCAATAATGGATAGTACATGTGCCGAGAATTGATCTCAATATCTCTTTGTACACAAAGCGAGAACCATATCACTAGAGCAAATGTCAAATTATTCTTATTTCTATGTTTTTCAAAATAAACAAGTACAACCATTACAAGGATGTACCTTAATAATGCTTCTCCTAAACTTTTTACAACCAAAATTCTCCGTCTAATAGCCTAAAAAATACTTTCCATGACTTGTTCCTCCGTCGAGTAAGAGGATCTATGGATTCTAACGTTCCTTTCCCTCCTATATAGTAACAGTGGCAGTGGTAGAGTCAGAACCTTATGGTTAGAGGAAGCTCTCATAAATTCAGGATGGACCATGTAGTACTAAAATCTAATATATGTAATAGAATTTTGTTTTCTTTTGACAAAAAAGAGATTTTTCCTAAGTTAAGACACACCCTTAATTATACGGGACTCTACCACTAAATAATAACACAAAAGCACACTACCAACTATACGTGGCTCTTAGCAAAAAACTATATTTGACTCACCCACTGAATACGTACTGGCACAAAAAAGCAATCTAGAAAAGTTAATTCCATAATGCATGAAAACCAATTCTCATTTTTGTACCAAAAACGAAAAATAAAACAATGTCGTGTGTCACATTGTGCAAGTAATCACATAAATCCTAATTCTACACGATTTCGTAAGCTTGATTTTGGCTCCTCCCAATGTTGTGCGAGTGACGTGTGAAATTATTTAACGAGACACAAACTTGTGATTTCTTTCTTTGTCAAGCTTTATTATACTATACTATCATTGATCAACATTATGAGGAAAATTGCATCGCAGTTCAAACACGGCAACTTTTATCGTAATATCTTATCTTAAGAGAGTCAATATTAACGTGGATATTTGGGACCCATGAGAGTAATAATTGACATGAATTCATTTATAATGAGGCCTTTGAATTCGGTGGGTGAATCAAAATCTGTGGACAATATAGTCAAGCACCAAACGTATCAATGTCAATGTTATCATGATCACATCATCAATGTTGTCATTAAAATCAAAGGTCAAAAAAGAAAAAGCTTCAATTGCCTGATGATTGAGAACATGTTGTCCCTATAAGGTCAGGCCAAATTATGATGAACTTGATCTTAATTTTATCTGCAATTTCTTTCTTCTCACAAGAAAAAGAAACTCTTAAGTATCACTAAGCTGCATTTTGGACGATTGTGATTATATATATATATATATAGTAATCAAAATTTGGTCTTAGTCTAATTTCATTTAACTTAAAATCGTTACTATCATTTAACTTGAGGTCATACCAACCCATCTACCCCGGACAGCCAAGTGACCGAGAAGTTAGTACTAGTTGATGGCATCCTTACACACCAAGTATGATCACGTAAGTCTGGTATAACCATTCTGTGATATTTATTTATAATTTTTTTTCAAAAAATTTACTGAGATTGATTGTATGTCAGCTTCCTTACCCCTTACATTTTTACATACCCATTGACTTGCACACATGCCAGACTTCATGGTCTGTGTTTCAATACGAGTCGAATGGGGAGCCCGCAAGCCAACACCAGGAGCACATGTGGTCATTGAGATCATTAAGAAAGAACTCCGACGAACCTTACTCAAGGTTATTGAATACTTTACCTTGACCTTATTTTCTCTGCTCTCTCAAAGTTTCTAACTTCCTGCACTCATACCAAAACTCTAACCACTTTGTGGTTGAACTCTAACTCTATATATTCCCTTACCTTAACCTCGTATTAGCCTCTCCCAAACACCGATTTGAGCATTGGACTTCATTTTTTGGCCGGCACCAAACCAATATTAAGGACTCGCGTTGATGTATTTGCCTTTTACCTCGCAAGTTGCTAGTGCCATTTGCAGTTGGATCATAAATTCCAACATCTACAATTTGATTGTAAACTTTTTGTGCGTGTACAACATGCATGATGTCTATTCATTGAAATGTTTTCCTTCTTCTGGTAGGCATGGGATGTAGTGCAGTACTGATTATAGGCAACCATCAAGTTAGCAACATCCAAAAATCTCTTATCATAAAAGGAAAAAAGAAACCTTTGTTACTGTAAATTTTTTTGGTTATTTAAAAGCTATTCCAGCAAGATGACCCATGGCCACCACCATTTGTGCAGTTTTTAGACTAGCATTTGTCCAAATTCGTTGGTGCAAGTAGATCAAGCACCCATATCTCCCACATCAATATGTGAAAATTGAGAAGCAAATAGGCATGGAAAAGGATATAGTGTAGGAGTAAGAGGGGTCACGGGAATGTGATACAATATGCAAGAGGGGCCAACTGTTCATCTTTTTAGTGAACATGGAGAATACAAGTGGGGCAAACGAAATTTTTGAAGTTTGGGGATTATGGCCCGGCTCAAATGTTGCCGGAATCGGTGTTACAAGATATCACCTATTTAATATTTTTTAAAAACAAAGTCGAGTGATATTAAAATTATTGGAAGGGATGTTTCAACCTTATCGTTATTTTTTTAAGATTAGCGGTAAAATGTGTATATAAGTGCCACCGTGAAATCTAACATTCCCTGTCAAGTGCCAATGGTTAGCGGAATAGAATTCGCCACTAAGATATTAATATTTTATTATTTTCCAATTTTTTATTTTTCATCTCTCAACATTTGAATTTAAATATAATTATCTTTTCAAATATTATAATATTTTAAATATTAGAATATAAACCTAATTACGATCATAATTGAAAATTTTATTGCTTTAATATAATTAAAATTTACCCAAAGTTAATAAAATATAGAACAATAGATGCTCTTTTTTTCCAAACCAATATATCATTTTTGTGTGAGCACGGAATATAGATGATAGCATTTTAGTTTAGATGGATGTGTATATCGTTTTGGTGTTTCTAACACATTTGTAATCGTTTCATCTGCATTCATGCGCATGGATCACAACCAAATGATTTGAGCAATGCTAACAAAATGGTATCATGATTTTATGCTAAGCTTGTGACAAGCATTCAAGTATTCTTCATACAAACATAAGATCAAGAGGGAGAAAATATATAAATCCGACTTCAAGCTTGTTCTTGGAATGGAGTTTTTTAGACAAGCCAAGACCATCCCTACTCCCCACCTAGAACAAATGGTGATCATGAAGGAGAAGGCCTCTTGCCAGAATTCAAGCCAAGCCTGAGAAAAAACACATTTCGGCCATACAAGGCAACAAGGGTATGAGACGGGGTAAGATGACTTGCATAGGAGCCAAGAATGAAGCTGATTTGGGTGAACAAGTGACAAGAGAGATGCCCAAGGAGATTGTTGGAGTCCTTGGGGAGTCTGTAGGTGTCATGACACCCAAGTTACCATTGAAGCAGGCACATTTGAGGAAGGTGGACCACGAAACTGAGACCAAAAACTTTGTGGGTACTAGTCAAAAGAATTGGGTCGGCTCGTCTGATACGACTCAATTCCTAGACAATCTCTGAAGCAGTGAAACAACGGGCAAAAGCCCATTTCAGATGGGGATGGGCCAACAACCCCTTGAGACAGAGTCAAAGCACCAAGGTAACGGACCTTCAACTCCTAAGTCAACTAGAGGACAAGAGGACCAAGTAGCCAAGATCTTGAAGAATTGGGTTGCCCTAAGGAATGAAGATGAGTCTTTCCAAGTTGGGGATTGAGTCAAGAGGAGACTACTACCACCACAACTCAAGGCCTTTAGAGAGGTACGTAAGGAACTTATTCACGAGTATGATGGCCCTTGTGATATGATGGGAAGAGTTGGTGGTATGCCCCCTGAATCAAACTTACCACCAAAGCTGAAGATCCACCAAATGAGCATGACAACTCTAAATCAAGAATGCAAGAAGGATCCAGGTCGAGGGAAAATTAAGCAGGCACCAACAACCAGTGTAAGTTCCTATGAGCGAGAAGTTGAATTTATTGAAGCAGATTGTGGGGTTCACAAGAAAGGAGTGTCTCCCTAGCATGAGTACTTGGCGCATTGGAAGGGCTTGCCTGAGAGCAAGGCAAGTTGGGAACCAACAGACTCTATATGGCAATTTACAAAGGAGATTCAGGAATACCACAAGGAGGTTGCGACGATGAAGTTCGCAGAATTTGATAGGGGATAATGTCACGCCCCAATGATGCAGGCGCCATGTGGGCAGCAACTTGGCAATGATAAAAGGCTTACAAGGATGCACACATGGCAACTTTCCTTTCAAAATGCTTCTAGAACATTTCGGAACAATCTAGATAAGAGAAGATATTTGTTGGGGATTTGATTGATTCTAATCATCCATGATTAGGGGGATGATTGATTGTAAATATCCCTTGATTGATGTAGAATAATCTAGAATGTAGTTGTAGCCGTTAGATCGAATTGATCCTAACCATCCATTGGCCAAGAGAGATCTATAAATAGTGTAGGCATTTCATTTGTACATACACAAGAGATTTGTAGCATTCAAGCAATAAAACTACATTCTCTCAAACACTTTTCCGCATTTCTTTTAACATCTTGCAAGTTCCATGTTTGTGATTGTTTTTGGCTAACTTAGCCACTTTTGTGTGTAAGAAATGTCTAAGTGCCGCACGTAGCGCTTGGGATAGGCCAAGGGCGTGACAACGTGCTTTGCATCAAACCACTGGCTACGTCTTGTTGTTTTAGCTCAATAGATGAGTCATTGTAATTGCAAAATAATATCATTTGTTTTGTAGCTATCTTGTTGTATGCTCATAGATACCTTGTTGTATTAGGACTGCTCACAATGGGTCTTTATAATCTGTACAATCACAGAGAACTAATGTAAGCTTTTCCATTGCTTCTCTATTCTCTACACATTAGAAGTAATTTCAAGGATTGGATATTTCATAGTATGAATGAGGTGGGCTGCCACTCTTCCAAAACCATTGGTGCCCCAACTGAGACCCCAAGAATTCTTGATAATGTAGTACATTACATTATGTAGCTGTCCGACTCCAATTATCGTGACTGCATGGAGACCCGTAAAAGCTTCATTTGGATGAGGTCCCATGTAAATGCCATTACTGTTGAACAGCTGGAAAGAAGGAAAAACATTGATGGCTCCCGTCATTGGAGTTGTAGCTAATATAGCTAAAACTTCATGCAATTGTAGCGCTCCGGGACCGACTTTCACGTAACCATCAATATGAACTCTATACGTCCCAGCAAGCTTTAAATATTAAAAACAAAAATTAAATACTAAAAATGTAATATAGAATGTGTTAATGTAAGCAGAAAGATCTATTTTGGTTGGATACCTCATTGAAGATGCGGATAAGCATGCCTTTCTTTCTATATAGGGATAATCTGTAGCGCTGCATATCCCAAATGTTATCGCCAGAGTATAAATATGATCACGATCACCCCCGTAACAACCTCTGCTATCAGGTTCAATTTGATTACTCCTATAATAATCCTGATAAATCAGCGGCACGTAGTCCACAATCTGCTGGACTGATAATGGTATGGGGGGCTGATTAAATCTTAGAGCCACACAACTAGAAATTGAATCTGTTGTTGCAAATGCATGACAACAACTACATCTTCCCTGTTGATAAACAGGAAGAATAAAGTCTTGCCATATAAACTCCATTATAACTTTCTCTGCAAACCAAGAAACACAACATATTTTGCAAAAAGTTACATATACATTTAAAACGTAAGTGCATTCATATTTTTCAGTTACATATATGGCTGAATTCAAAATGCAATAGAAGCTGAAAGAGGAAAGAGTAAAAGCATGTAATTTTCATGTTTCTACATGATTGTCGCCTGGATACTGTTTATGAGAACAGTTAATTCACATCTTGTATCTATGATTCATGAGAATTAGCACCTAAACGTTTCATATTTCTCTTAATAATAGCACCATAATTCATGCAGATTTAATCTATAGACCAAATCAAATCAAACTAAGTAAAGTCTCTTTCAATTAGGTGGAGTCGGCTATATAGATATGTCAACGTCACTTATTCTTATTGAAAGTTGTTAAGTTTTTTCATTTCAACTCATCTTAGATCTTTCTCTATTTATTCCAAGAGGTGCTATCTCCATACTTTTATAACTTCTACTTATCTTCATTTAATTTGGATGGATAATGAAAATTGTGACGGCAGCACCGAAGAATTCATTTGAAAAAAGGACTTTCATTATTGTGCACCTTTTTTATTTTGCTAAAAAGGAAAAGCGATAAATTTTCTTTCATGAGTAAGGTAGTTCATCCACGGAATGATACCTAGATGAATTTAAAGTGTGAATTGTACTTAATTTTATAATTATTTTGTAGTCAAGTTTTAGATTTACAACAAATTCAAATATAATGTAACAAGAAACCATTTATCTGAGTTAGACTAATGATCTACACAAAAGTATTAATTAATAATCTACACATAAATATGACTTCAAATTTTGACCACATATCGGTAATTTAAACATAATATTCTTTAATTGTCATGCTAAGGGAAAATTACAAACATGGTCCTTATTGTTTCACTGAAATTTTAAATTCATCTATTGCTCAAAATTAGTCAATTAAGTCTTTATTATTTTTCAAAAAAATTCAAATCTATCTCCATTGTTCAAAATTAGTCAATTTAGTTTTTATCATTTAAAAAAAAAATCAATTTAGTCTCTATTGTTTTCCAAACAAATTAATTTAATCCTTACACATAAACCTATTTGGGGACTAAATTTAAATTTTTTAAGAAATAATAACAACTAAATTAGTTAATTTTGAACAATAGAGACAAATTAATTTTTTTTTAAAAATAAATAATAACTAAATTAATTAATTTTAAACAATAAAAACGATTTTAAAATTTTTAAAAAATAATAGTTACCATTTGTGCCATTTTCTCGTCATTCCAACACCTCATTGACTAATTCAAATTCCAATTTTAAGTCATGCGTATAAATTTTGTTGAAGCCCCAACCATATCGGACTAATCTTTTTTTTTTTTCTTTTTTTCTTTTTTCCATTTTTTTTCAGGACCAAACAAAACAAAAATATAAAGGACCACCATAATTCGAACTTCAAACTGATCTTAAACCGGTCACTAGACCGGGTTTTCTCATAGCGCTCCGACTTAGAAAAACGCATTACATTTTGGCGGTTAAATTTTTTACTCATTTTTCGCAAGTTCCCGCCAAAAAGTTTCTTCACAAAGAGAGCAAAAAAAATCCATTCCCATCTGTTTGAGCAGCTCTGTTAATTCTGTAACCACTTGTTCTCTTCAAAGGTAAATGCTATGTTTGATTGTTAGATAAGTGCTTATTCTTTAAGAACTTTTTTATGATGTTAAAAAATATGTGTAGTTTAAGTGTTTGATAAAATGCTTATTTGGTTGCAGTTTATAAAGAATTGGTGAGTGTTTGAACCGGAAGAAATGTATGGGAAGAAAGCAGCCGAGTTAGTGAAAGAATTTGCGAGCAGCGAACCGGGGCAGCTTGCAGCTTTTAATGTAAGCTTATTATTGCATTGCTGTGTCAATTTTTAATAGTCAATGCAAAACGGGTTGTAAAGCAACGCTATGTGGTTAATCATATTGAATATCTTCACTAGGTGGGTCTGTTGTTGCTTGAAGAATAAAAATATATGTTGGTCAATTTGGTGTTTGGATATTGGAATTCAGAAAAGAGTTATCAGAATTTTCATTAGCGACTTTGCTCCGTTTGTTTGCTTTATGAAATACATTAAACGCGAGTAGAACACCGTGAGAGCTTGTTTATGATTGGGATAATTGTGATGTCCCGTATTGGTGGGAGACATCATAGGATGTAGTTTATTAAACAAGTATTGTGGGTTCAAGTAATAACTCCGGTCAACCATTTTGGGCCTAGTTATATTTGGCCAAAGACAATGGTCCTCAAGCTTACGTTACATGTCCTGTTTGAGGGTCTAGGTTCTGGGTTTGGGGTGTGACAATAATCTAGTTCTATTTACACGCCTTGAGAGGTATAGAAATGCTTATTGAGTGCCTAATATATATAGAAATTATGGAACATGCTTTTGTTGGTGCCAAATATGAGTTACAATTGTTGCAGTTTTAGGATTTTCGTATATGCAGAATAGGTTCATAATTAGGTGTTGTAGCTCTTTAAATGCCAAAGGTTTTCTTTTTATATACCGACCTTAGTTAGTTTCAATTCGAACACTTACTTGGTGGGACCTATAAAGAACGTTTCGGCGTGGTAGAAGATAGGTTCAAATAAGTTAATGGTACTGGATGATATTCATTTGACGAAATAAGTTGATCACAAGGGTGCTAAATAGCAAGTGCTAGGGATTTGCTAATGCTAGGTTGATCAACAAAAGAATAAGTTGTCATTGTTTCATGCCTCAGCCGAAAAGCCAATTAGGATTATGAGTTCACTCGTTCTCTAAATAAAGGGAGAGAAGTCGCGTGAGGTCGAGGGGAATCAAAACCACAATGAAAGACATTCAATCCCAGAATTATGTTTTTAGAATTCTTGTTGATCTTGGATATCTTTGAATTTAACCTCTCATTAGGTCTTCACTGAAGCATTCTGTCAGTAAGCAGCCCAGACACAAACCATCGTTATGTTGAACTATTATAACTTTTTAAAAGATTATGTTATGCATCCTTTTACCATGTAACAGGCTGTGTGCCAGGTGATTTGAAAAACAGGACTTGTATGTTTTACTTTAGACACAATGATAGGAGCACCAAACGTAAATTTGAGAGTGTGGACTGTGGAGTTTGTCATGATTTGGAATGTTTAGTTCATATCTAACCTAATTGCGACCTTCTATGTTTTTTCCTTGCTATTACTGCATACGCTGGATTTCATTAGAAATAGAAGTCATCATCATGCTTTATTTTGTTGATGTTAAATTATCTCCTCATCTAAAAGTTTAAGCTGTTAGAGAAGAATTTATTATATTCATTTATTGTCTTTAACACGCCTCGCACGTGCAGGTGAGATTTATTTTGGAGTCTTGCACATGGACAATTTCAATGTTTTTAAATAGGTAGCGACAAGACTTGAACCCAGAACTTTTTGGTGCCTAGGTTCTGATACCATGTTAAATTACCATTTCATCTAGAAGTTTAAGCTGTTAGAGAAGAATTTATTATATTCATTTATTGTTTTTAACAGTTTATATATAATCGGGTTTTTCGTGCCCTTTGAGGTTCTCTTATTATGAACTTTTGATTGCTAGGTTTTAACCCTTGAAAGATTAGGGTGACTTTTCATTTCATCAATTAACTTTACCATTGGTTTCTTGCCATTCAGAATGACCTATTCGCTCAAGTAATTGATGAATGTAACAGTCATCTCCTTCACGTTCAATCCTTGTTGAGGTAATTTTATTTCGGTGTAATCCTAGCCTTCTAGTGCTAATCATTTTATATATCTCTGCTATGATCTCCGACTTTAATGAGTTTGTAATTACATAATCTGATAGCTGATTAACATGCTTGTTTTAGGATAATAAAACTATACTTAATAATTAACATGTGCCAATGTGACAAAACCAATGGCGGGTCAAATTTTGGTTAGATAATTGCCAAATTCGTAGTTCTTAACACATCTGCTCAGAAACCAAGTTGGGGGCCTCATAAAGCCGATGTTTGGCTAACATTTAGGTAGTTACTCCAGCAATCTTTCTATTAAAGAAGTGGCATTGGCTGGAGTTAATCATTATCATACATGAACACTTTTGGACCTTACAATATGTCTAAGACCTTCATTGAGCAGGGATGTTCATAACTTGTTTTCTTGTACAGCGTTAACACTAGTAAAAGGGATGTTCCAATTATGATTTCATTTCTTCACAGTAATTGGATATATGACACTCAACTCTTTCTTTGGATAGGACTAGTCTCTTAAGGTTGCAAGTGTGATAAATTGATAATAACTTTGATCATGTTCACATGCATAGCTCATATAACTTTATTTAATGTCAGGAAGATTGAAGAAGAAAAGAAAAAAGAAGAGAAGAAGAGAGTAGAAGAAGAGAGGAAGAAGCAAGAAGAAGCAAGCAGGAATAGTCAAGAGGAAGAACATACAAACGATCAAGAAGAAGAAAACAGAAAGAAGCCAGAAGAGCAATTGAACCAACAGACAAACAAAACTGCTGACCAAGGTCCGCATCACTTTGGGGCACTCATCCATCACCTTTCCTTAGTCCGCAATAAGCGCTGTTTGATGGCTTATGTGTAAGTACCTACAATCAGCTAGGCTATCTCTTCTGTCTAGTCTGCGTCATATCTTTATTAGCTGGGATGTGTTATTTTATTGACTTAATAGGTACAATCGAGCAGAAGTTATTCGTAGTTTGGGATGGACAGTAGAGCGCGTGCTTCCTGAAGACATTGAAGAGAGGCTTAGCAGCTCAGAGAAAGAATATTTCAAGAATCATGCTGCTACTCTGCAATCATATACGTCGGAACTGGATCTTGATTTGGCAGTGGTAATCTTCTCTTTTCACATATTTGACTGAATGGTGATATTTCATCCTAGAGCTCACATTCTTAAACGAAACTAATCTTTGTCCGATTCCACAATTGAAAAGCCTAATCAGTTCCAAGATTTGAGAGAGTCTTACATAAAACTGTGAATTCTACGTAAGCTATAAATAATGGAACTTTATCGTATACAATTGATGCCGTTATCCAATTGAGGATTATGCTTTTAAATTGGGTAAATTGCATATCACCCTCTGTGGTTTACCAAAAGTGCACGGAATACCCCTGTATTTCCAAAACTAGCACGGAACCCCCTTGTGGTCCATCAAAATGGTGCACATTACCCCCTTCCATTACAAGAAACGTTAAAGTTAACGCAAGTTAAAATCACGCACGTAGAATGCGATTTTGCAACATATGACATTACCCACATATTTTTTCACTTATGCGGACCAAAATACCCTCACTTTTGCATATAAGTAGAGCTACACATACGCATACACAGTTGAAGCTTAGATCTCATTGTCGTGATCACAAAGACTTCATCACGTTGGCTGGAGCTTGTTGCAGCGTAAGAAATCTTTTTTATTTTTATTTTATTGGAATGTGAATGCACGTCCAAGAAGAGGAAAAAACATTAAACGACTGTATCGTATCAGATATGGAGAAAGCCAATGAATCTGTGAAATAAGAAAAGATCAGAAGCGGATAAACTTTAGAGTTGGTCAATATATTGTGAGATGTGATACACGGTCTAGAATATACATACATACATGCATGCATATATATATATATATATATATATATTTGTAATAATTAATTAAATTTTTTCGTGGCCATTTGGGCTCATAATGTTTTTTGCAAGTATGTAGTTGTGGTTAGTGGTGATGGTGGCGACAAATGGTGGTTGTAGTGTCAATGAAATTGAAAGAGAGAAAAAGAAAGAGACAAAGAGGAGAAAACGGAAAAGAAGAGATAAGGGATAAGCTCAATGGATATGGAGGTTGGGTGTGTTGGGAAGGGAAGAAGAGGGAGAAGAAGATGATAAAGTTGAGTGGTTTTTGAAAAGAGAGAAAAATATCCTTTTTCTTTTTTCTCTAACCTTAAAACAAAGGGCAAAATAGTCAATTTAGTCCCGCCGTTAATTTTTTTAATGTTAGTTAGCTGAGGGGTTGAATCTGCACCATTTTGATGCACCATACAGGGATTCTGTGCTAGTTTTGAAAACATAGGCGGGTTCTATGTATTTTTAGTAAATCACAGGAAGGTAATATGCCATTTACCCTTTTAAATTTGAAGAATGTTGCTAATTTTGAGATCTTGTGATTATCTACAATTACACTGGTTAAGTGTTTATTTTCCAATTTTGAAAAAGCTAAACACCTTGCCAGGATATGGTTCCACCCAAAGACCCCTACATCAAAGTCAGGGTCCTTGATGATATCGGTAATGTTGTGCTCAGTGATCAGTTAGCCAACCTTGCTCGCCATGCAATTCTGTTTCTTAGGCGAACAGATGCGGAGCACTACATCTCTCAGGTGGTTTACCTTTCCTATCTATTAAATGACTACCTCATCTAAGAACTTAAACTATTAGAGAGAAATTATTATTATATTCATTTATTGTTTTCAACACGCCCTTGCACGTGCAGGTAGAATTCGTTTTTTAGCCTCACTATCAATCAATTTCTGCTATAATTTACTTGCCAAGTTCTGAAATCCTTACTGGTGATCATGTGACAGGGCTTGATGGAAGAGCTTACAAGCTGAGTGGTGTCTTCTGGCTTTTCGGCACTGGAGAATGTCTTCTTGAGAAACAGTCTTCACTTAGCGAACCTCGTATATTGGACCTGTATCCATATTTATATATATATATAAATTGACAAGATGGATAGAAAGCAAAGAGAGTCTCTATAGGGCGTTCAACAATTTGTTGCTTCATCTTTCATTTCTGAAGCTTACTTTTCTAGAGCATGCTGATGTCTTTTGATTTCTTGTACTATGAGTTAATCAATAAATATTGTGTTAATGCAATTATGATTCTTGTACTTCTGCTTCATGGATGAAAATGTTGTTTCAATGTCTTCTTGTTTGTCGAAGTAATGTGGATGAAGTACATTTGACTAGAGCACAGACGTACAAATTTTCTATTCTCTTTAAAGAAAGGTGCATAAACAATTAGTTTAGGCGTATAAACACGTATGACCAATCAATAAACCTCAAGCTACAACACTCAAAGGACCTGTTACAACTTGAAGCTCTCACATGTCCAGGTTCCAACTATCTCCTGCGTCTTATAATACGGCTAGTGCTAGCACCCTTCGACCCCTCGGACATAAATGCATCTATAGCTGCCAATATTTTCGTCTCCAGTTTGTGACCTTTGAGAGCTGACCTTACCCTCTTAATAACTTGCTGTTTCATCACCCAACGATCTGCTGTTGTAAGATTCTTACACTTACTTATCCCCTTGAGAAACCCGACGACAGTTTCACCAGAGCCCCCGGAAACTTTTTCAATTCTTACAAGGTTTTCCACAACTTGCAAGGAGAACATTTGCTCCAGGAAAGTCTTGTTTCCCACCTCAACTATATCCAAGATGCAGTGCAAGCTTACTTCTCTAGTTTTTTCTGATTTGCTCTCCAATGAATGAAGTAGCCTCCCTAATAGACCCATTTTGAACATCTGTGTGAGAACAAGAACTCCACCATTTGCATAAAGCATTTGATGTAGTGCCGTGTAGGCTGAATCCTGAAGTTCAGCAACATTGCATTGCATCACCTTGACAAGTTCAGGAACGATGTCGTGCTCCAAAAATTTCTTAATGAAGGGTTCTCCACCAGAGCAAGCAAGCTTCATCAATATAAAAGAAGATCCAGACTTCAGTGAATCTGAGTGACTATTTTGCAGGAGTTCTGACAGTCTCTTGATGAGAGGACTGCGTAATATCATGCCTCCAGTTCTTGGCTCTCCTGCCTTTTCAGTTATTGGAATAAGATCTTGCATAGATCCTAAGAGCTTTTTGTCATCGCTGTCAACTACCTTATGAATGATATCTTCATAAGATTGTGGCTTTGGCGAAGGTAGATTATGTTGTTGTTCTGTCAATACGAATTTTTCTAAACGAATTCTTGCTTGCCAAGGCAGCAAGTTTAGAGTATTAGGCTGAAGGGACCCGTTTGTAGAAGGACCCCCTAGCTCGTAAAGTGCTTTCAATATCAAAATGGCGTGGTGTTGCGCGATATCAGATCCACTCTCAAGAAGTTTAATCAGGCACTTGTCTATTTCAAAAGCAAACATCCTCTCAACTGCTTTTGACTTTCCAGCTTTGATCAACGACACTAATATTGCAAACATACTGTCATGCCATCTTTCATTATCGGGCGAAAGCAGATGAGCCACTTGATTCATGGGAATTCGCTGAAGAACCTCATCAACTATGTCCACCCTACCAACTTCTGCAAGTTTTGCTTGGACTGTTAAGACGCTTGTCTGAATCATGGGGTCTTCACAGTTATCTAATATACTTGCAAGTTTATCAACTGCATCGATGGTTTCAAGCAACGGCAAGTGCTCTGATTAATCACCTCGCCTGAATATATTCGTAATCGCCATTTAAGACACTGCAATCAAATCATCTGACCCTCCAGATATCAGATGTCCAATCCTGGGTCCCAAAATTTTGCTAAGCCCTGCTCTGCTAGCTTCAAGGTCAGAAACCGATATGCTAGCCATAAGAGCTTGAATTATTGCTCTCAAGGTGATGATAGCGAGCTTTTCATCTTGCAGACTAAGGAAAAACTCAACCTTCTGCTCGGAAAGCATTTTAACTGTTTCCTTTCCGAAAATGCAAAGCCAAGGACTTATAAGTGCAATGCCTTCTGTTGTTGGATCTGCAAGTAGCATTTTTACAGAATCATTTGTCTTGCCATCAAAATATAGAGAGACCATGTCATGTACTTGGTATAATGAATCAGAATCAGTTTTCATCAGTAAGGAGCCCTCCACAAGTTTGCGGACTGTGAGAGAAAACAGACTTTCTTGCCCAAGAACTGACCAAATGGCCTCAAGGCAAGCTTCTGGAATAGGTTCTGCCCATGAAAGTGATGCTAAAGAAATGAAGAGCCTCCTTGAGTCTGCAGGCATCACTTCGAGACTAAACTCAAATGATCCGAAAATGGTGACTGTGTTCTCATCTTTCTCATTTGCATACGAGATTGGGCCTGCAGCACATGTGGCATAGGTAGACAAGTCGGAGATAGCTTTTTCCCATTTCTCAGCTCTTGTTTCTTTCCTGAGAGCCTTGCCCATGACAGCTACTGTTAACGGGTGGTGCCCACAACGGTCAAGCAACATCTCTGCCTCTGCCTATGACACAGGTCAGGTAAACTGTAAACCTCATTATACAACAATAGAGGAAATTTGTGGATGAGTATTAAAAGTAGTCAAAATCAACCACGTGAAAAGATCAAATGACTAGGGTATTTAAGTTTAGGTCTTTCAGGGTGAAACTTATTTCTATTTGGAGAGTTGATCGAAAGACTTGCATCAAGAACAGCACCGTTTATAGTACTATGCTACATAAATCACTATGTGAGAGAGGGCAACCAAAGAGATCGATATTTGCTAGTAAAACAGAGAGCTCAAAACTAGCCAGGATATTTAACAAAAGGTAACAGACTTATGTGATCATAATAGAATATCCAGGATGATAATTACCATAGGCAAAAAATCTTGTATTCAATTAATCCAAAACCAGAGGTAAATGCTTAAAGAGAATGCAACATGCTGTGATATAGATTGACAAGGCAGATAAGATAATAGTTGCAAGGAACAGATTCAAGTATTTTACCAACATTTAGCTTCCATCTAAGGTTAAAATAAGGAAAAACCAGAAACATGGACATACCGGTAGCTCATCTTCTCTAAGAAGGCTGCGGTAGAGAAGAATTGCCTTGCTTATTTCCTTGACATCATCTTTGCTCAATTCAATTTTATCTGCTTCCGTTATTTCATGAACCGATTCATTCCTTGTTGTCACTAAATATCTACAATCATTATCATACAGCTTTGCAAAGCGCTCAACAATGTCTTGTTCCCACACATCATCGAGAAGTATCAAAATGCATTTCCCATACAATGCTTCTTGGAGCAAAAAACAAATGTATTCAACATCTCCAGAGTTTTCACTCGTGATCTTTTCCTTATACCCTATTTGAACCAGAAATTTGCATAGTTTTCTTGCTAGTCGTTTCTGATATTCAGCCTTGTCACCGTTACAAGCAGCCTTACTGCACCATTGCCCAAATCCAAGTTCAACAGCTCCATCCACAAATTTGGAGGGAAGATCAGAAGCCACTTGACGAGCTAAACATGACTTGCCAATGCCAGATAACCCAACAATTAGAATAACACGATGAGAGTCCTCTTGAGCTAATAAACTTCTGACAAGGTTACACTTGCTGGAGATTGGGTAACCTTGGTCTGTATTTATTTTCAGTCGTATAGGTACACTTCTGGCAGTTGTTTCTATCATATTCTCGGCATTTTCAGCAAATATCTGCGATTCAAGCCACCAGTTAAGGTCATCTCTAATTGACTTGAATGCTTTTCCTAGTGGATCTCCAGCCATAGAGTTCCACACAACCCTGGCAAAGTTCTTGAGTTTGCTCTTCGACACAATTTTTCTTGCCTTCATGACGTTAGGGTGCAACCGTTCAACAAGGGCATTCAAGCTTTGGATTTGGCTGTCTAAATGGGGGTTATGAAGCTTGTGAGTATGTTTCTGCCTACTACGGCGTGCCAAATTCTCAAGTTTATATACAAATTCCTCTAGGCTTTGGATTCTCTTAGGAGCCTCATCAAGATCTCTAGAGGCTTGATCCAATGCTCCAATTGCTGATACCATACTCGACACTATCTGTGTTGCAGCTGAAACAACTTGCAGAGCATCCATTCCCACCCGAAAACAATAACCACCTATAAGTTTCTCCAAAATCCTTCTGATTCAACAAAAATGCAGGACTACTTCACTTGGCAGCCATAACATGATTGTGCTGCCTTTCTTGGAAAAAATTAACATGATTGTGCTGCCTTTCTTGGAAAAAATTAAACGAACCCATGATCTTTGAACTTCAAGAATTCCTAGCCATAGACTGAAACAAAGATGTTTATATATCCAATCCCTCCAAGATATGATCATATGCCTATGCAATGTGAAAATTTCTAGATGAAAACTAAATGAATTCCTCAGGAAACCCCATATGGCTTCTCTTAAAAAATATGAGAAAAAAATGTCACATTATGATAAGAATCTAATTAAATGACCAGCAAAATGATTTTCCAAATCCCAAATTCTAAATCAAGATTAGTAGAAAAATTCAAAGTCAAACAGATGGTCATTGCATTTCATATTAAATAAATCTTTAAAACTATTATGGTTTTCTTACCCCACCTATTGTGAAGCTTCTTCAACTTCACTGGCAGGAAGAAAAGTCAACGAAAGCATGCACTCAAAATATCCATATTGGTTCAGACTAAAGAAGAATAAAAAAAACCGCCAGGGCATGGTAAAACGATAGTTGTGAAAATTCGCTTATGTAATATTCTACATTATTTTAAAGTTTTATTAGATAATACGATGGTCAAACTTCGTCAGACTAGACTCTTATGTTATTCCAAAAAAAGAACAATAAAAAAATGTCTACCACACATATTATCAAATCCTTTGATTCATTTGGAGAATCCGCTAGAATACATTATTACACCACAAGTTTTATAATGTTTGGATAAATTCAATCTAAATACTGAATTTTTCGTCATAAAAAAATAAAGAATATGTATATATCTAAATTGGTGGACACTGTTTCTATTCATGATAAACTTAAGTTGTTCGAGTTAAATTGTATAGTAAACATTTAAATATTTCGTATTGGAGTTGAGGTGTTATACTTTGTAAATTTGATTTTTAAAAATGATTTATCATAATCAGGCTACTCTATTTGTTGGAGAAAATAAATTAGGTAAGTTTACATTTTGTAAAAGTTTAAATTTTTAAATCAAATAATTACTTACATAGTATTAAAGTTTAGTTATTAAAATTGTTCGATGTCCAACTCTTGCTACTATCAAATTTCGCTTGTACATAATGAAGCTTGTTGGAAACATCAAATTGCATACATATTTGTAAATAGGTTTGGTGAAGGGTGGGAATATTTTAAAATTGTTGGTTTGGTGGGATTAGAAAGTTTCATTGATACCTTGGAAAAAAAAAAAAAGATTAAACTTTCATGGTGAGTGATTCGCTCTTGATCATAATGAGGCGGGTCAGAGACCTCAAATTGTATCCATATTTGTAAAATAAGTCTAGTGAAGGGTAGAAATATTTTGAAACTTTTATTTCTTTTTGGATGATGTGAAAACTCGACTGATAAAATTTGATCACCGTATTATTTGATGGAATCCGACCATCAACTAATAAATTTCTGAATGTAGCGGAGTGCTCCCACACATGCACCAGGTCAATCAATGATGAAATTTTAGAGTAATGGAAAATATTAAACCACCAATCCAGCAAGAATAATTTTACCCATTTACCGTTAAATCATGCCCTCGATGACTTTGAAACTTTAATTTTGATGGGATTGGAGAGTCTCGTTGACACCTTAGAAAAATGAATCGAGTTTTCCATGGTGGGCGATTGGGAACTATTGCATTGAATTATTAATTGACTTTAACCCAATCGAGATTGCATGAAGTATGAACACTATTTGATTATTTAAAATAGTTTTTGTTTTCTCATGAAGTTTGATACACTTCTGCAACCAAAATTAATTTGAATCAAAGAAGATGGAAAATACTAAAATTACTATATTAAAATGAAGAACCAAAATTAATTTGAATCAAAGAAGATGGAAAATACTAAAATTACTATATTAAAATGAAGAAATTGACCAAAATAGCTACTTAATGATAAACATTATGTAATGTAGTGTTTATTCTAACCACTTGATGCTCTTTTTATTGGATTTATTTCAATAATTTTTGAGAGATTAGTTCATTAGCAGAACTAGATTTTTCATTTCATACTTTTCATTTATATTTGTATACTTCTCGTACGAATCAATATGATTATTTTAACTGTATCTTTTAAAAAAAATCCGTCTAAGTATTTGATTGATAACTGTAAAGTGTTACTTCAAATTTAATCGGTAGTCAATCCTATTTCTAATAGAGTAATTAATAATTGAATCTGAATGTAATCATTATTTTCATATTCGAAATAATACGAAAAGAAAATTCGATTTCAAGTTGTTCAAAAATAGTAATATTGAGTTTTTGACCTTTGACTTAGGATTACTTGGTTCTATTTTTCGATGGACACAAGGTTTCAAACTGTGATGGAACAAAGTTCATACATTATAGAATTATTTGTAATGATTCAGCCCAAAATGAAGACAGAGACCCTCCACCTTACCAATCTCAAGATTCGCAAGCTAGATTAATGTTATAAGGTAAATAGCAGCATTAAGTTAAATATCAACCGTCTCCAAAAAGAATTTACTAGAGTTACTATTTGAACTTACAACATTAACTTATAAATCATACTCATATCATGTCTTCCATTGATATAAGGCGACACCGAACTCTATAAAACCAAGAACCAAGGTAATGGATTTTTTTATTTTATTTTAAATTTAACAGAAATTATGAATAAATTATTTTTCATCATGGATCAATATCAAACCATCTGCATCGTCTCCTCTGCAATTAAGATAACACCACACATTTCTTTCACCTTCTGAATGAATTGACATATTACATCTATGTATAAAAAATACAAGCACACAAAAAATGGTGGACAGTCATCTCTATCAACACTCCAATCACTTGACCTTTTAACCCTTTATCCATATTTCTCCTTATCTATTCTTTTATCCATCTTTTTCTATATAGAGCTGAGTGTCAAAGTGTCTTTAGCTGACACCGCATTGATTACTCTCTTGTACTTTTGTGAGGGATTTGGATATTAGGGAAGAGAGTCTGGAATTGAAAGGAACTTTACAGAAAATTGAGGACTTGAATATTAAAATTGCAGAAATTGTAAAGACAATTCAAGAAGAAAATACAAGTAATGAGTTTATGTTTATCCCTCTCTCTGCTACTCTTCCACTTATATATGCTTGCTATTACATCACACACTCCTTGCCTAACAGATTCAGTTGCAGCTACTTAGACACGTAAGCCTTCAAGTAGCGAGGCTGGGCTCTAACTCTTGTGCTTTTCTTGACCACTGGGCCCTGAACATCACCTAACGAATTGGGCTGATCCTGTTGTAACTTTGGGCTATACTTCTCAGTCTTAGCAGCATGGTTCATTACATTGCTCACCCCATCACGAACGAACCTTGTCCTCAAGGTTGAGACTCGGATAAGACCTGTAAACTTCAGCTTCATCCAGCCAGGTAGCTTCTTCACTTGGGAGATCTTTCTACTGCATTAGCAATTGTGGAGGAGGGCGTCCATGATGCAATAAACAATGCCGATCCACAATAGCAATAGGTATCAGCTCAGGCATATCAGCATTAGGTGGCACCACCACATGAGTCGGATTATCTCTTGGATAACCAACAACTCGTTTCAACAAAGAAACGTGAAAAACAGGGTGAATCTTAGCATCAGGTGGCAATAGAACTCGATATGCAACTTTACCAATCCGCTCCATTATCTGAAATGGCCCATAGAACTTCCTGCTCAACTTCTGATTTGTAAAGCCCCTGACAGAAGTTTGACGATACGACTGCATTTTAATCAATACCCAGTCCCCCACCTCAAAAGCACGATCAACCCTGTGTTTGTCAGCATACTCCTTCATTCACTATTGGGCACGCTGCAAGTTAGACTTTAAGACAGCCAAAATCTCATCTCTTTGCTTCAACTCCGCATCCACGGCGGCATTGTACGATGAATGTGGCAAGTAGCGGACTAGAGTTGGGGGCTCACGTCCATATACTGCGATAAAAGGTGTCATGCCAATGGAAGTGTGAAATGAAGTATTGTAACAGTACTCCGCCCATGGCAAAAATTTGACCCACATTTTTGGCTCATCCATAACATAACTTCTCAAATACATTTCGAGAGTCCTATTTAACCTCTTCGTTTGCCCATCTGTCTGGAGGTAGTAAGAACTACTCATGTTGAGTGATGTCCCGCTCAACTTAAACAGTTCCCTCCAAAATGACCTGATAAACAGTCTATCACGGTCACTCACAATTGAACGAGGAAAACCATGCAAACGTATAATATCGCGAAGAAATATCTCTGCCACTTTTGCACTTGTAGCATGGGGTAATAAAGGAGTAAAATGCCCATATTTTGACAGTCGATCAACCACAACTAAAATCTCCGAGTATCCACGCGACATCGGCAATCCTTGAATGAAATCAAGGGAAATATCCTCCCAAATTTGGGTAGGAATTGGCAATGGCTGAAAGAGACCCACCGGAGAGAGATTTGAGAGTTTTGTTTGTTGACAATTTAGACAATTGGTGACATAATGTTTCACATCCTTACACATCGATGGCCAGTAACAGTTAGAAGCCATTTTGAGATATGTTCTCAGAAAACCACTGTCCACCCACCGGTGCATCATGAAATTCACGTAGCATTAAACTTCGCATAGATTGTGGAATATACAATTTTCCCTTAAACAACAGTATGCCATCTTGCGCCGAAAATACCACCATTCGCTGACTATCATCTACCATCTGTTGATGCAACTTAAGGAGCTCCCCATCAGTTACATTAGCTGTCCTTAATTGATCCAAAAAGTCAGTCTGTGTAACAGAAAAAACTTGCAACTCTACTGTTACTGGTTGACGCGAAAGAGCGTATGCGGCTTTATTATCCCGACCAAGCTTATACACAATGGTGAAATCAAAACCCATCAGCTTTGTGGGACAACGCTGCTGATCCGAGGTTTGCATAGCTTGCTCAACTAAAGCTTTTAAACTCTTTTGATCGGTTCGAATAGTGAACCGTCGGCCAAATAAGTACTATCTCCACTTGGCAATTGCTGCCGTGATGGCGAACATCTCTCGTTGATAAGTGAAGTTAAGTTGCATTTGCGAAGTAAACTTCTGACTGAAATAGGCTATCAGATGCTCGTTTTGCAGTAGAGTGGCACCTACACCCACACCCACACCTACACCCGATGAGTCTGTCTCAAAAACAAACGGAATATCAAAATTAGGCAAGGCCAACACCAGAGCCGATATCAAAGCCATTTTCAGCTGATTAAATAATTGTTGAGCCTTTTCGTTCCAGATAAATGCATCTTTGCGAAGCAAATCTGTCATTGGTGCCACAACTGTGGCATAATGACATATGAAACGTCAGTAGCACCCAGTCAATCCCAAAAAAACCTCTTAACTCCTTTAGCAATTTAGGAACTGGCCAATCAACAACTGCACGAATTTTAGAAGGATCCATAGATACCCCTTTAGCGGAAATTACATGACCCAGATATTCAATTTCCGATTGCCCAAACGTACACTCCGATCTTTTCGCATAGAACTGGTTGTCCCGCAAAAGTTGTAAGACTTGTTGTAAATCCATCAAATGTTGCTCTAAACCTGAGCTATAAACCAAGATATCATCGAAAAAGACAAGCACACATCTCCGCCCTTCTTTTTAACTAACAACACTGGCGATAAAAATGGGCTTTGACTGGACTGAATCACCCCGTCCTTCAACATATCCGCAACGAATTTTTCAATTTATGTTTTTTGAAAATGAGGATACCTATATGGTTTGACATTCACCGGGGACGTACCAGGTAGCAGATGTATAACATGGTTCTTTTCACGAACCGGTGGTAAATAGTTGAGCAATGGAATCATGATAAATAGTATCGACTGGCCTGTTAGTCGCATATAGTGACAAACTGAAATATGCTGTGACAGACCCCGCAGCTTGCATCCTGCGCACACTATTATAAGGAACTGCTTGAAGATTCAGAGGAGTATCACCATGAATAGTTACATTATGTCCCTGCCACTGAAACTACATGGTCAATCCAAAATAATCATGAAGCACTGGACCCAGTTTCGACAACCATGAGACCCTAAAAACCATATCGGATCCTACAATGGGTAACACATATAAATCTACCACAAACTGCATGCCCTGTACCCAAATTGGCACGGCCCTAACACACCCCTCACTCACCAACTTTTCACCATTGTCAACTACCACCGTTAAGTGATTAGTGAATTCAACAGGTAGATTCAAAAAATGAGCAACTTGGGCTTGAACAAAGCTGTGAGTGCTACCACTATCTACTAAAATCTGCACCACAAAACCATTAATCGACACTAAAAAACGAAGTGTTGAAGTGGAGAGATTACCTAACATTGCATAGAATGAAATTTTGGGTGAGTCTTGGAACTCAGTTGATTGCAATTCAACAATAGTTTGGTCAGCAGTAAGCTTGACCAAATCTTCAGTAGCATCACAATCGAGTAAAAATAGTTGTGGTCGAGTGCGGCAACGGTGACCCGGAACAAATTTGTCATCGCAATTATAACATAAACCTTTTTCTCGACGCTGCTGCATTTCCTTTGGGGACAATCGTTTGATGATGAAAGGCTGAGTTGAAGGAGATCTATTATGCTGGATTAGTGAAGTGGGTTTAAAGGGTGGTGGGCTTGGTGTTGGTTGGAAACGAGTATTTGGGCTTTGTATGGTTTAAGAGCTGGCTGATTGGGTTGGGAGATGAGTGTTTGGGCTATATATGTGTTTGAAAGCTGGGTGGGTTGATTTGAGTAGGTGGACCAACGGGTGTTAGCAGTAAATTGGGCTTGTCTTTATTGCTCCCAAATTTTGGATTCTCGGAGCTTGGCCAGGCCCATGGCGTGCGACAATGACACGGGCCGAAATGCAAGCACCTCTGAACGGATATCGGACCTAAGCCCGGCGATGTAGCAGCTGATCAAAAACGATTGTGATAAGCCAAAAAGACGATTGACCAAAGTTTCAAATTGGGTCTGATACTCTTCAACAGATGATATTTGCATCAACTTCGCCAACGCACCTTGGTGGTCCTCGAATTCAGAAGGCCCGAATCGAATCTCCAAGGCTTGTGTGAATTGATCCCAATTTGTAAACTGACGAGTCCTCCACATCCACTGATCCCATTGGAGCGCCTTGCCCTCCATGTGAAATGAGGTAATGAGCAATCGTTGATCGTCCGATATACTGTGATAGGAGAAAAACTTATCCGCTTTAAAAATCCAGCCAACTGGATCATCTCCATCAAAACGAGGAAAGTCAAGTCGCATAGTACGACTTTGCAGCAACGGCGTAAAAGATAGCGCCGGACCATTAGGAGAAACTGGGGAAGACCGTTGTTGTTGACCCTGTGGAATACTCATCGAAACAAGAGGGTTCTAAGACCCAGAAACAATATGAGTTCCCATCGAAGTAGTCGCTGGTAGAGGAGCCGGCTGAGCAGCCGTTGCTAGTTGTTGGGTTATGATCGACGACGACGAAGACCCACCAGAAGAAATCGGCAAAGAAAACCCAGGTGGAATCGACGGCATAACACTCGAAGAAATCATCGGCGTCGAAACCGCTGTCTCCACCGACTTTGAAAGAGCAGCTAACTTGTCCATCATCAACTTGAAATTCTGATCTATTTTGTCATCCAACATGGTAACCTGAGTGACCAATTCATTCAGAGAGTGTTGTTACTCATCTAAGCACTGAACATGTTGGTCGAATCGATGCTCATGCTCTTGTTGGATCTTCTTTACTGCTTCATCCAATAATTTCAACCGGGTCCCATCCGCCATGATAGTCCAAGAAAAATGAAAGCACCAATGTAAGGGATTTGGATATTAGGGAAGAGAGCAATCTGGAATTGAAAGGAACTTTACAGAAAATTGAGGACTTGAATATTAAAATTGCAGAAATTGTAATGACAATTCAAGAAGAAAATACAAGTAATGAGTTTATGCTTATCCCCCTCTCTCTGCTACTCTTCCACTTATATATGCTTGCTATTACGTCACACACTCCTTGCCTAGTTGCAGCTACTTAGACACGTAAGCCTTCAAGTAGCGAGGTTGGGCTCTAACTCTTGTGCTTTTCTTGACCACTGGGCCTGAACATCACGTAACGAATTGGGCTGATCCTGTTGTAACTTTGGGCTATACTTCTCAGTCTTAGCAGCATGGTTCATTACAACTTTCTGGTTCGTAGGTTGCTGGTGTCCATCTCGTTTGAATCGAGGATCTCGGAGTCCAAGATTTTGATGCTCATGCATTGAGAAGAGAGGAAGGAGCAAGATTTGGATGAAGAAGCAGTCCTTTAACCGAAAAATTCTGCAATTTCTTACCATTAATCGAACAGCAGCCATCAATCCAACACCATTCCCATTTCCCATTTCCTGCAACTTCTCTCCACACAACCATGCCTGATCCAAGATCCCTATACAAATACACTGTACCATCAATGGCTACACATTTAGTGCTACCCCAACTTGTCTTTCCTCCAAGAAACTTCATAGCCAACTCTAATGGCACCTTCTCAATCATACTCCATTGATCACCTTCACCAAGCTCCCATGTCCATGCTTCTGCAATATTACATGTGCCACCAATGAGATTCAACTTCCCATTTCTTGGCACCAGGCCTGCAAATTCCAACCTATCCGCCATTGGCACACTCAATTCTCTCCACTTGTTTGTTCCGATCTCAAACCCCATCACGCTATACGCCCGAGCGGATGTAATCCAGTAGAGCACACCATTGCAGTAGGCACTCTCGTTCGGGGTCCAGACTGTTAGCCTGACAGCAAACTCCATTGGCATTGATCCGACAATCGTAGACGTATCAGTAAAGGGATCGTACATTTCAACCGTGGACTCGTAGGAGGCACCTCCACCTGGCACCTCGGACATCCCACCTGCCACGTAGACCTTGTAACTTAATCTTGATAAACGTTGGCCTGATTCAGATTCTACAATGCCTATAGCTGGATTGGTCCTGGTGATGTTTAACATTGGAAGGTGTCTAAATTGTCTAGTGAATGGATTGCATATGGCTAGTTGAAGAGTCGTGGTGCTAGTGAGCCTGATGAGTATAAGTCCATCAATGGAAGCAATGGGTCGAAATGGGGTGGGAATGAAGTCAAGAAGTAATGTGTGCCAATTGTTATCAGTTGGATTATGAGCATAACAAAACAGGCCATGGCTCCGGGTTGGCACCGCGAAGAACCACCCCTTGTGGTGGCATCGTGTCTGTGATGGGACAGCGTAGTTGGCACAGATGTACCAATGCCGGCAGGCTGACTTGGCACGTGCTAAGGAGTCCGGTGAAAGGTAGGAGAAGATGGTTGATAGGAGATCAGATGGAAGATTGTTCCACATCCTGGAAATGGTCTGTTGCTCTAAATGTTTTCCTGGCAAGTGACTTTGCAACTATGTATATAGCACAGTTTACAGGCTAGTATTCTCTAATAATATAATAACGTTATAAATAGGATTTAACAATTATAATAAATACTGTATCAACTATAAATTAATCTTTTTTATAATATCATAATTTTTTAAATAAATCCATTCTTACCATTGTTATTATTGGACAATAATTAAATGTATAAATAATTATAAATTATATTCATTATTTTATTATAAATATATTAATAATTTATAATCGTTAATTTCATTTATAATACTATAACATTACTAACAGATCTGTTTATGTTATTCTTGATGGCTGAACAATAATTGAATGTGCATCATTGGGGGGTCAGATTGCATAGGGATGTGTGACCACATGAAACCAAAATCTGCCCCACATGTGAGTGTTCAGTATTTTTAAAACTGCATTTGTACTTCATGTGTTGATCTTTCAATTGTTAATGTATACTGCAAGTTGATTTCTGGAGGAGCTCAAAGGCCAAGTGAAATGGAAAGAAAACAATCTTTCTTTGCATCTTTCTCTTGTCCACTTGCTGAGGCTTTTAAACTGCTGATAATGAACGCTCTTAGGGAGATTTTCCTGGCCCACTCTTATATATAATTAAAAATAAAGTGAATGTATTCGGTGTGGCGTCGTGTCGAATATAAATATGACGCAAAAGAATGGTGGTCATTAATCATCATAAAATCGTAAAGGAGTTTAAAAATATATATATATATATATTTCTTTTCTGTGTTTTGATGTAAAAGGAATAAGAATCAAATTTAACAATTATCAGAGTAGATCACTAGTCCCGTAACGGCTCGCATCCCACTTATAAATTTTTCTTTTTATGATGATAAAGAACGAATAATGTCGTTAAATTTAGATAATGGTCTGAACGACCAGACTTGACATAAATGTTCAATCAAATGTTTGTTTTTCCATTTCTCGGCTGCTCAAGAAGTTGAACTAAATTGATTCTATTTCGTCGGACAATGCTTGATTTTATTTGATAACAAATAATTTACTCTAGATACGATCAAATTCACTCTAAAGCAATATTTGTGATATAGCAACGTATCCCAATCTATATTTCATGTTAGTCAAGATTTAAATAACATTTGTGATAAGAAACATAAATTAAAATTGGGTTACTCTATGGCAGTTGTCACGGAGGATAATTGTTAAATCAACATGTTATTTTCATAATCTTTCTATTTAAGATAAGATATAAATTGCAAGGTACAATTAGTAGCACCAGTTTAAGTTGCGTATTCAAAATGATTTTGGACACAAACAAATTGACAACTTATCATCAACACCATTAATCAATCAATTAGAATCACTAAACTTGGGGTATCTATTATCATTATCTATCATCATTGTCAAAGGAGCCGCAATTTGTCATCGATTACCGCCACTAAAGAAAATGGATAAGAACCACTAGCCCTTTGATCTAGAGTTGGTATTTGAATTGGGTCGATATAAGTTTAGTATAGTCTAACACATTAAAATTTATATTCAATTCAACTCGATTGAAAGTGGATTCAATTAGGTTCAACTCATCAGATATAGATAGACTGAATTGGGTTATGTAATTTCTGACCCAACTTATTTAAGCTCAGACCTATTTCGACACAGGACCAGTCTAGCACAACCTATGAGTCCAGCCCAACTCCCGTCCAACCCATGAACCCAGCCTAGTTTAGGCCCAACACAATTCGAGCCCACTTATAAATTAAAATAGTTTGCATTAACGTTTAAGCAATGTAAGAATGCATCACTACAAGTTTGCAACAAGCTACAACTAACAGTTGTTTTAGACAAAACATTAATTGCAAGTCTACATTTTAAAAAGTGAATAAATAAATAAATTTCAAATAGTAACCGACGAGCCATTGCATTGTAATTGCAACAACTACGTTTAAAAAATAATAATTATAATTAAAATTAGCAAGTTGTAGTAACTATTTTTTTAAAACAAACTATAATAACAAGTAACCAATTTTTTTAAAGTTGATATTAAATAAAAATAGTTACAACGACTACAAGCTATTTGTTGAAAGTTGCAACAACTTGAAGTGCAACTTTCAAGTTGTTGTTGCGACTCTAATAAATAAATAAATAAATAAATCAAAGTTAAAGAAGAAAAATGCATAACAACTTAAGTTTGCAATAATTACTTAGGCTCTGTTTGGCCTAGTTTTTCGACACTCAAAAATACTTTCTATAAGTTTAGAAGCTGAAATAACTTGTTTGGCTTATTTTTTAAAGCGCTTTTAGGTAAAAGTTAAAGATGAAAAAAACTAAAAACTGAGAAGCTCCAAATTGGAGCTTTTCAAAAAAGGCTTTTGCGAAGTTGTTTTACATAATGCAGGAAACTATTTTTCTTTCCTTTTTTTTTCTGAAATTTCCCCTCCATATTTTTAAAGTTCGATATTATCCTCAAAATTTTTAAAAGCTCTACGTTGTCTGACACAGGCCAAACAGTCAACGGCTTTTGTTCAACAACACTTCTTGCAAATACTCTACTCTAAAAGCTCTACAGTTCAAAATCTAAAATTTCACATCTAGTCCAAACAGAGCCTTAGTAGCCGTTGGCAACAACTATGCCAATGGTTACTTAGTTTTTTTAAAAAAAAACAAATCCTTTTAATTTTTTTTTTAATACATTTTAGTCCCTCAACAATTCCTATACCCCCCTAACCATTTTTTATTCTTCACACACCAAATCAAACTTTTTTCTATTCCATTTTTTATATATTTTTAAGTGTTACTAATGTATTCTTGTCTCGTGAACTTGTCTCTCATTAGTTGTTAAATTATTTTTTCTTAAAAAAGTTAAGTTTAAATTTTACTTTTATTAATTATTAACTCAACTATCCAACTACCCCCAATTAGTTTATATATATATATATATATATATACATATTTTCATGTATTTTGGTGTTTACATATGTATATGTGTTTGTATATTAGTTTATATAATATATTCAAAATACACTAATCACACAAAAAAAGGCTCACCCAATCCAGCTCATGAGCTGAACTGGGTCCTATATTTTGATAAATAAGCCCAACCCAACCTAGTCTATTAAATATATTTGTTGAGCTGGGTTTAGTTTTCTCGACCTATGACTCGTAAGGGTTAGGTTGGGCTGGCCCAAATGCCAGTTTTACAGTTTGATTTAGTGATATGATTTTCGTTTTAGATACAAGAGTTCTTGAGTTCAAGTTTCGTGTGTAACAAGGTGTATGTTTGGAATAAGACATTCTAGTCCCTAACCTTTTAGCATTAGGACACTTAGATCTCTCAGTTTTTAAAATTTTCTTGAAAGATCCTTGACCAAAGGATAATTTGGTCTTTTCTTAAAATAATTGAATAAAATAAATAAAATAATTTTAAACTAACTTCATAAATTTAATATATTATACACTCACACCAAAAAAAAAAAAATCCCAAAAAATATAATAAATTACAAACTCACCCCATTATCATCATCACCACCACCACCAGTATGCACAAATCCACAACTTCACCATTAATCCCACCAACTCCACCACATACCACACTCCATTAACATCACCATCACCACCACTACATACATTTGACATACTTATTTATGAACTCCAATCCAACTATTTACATCACCACCACTATACCACATATATATTACAAACCTTATCAACACCAACTCTACAATCACCACCACCTGTAACTCCAATTCTTTGACAAAAAAGAAAAAAAAAACCTCCAACTCTAATGTCAACCATAACATAAATCAGACCACCACCACCACTAACTCCACCATCAACTAAACATTAACAACCCCCACCCCAAAAAATCGCATCCCCACACCCCACCCCCTCAACCCGTCTTAACCTCTCTACCCCAACCCCTAACTGCTACAACCCCAACCACAGCGACCAACCCCCAAACCATTAATCTATGTGGGTCTGTATGTGTGTATAGAATTGTTTTTTTGTTTTTTTGGTTTAAGGTGTGTATAGATTAGTTTGTATATACATATGGTGTGTGGTGAAGTTGGTCATAAAGTTGTGGGTTTGTTAATATGGTGTTGTGTTAGCAGGAGTGACAGTGGTGGCGATGGTGGTATTGATGGAGGGGTGGTAGTGTTAGGTTAGAGTTGTTAAAATGAGTTTGTAATTTGTTGAATTTTTGGGTTATGTTTTTAATTATTTTAAGTGTTTGTATAATTTATTAAATTTATGAGGTTAGTTTTAAATTAACATGTCTTTTTTTATTTAATTATTTTAAAAATACCAAATTATCCTTTGGTTAAGGACCTTCCAAGAGATTTTTAAAAACTGAGGGACCTAAGTATATCAATACTAAAAGGTTAGGGACCTGGATGTCTTATTCCCGAAAAGGAAGAAAAATAAAGGGATGGATTCTTTTGATTTCATTTTTTGGCAAGAAAAGTATTGCGTAATACATTTATGGTTCTGTTTGGTCTAACTTTTAGACACTTAAAAGCGCTTACTATGAGTTTAGAAGTCAAAACTAATATGTTTGGCCCACGTTTGAAAGTGTTTTTACGTAAAAGTTGATGTTGAAAAAAAAAACTTAAAAACAAGAAGTTTCAAATTGGAGCTTTTCAAAATAGGCTTTTGCGAAATTGTTTTTACATAATGCGGGAAGTTGTTTTTCTTTTTTTTTTTTCAAATATAACTCTCCATCTTTTTTAAAGTATTAACATTACTTTCAAAATTTTTAAAAGCTCAATATTGTTAGACATAGACCAAACAGTCAATAACTTTTGTTCAACAACACTTTTGACCAAAACTCTATAACTCAAAAGTTAAAATTTTACAATTAGACCAAATAGAACCTATATCCTTTTTTAGAGGTGATTTATTTTGCCTGCCAAATTTTAAAAAAAATATATGATAAATAAAATTTAAAATATCTTTGACTATCTAACATGAAAATATTTATTTAATAATTAGTTATTTAAAATTCTACTTTCATTTCTTTTCCTCTTTAATCTTACAGGAAATTATAAAATCCATTCAGTTTCTTTTACCCCTTCTTCTTCATTTTCTTTTCTATTCAAAGGGAAACTTAAGTTTTTTTCTTTTTTTATAGGAAGGGAAACTTAAGTTAACTTACATCAATTTTTTTTTTGTTATTATTGTCAAACTTACATCAATTTCAAAAAATGTATATTACACATTTAAAAAATTTACCTCAAAATTTCTCACACGTAAAACGAGCCACTACTAAACCAACTTGGCCAGTTTACCCCTTTTTTTCTTCACCCTCCTTTTCATTTCCCTCACGAATCTAAACATACCGCACATACACCCCATCAGTGATGCTATGTTTCGTGTCGGCTTTTTCTAGTGGGCCCCAAGAAAACACCCTTTTCCAAAGATCATCAGCCATGGCGTCATCATCATCATCAAAGAAATGGGCAAAGAGTATATCACGCCTAGCCTCTCAAGTATATTTCATCCTTGTTATTCTCCAAGTCCCTCTTTTCAGGTATATTTATTCTAATTGAACATCAACATATATGAAAATACCAACAAGGGCATGGTTCAGTGATAATAAAGTGAAATCATTTTTACGAGATCGTGAGTTTGATACACTTTATTATTTTGAAATTTTATTCTTAACTGACTTGATACATATGTGATGGTGTACCGCTACACCGGTTCCTACGTTATTCAAAAAAATAATAATAATAACAAAGGCTATCTATGATTCTAAATTTCAATCAATCCCTTTCCGGATCCATTTTCTCTATATTACTAGTTGTTATACTCATTTCAATTTTGGGTTTCTCTTTATATAAATTGGATGTATTTCATGTATGCTTGGCCTAGTTGAATCTTTTATGTGCTGATAGAGACCTTTTCAGCCCAGAGTTGAATCATATGGTAAAACCTTTTCACCTAACTATTAGCCGTAAGCTATAAGACATTTTGCTCATAAGTAAAATAATATAGTACAAATTCATACTATCTCATAACAAGTATTATTTGACCATCGACTAACCTATAGTAAGCATTGAGGTACGTTATTGCACTACGGGATTATAGCCTCCGAGTGGATCCAATATCATCCTAACTAAAATAAATTTTTCGTCATAAAAATAAATAAGTAAATTCTCACAGCATGATGATTCTGATAATATGCTTTTGAAGTCATTCTTTTGGTTTGTAGATTTCCATGTCGAATTGGTAAATGCACAACACCATTAGAGGTGACATTGCCTCAGTTGATTGCTACTCAACTTCTGCCTGTGGCTATGGTGAAGGCCTTACTCTATCCTGGAGCCTTAGTGAGAGCTGTTTACAAGAACACTGCTATTCCAAGCTATGATAAACTACTACATGTCTATAATATCAGCAGCAATGTAAAAGAAGCCTCTGCACTGACAGATCTCAGGCACCTAGAGGTTTGTTGTGTTAACAAGAACTTTCTTTCTCCATATGCCATAACACGCAAGCAATACTGGTATTGTAGGTTCAATTCTACCCTTGCAAAATGAGTTTACTAATTATGAACTATACTCGTATCATGTCTCCTGTAAACGTGGGACATCCAAATTTCTTCCTAGAAAGGTCAGATTGCATGAACATAACACGACCACAAGCACCTAGAGGTTTGTGTCTTAGCAGAACTTTTTGCATAGGCCATGCTCTCTCATTTGCTGTAGGTCCTGGACATGCAAGTGATACTAGTATCACAGGTTCAATTTCACCAATGTAAAATGAGTTATTACTTAAACCTACCAGACTAATTATGAACTACACTCGTATCATGTCTCCTACCAACACGAGACATTACAAATTTCTTCCTAGAAAGGTCAGATTGCATGGATATAACACGACCACAAGCACCTAGAGGTTTGTGTCTTAGCAGAACTTTCTGCATAGGCCATGCTATGTTATTTACTCAAGCTCCTGGACACACAAGCGATACTGGTATTGTAAGTTCAATTCCACCAGTGCCAAAATGAGTTATTACTTAAACCCACCAAACTAATTATGAGTTAAATCCATATCATGTCTCCTACCAACATGAAACATTACAAATTTCTTCGGTGTAGCTGATTGTGTACTTCTTGTGGCTTTCAACAGTTTCTTGCAGGGTGCTATTTATCAGTGGCAGGATCATTCCTAGGCCTCATTCGATCCGGGAGATTGAGCCTGTCTGGTATACTCCTGATTGTATGGGGTCTTGGCAAGGAAATGTTTCTTGGCAAATACGCGACGAGTGATTCTACTAGATCTGTCTGTATATACTCAACAATGTGGATTGCTGTGGTTTCTGCATTCTTTTCAATAAGAGGAGATGTGAGAAAGCTAATCAAAAGTTGCAGACTTGAGCACTCTGATCATCCATTCAAGAGCTACTCAAAAGCAAAGTTTAGATGAGCTTAAGCTGACAATTTTCCTCTATGTTTTCTTTTACATTAAAGATTGAGGATGATTTGAATATAGTTCATTGATTTTTTCCACAGAGAGGTTGTAGGCAGCATACAATTATGTTTTTCTTTTTGGATATAATGGACAACAGTTTGCTACCCGACCATTTTACCGAACTCTTAGATGTACATATGATTATGTTAGACACAAAGGTTTTAAGTCCTTTTCCTTACCTTTAGCATTTGTCTGTGAGAGATTGTTGGTTTTAGAATCACAAGATTGGCCAGACAATCTACAGTATGCCCATGACATTCCAATGAGGTGGGATAATGGGACAAGATGATTTGGACAATCATGGTGACTTGGCTTTATATTTTACATCATCTTTACATTAAAGTGAGGGGAGTGTGATAAATAACAAATGTCTTACATGTAGCCAAAATATGTAAGACGTTCAATTGAAGGAAAAAGACTTGTAAACATTTGTTTTAAAACGAAAATCTTTGTAAAGTTGGTATGTGTTATTAATTTGTCATCTTGTGATGGTGGTAGTACTCTAATACGTATATGTTATTACTATCGTTATCGTTTTGAAGACTCATATTATTAAAGACCGGAAGTTTAGCAGGGTTAATTATAAATTTGATTACGCCACTCATTCCTGTTTAGAGTCAACTCCTCAGTTAGGTAGGAGATACCCTAATGGTAATATCGTGATGTCTTAAATCCATATGAAGAAATCTGAGATGTTTTATATTAGTTGTCGACTATTTAATATAACTCTTTCCCTTTATCTGGACTTAGGACTGACAATGTCAAAGATAGCAATCCTCTTCCTTTATTTTAACTTGAGATCGATAATATCAAAGATAAAACCCTCAACACAGACAGAGTTTTAAGACCATGAGAGAGTACTCTAGGAAATTTTGAATGGAAAGATAAAAACATGTGTGATTTGATATTGATTCTGATATCTATGGAGATGACCAAAAGTGGCTTTTTTCCAAATAAAATATAATTATGAGAGAATTGAATCTTCAAAGGGCTGATTAAGAAATTTAAAGAAACTTCAAAGGATTAATTGTCTTGATCACTTAGTTGGACAATTCAATTGGCAACTTACGAATAAGTTGCAGATGGTAGGGTCACAACTGCCAAAAAGGTCATACAGATGCAGGCTCATCAACTCCTCATCTTACATCCCCTACTCACTTTTTCCAACACTACTACATGTTCCATGTTGGAACATCTATCCAATGTAACAGAGATTCTTGTTATCTACTTACTTTAATCATTCTAATAAATGGCAAAACATGGTACTAGAGAAAAAAAATAAATAAAGAAGTAACACAATTACCGTGTACGAGATTGTTTTCACTGACCCCACCTAGTAAATTAAGCTTTGATTTGATTTCGTTTATAATTACCAACAAGTGGGAGAAAACATGACAAAAAGACAACTACATAAAGATTCCTTCCACATTGTCATAGATGATGACAATAGTTAGGATTGGTTGGTGAATACAAAAATACTTTTCTGATGTTGCACCTTGTTTGTCCTTAAGACATTTGATTTCGAGATTTCTTGGTTTGTTCTTGAATTAGAAAGAGAAGCATTTCTGGGGGTTTTCAGGGTGGTGTTCCATATGGGGCTGAGATATTTAACAGAGACAGTGTGATGCATTGGAGAAAGTTTACTTTTTTACCTACACTTTTTACTTTTTTAGAGGCTGTAAAAATTTGATTGCTGTGTGGAAGTGCTTTGCAGCCTGTGAGAATGTTGGCTTTTTGACTATCAATTGTAAAAAAGGTATGTACTTCAACACATGTACTTTTGGCATGAGGGATTTGTTACTCTAAGCTAAGTAGATATTGCTGTTTTAATGCTAGAAATTGAACATTTCTGCAAGATTAATTTACTGGTTCAAGATTTTGTTATATGGGATCGAAAAACGGGAAAAATCAAAGGGCAGTGTCTTGCAGGCCTTTAAGGAAATCATCTTTGTTGGAAATGATTTTGGGTGAAAATTGATTTGTGAAGATAACACATTTTCAATTGTATGGAATTCATTGGATCCTTTTCCGTGTTCAAGAATCCCCCCTCCTGATGTGTAAAAGTGGCTTCTGACATACATCAAAGTTGGAGGAATATTCAGTCTTTTTCAACCTAGGATTGGTATATAAGCATGATAGTGTCATTCCATTCTTTGAATTGTCCTTCACAAGTATTGAATTATCCAAGTAGGCAGAGAAAGCTGAACAGAACAAGGAGAAATCCAGTTCTTGCTATACCTCCATCATCCGTTATTCCACACACAGAAGAAAGTGGTGATTTAGACTCGAAGAAGAGTTTGCGTTCTGATAGTACGTTGAAAACTAGTAATTCGGGTGGTTCCTTGCTTTCTCAAGCCAATGCTGTGGGAATTATTGGAGGTGCATCGGTTGAAACCACTCTGAACTTCATGAACAAGTTGGTGAAATGGAGTTCAAAGAATGAAGAAGAAGGCCTTCCCTTTGTTCTTTCTTCTGATCCAGCTCTAAGCAAGGAGCTCTTGTCGTATGAAAGGAGTTCTTTCCGTTCCCTTAGTGGTAAAGGTGAACACTTACAGAAGGATCCTGCTCCGATCATAGAAACCATTAGGCGTAAAATGATATTTCTTGAGAACTCTGGTGCGCGTTGTATTGTTATGCCTTGTCATGTGTCTCACTTGTGGTATGATGAGATTGCAAAGGGATGTTCTGTTCCTTTCCTTCATATGGGAGAGTGCATCGCCAAGGAGCTCAAGGAAGCCAAACTCAAGCCCCTTGAAGCTGGAAGTCCTCTGCGAATTGGCGTCGTTGGCACTACTGCAATTTTGACAGCAGGATTCTATCAGGAGAAACTTCAACACGAGGTATCTCAGTTGCAGTCGTATATTCCTTATGTTTTGATAATTGAAAATTTAATGGTTCGGGTCTTTAGCAGGTCTATTGATAGAGATTAATCGTTTTTTCCAAGATGCGTTGACATTTCAGCTTTCCAGATAGGTACACAGATAACAGGAGTAGATAGGCGCAATTTCCATTTACCAATTTACTTCACTGATCCTCTCAGTTATCGTATTGCACAATTATGAATATATTCATGCTTTATCCCCTTGAGATGTGACTTCTTTTACTTGCATCAAATCTGAGCTCTCGAGCACCATTTTAAGCAGATATTTGTTGGATCACATGTTTAAGGATACTTAGTTTCTATGTCCTGAATCAAGATGTTTGTTTGTGTTCATACACTGTGATTAAATTCATATGGTCATGCATTATGGACAAAGAAACAAGGTTATCTTCTGCATTTGTCACTTCGTTTCAGATTCTGTTTAAGTGGGGAGAGACTCATATCCGGCACTGCCGGATCTGCAGCTCTTAGAAGGGAGTGGGTCCCACTCCTTACTGAGAACCGTTTCATCAGACACTATTCCTGTTAAGTGCTTTGAGTAGCAAATTGATGTCAGCTTCTTCTACAGAGCTGAGTAAAGATTGATAAATAATAATATTTGTTACAGGATACAGGATTATGTAACACATATTGGAACTGCGGTCGCAAGTTTTTTAAATATCAAATTAATGAGATGTGGCACGTATAACCTTCATTTGAGTTGTATTTACGGTAGCAAGAAAAGTTTAAGCATGAAGTTCTGCAATATGCAGATCATTTTGATCTCAAAATGTTACGCCTGAAAATGTTTGGAGCTTGGTCATTTTTAGAATCTGAAAAGATTTATTGGTTTGAAACATTTTTGATGTAGAGTTTTGAGGTTGTGATCCCGGATAAAGCGACCACAGAACACATGCTGGTGCCTGCAGTTGAAGCGTTAGCCAGAAAAGACATAGAAGGAGCGCAAAATCTGTTCAGAATCGCGCTACAAGTTCTTCTAGTAAGGGCTGTGAGTGCTGTCATTCTTGCCTCCGATGATATGAGCAAACTTTTGCCTCCCGAGGATCATCTTCTGAAGAAATGTATTGACCCAATAGATGCATTGGCCAGGTTTACTCTCAAGCATGTGCAGTCTACTGAAAACGGTACATAAAGAAACAGAGAATTCAGAGACGATGATGTTTCATTTGTATTCGCGCTCAAGCATGTGCAGTCTACTTGGTAAGAAGCTTTCAGTTATGAAGTTATGGTTTTACCATTGGCAGTCACTGGGTTGTCCTTGAGTGCGGGTCAAATATGCAGTATTTTCGGAGCTTAAGTGCTTGTATAATCTTCGCGTTCATCATACTTTCTGCAAACTAGGTGAGAAGCTGAGAATGCTGGGAAGTAAAACAATGTCTAGCATTCTTACACTACATACTCTTATCGTCTTGTTGATGAGCCAGTCTGAGGCTGAACAAGTCTCAGTTTCTCACCAGGACTTAAATTTAGTATCATCACAAAACAGTTGTTATATACAGTGGTAAAGATCCATCAGAAGAGTTTGATAACGAACTTCTCAGTAAGTTGCTCGCCTTCGTGGGTTTATGACCCCTGAAAGTGGGCAGACAAAAGTGCAGAATGAAGATTTAAGGTTAAACCTATCATAGCAGTGTAAGTTTTTATCAGGAATGAAAATATGTGAGCTTTTCGGCCAAATGTATTGACAATATTACATGAAGCAAAATACTCGCCATGAGCAGAATCAGTTCGCCCTTTTTCTTCCTTTTCTTCTTTCTTTCACGATGCCTGTTAACTCTAACGATGCAAAAGTACCTATATTATGCTTATCGCACGTTCTTATTCTACATTGAGCTCAATCTTTCATCAAAAGCTTTGATTCTTACACTGACTTAATCAAATAAAGACACAGGATCACAGCCATGTATAAACTTTCGGATATAAAACATGGAAGTTCAACTGGGAACAAATCAACATCATGCAAGTAGCAGGAGCTGTGATTTGCAGTAATAGACAATCTGCTATTCGAAGAGACAAGCAGGAGCTTTGAAACAGAAGCTTCTTCGCGGATTACCTCAACCGAAAATCCTAATGTAAAGATAGAAACAACACTTTGAGAGAGGGTAAGTTGGGAATATGACATTTACATAATCTAGCTCTCCACTTTGCCAGATACAACTTCAAAAGGAGGTGTATGGTCGATCCAATCAGCATAGACACGACTAATCTTCTCAACTTCTGTCCATTTGAAATAGCTCTTCTTTCCCTGCTCTTCCTGCTCATAAGCATACCTGATCCCTGGTTTGCTGGATGTGCCATTTCGGGGAAGAGTATCGAGAGCATTTACCAGGGAGGCATTCATCCAAGAACCCGGTGGAGTAAGGGAACCAAGCTTTCTCAGTTCTGTCAATCAAAATAAACAAACAGGAGGCTCCCAGTTAGATTCCATTCTTCCAATTGCGAGAGTTTTTAGTTGATAACTTCATAATCAGACATCATCATGCACAGTTCTGAATTTCCATTTCCACATTAGAAATTTCTCAAAGGACTGGAATACTTTTCGTATATGAAAAACGCGTTAAGAATATCAAGAAAAGAAAGTTCAATCGTACATTAAAGAAGGTTATATAATTAAGCCATGCGAGCAACAGAAGGTTGATGAAATGTAATGTCAACAATTTCAAGTATAACAAAAAAAGTTTGATCAATTGATCCCATGTACCATAGTAGATCGCAATCAATAATGAAATCTGGAAAATGCAGCCTCCAAAGTCACCAGCACTGCCTTGAGGAATTGACACTGTTAAATGCTGTTTAGAATAAATCTCTTCTTATCTACTCTCTTGAAACTGTTAAGTCTACTCGTACATCAGAGTCTCAAGGTACTAGCTATGGATAGTAATTGACTTCGAGGGAAAGGGTCCAAGAATGGGACTTATTATGGGACATACAATGCATTACAAATGTATGATCACTATGCTTCAACACATAAAAATTCAGCCAGATGAAATAATATTCTTTGTACAAGTAAGATCAAATCAAATCCAGGGCATTTTGTCCAATCGATGAATCAATAATGCCCTTCACAGCCAATATCAGTTATGGAAATCTCACTTGCATATACAACTCGCATCAACTCTCATCAAGAAGTAAGTTGAAACATTCTTTCGACAGAACAAGTTTAACCGGGAAATATCAGGCATGTGATGTTCTACATCAGCAGGAGACATGAGTGTGGTTTATAAGACATATAGTGTAATTGAGGTCAATACAGTTATTCTTATCCATATGACACTAGTCTCGTGAGTTATCAGGGATAAAGCTCAGATCAAGTTAATCAGTGCGCCTTGTCTCTTTTGATACAAAATACTTGCATTCCATCTCGAAGTTATACTTGCCTCAAATCTACTTGTCCAGATGGTTAACCTGACTTATACTTAAATCTACAACGCTAACTTACAAGCCAATGCTCGTATTATGTCAAATACCAATGTTGACATAACTTCAAGAAAGCAACCAAATAAACATTTACAAAACAGCATGACTCATTTACACAAGGTCTTAAGCAATTTCACAAAGCAAATCAAGCCAATGATCATTACAATACCTCCATGTCCATGAGCATAATGACAGTTCGCACCATACAAGCAGCTTCCAAATCTCATCCACTTATAACAAAGCCTAGTTTTCCACAACACACCCTTGAGACCACCATCACTAGACCTATCCAAGCTAATACCTTTCAAAGAATTTTCATCTTTATGAACAAAATGGCATTTTGCACCATATGGGCAATTTTTTCCATGAAAAGACCACCAACACAACTTCATTTTACTACTAATCATTCTTGGTCTTTGACCCCATTGACCCACCTCAGGTATTGTTCTTTTAGGCCTATTTAAAGGCAAGTTTTTGACAACATCATGTGAGTAAATGCAATTTTCACCATAGCTGCATTTACCCCTTTTGAATTGCAAGCATAATTCTTGCTTTGTTTCACAAATTCTTGGTTTCTTGAAAGGTTGATGAAGATCAAGCTGAGAGTTGGCTTGCATTTTTTATTGATTGTGTTGGCTGAAAATGCAGTTTGTGGAGCCTAATGTGGAGGGTTTTCATCAGCAGGCGTACTGTCATCCATGTTAGTGAAATTTTCAGGGTTTAGTGTATTTGGAAGTTCCACTTTGTTGAACATATTATATTGTATGAGTGCGGTTTATAATTAGTTTTAATTTTTTTTAATTTAATATTCTTTGACTTTTATTATTTAATTGGAAAGCGGACAACTAATGTGCTCTATTTATTGAACAAGGTCAAACTCTTTTAACTCTATTCTTCAGTGCTTTTTCGGTTCTTGTTCACCAGCAAAATCTTGAATCAAAGATAGTAGGCTCCTTTTCGGGGCCAATTTTTTTAAAATTTGATATTTGATTCAGAGAATTATTTATAAGTATATGATATGAGTTTCACTAGTGGATTTAAATTTCTTTAGTCTAAATTTCTGGTACTAAAGTATGACATGTAAAGATAAAAGCTTAGTGTTTCTTCTTTAGAATTGAATTTTCCATGTGAGCATTTTGCATCAAAGGTGAATTAAGAATACTCAAATGAGATTTTATAGATAAGTAAACTAAAATTGTTAGTTTCGTTGAATCCTTAAATGTAAAAATATTCGAAAACCCTAAAAAAGTTAAAGGACGAAATCGTATTTTGAGTTCTAGAAATTTAAAAAAAATCTTTTTGTCATCTAATAGATGAATTATTTTTTATGTGACCCAAATGTAAATTATTACTAGAAAATCCTAAAGCTCAATTTCATTGCTAAATGACATGTAAGTCTCATGTGTCTTTTTGTTATGTCCAATTTCATTCTTAGACAGTGCGTGAATCTCATGTGCCTTTTTGTCGTTAGTCCTTTCTAAAGTTTTAAGCACTTGTATCACATTCTTTACTTTTGGTACTTCTTTTAAGTCGAGAAAATTGATCCTTTAGAAGACAAATTAGAATATATAAGATCTTAAGGACCAAAATGAGATTTGTCCATAAGTTTTCGTCCCTTATTCTACAATTTGTGCCTTTGGACCCTCAATTGTTTAATTTAGTAACTTGTTAGTCATTTTATTTAATCTTTTGTCCAAAAACCTAGTCGAAGAAGCATGTGAAATTTAGTACTCTCAAACTTGCACCGAGATCTAAATATCAAGACACAATACTTATCAAAATTGACACTAAAAAAATTATTTATTAACTAATTCGAACTCAAAATTTGAGCACAGTTTTTACTCACGTCCCGAACACTCCATCACTAGACAAACTTTTTTAGATTGTCTCATGTTACTTTCTTTGTAGCACATTCTTCAGAATGAGGTCCAAATTATATTGCTCCAACTAACACCAAAATAGAAATGTATAGCCATGCACCGAACATTTGCTCTAATGGTATGATTCTCACTTCGGGTGCAAGAGGTCCCGAGATCGATTCCGCAAACATGCAATATCCTTTGAAAGTGATATCATATTGGCTTAGGCGTCCCTTTAAATTTTATATATATATAAAAATAAATAAAGAAATGTATAATTGTACAAGCAAAAGATGTTTAAAAATTTGAAGGTCTTTTTATAAATTCATAAAATTACACTGTGGTTCTGCCATATGAAAAGAAACAATATTCTCAGGATTCAAGATGTCATAACAATAAATAGGGTAGCCAGTGAACGAGGCTCCCGCTATGCACGGATAAATAAGGTGAAAAAGTATCATAGATCTACATGCCAATTCAAAGCAGTTTAATTCCACACAACCCATTTTCTCGAAAACAGATGAAAATAAAGCCGGAAAAATATCAACCGAAGCGAACCATTTACTGAAGCTTCTTTATCCCAGGAAAAGAAGGCAGGATCGTGATAAGAGTGTCACCGTAACCAACAGGATCTGTTTATTTTCAACATGCATTGATTCGATCAGCGAATTTATATTTATATTAAACACGTAAAAGAAATTAGGTCTCTTAGGGAAAGAACACAGAAGAAGGAGAACACATACCGCCATCTTCTCGCAATATTTTGATAACCTCTCCAGAGACGTCAGACTGAAAAAACACCAGCGAGAAGGAAAAGAGATGATCAGCTCTTTCAATGACAGAACAAAAGACAGATTGAAGGAAGACTTTAGACGTATAGATATATCCCTTTAACTCAAGAAACAGGTGTGTATTTAAGTCAAATCCCGAACCTCGACAGGGATCTCGCCACCAAGCTGTTCAATGTAGCAAAGCACTTGTCCTTCCTTTACTTGTTGCTTCTGTTAAACAATAATTAAATTAGCCAATAGCAGGAAAAGCTGGTTTCTGAAAGAAACTATGTCGGATGGCGAAACATGGTTTTGCATGGTCCCATGACCTCACCATGTGAGGGAAACAATGAGAACTAAACTAAATGAGATCTATCACCCTAATAGGGTAACTACTTACTATGATCTAAACAACGATAAATTGACAGAAGATATTCCACTCTGTGCAGAAGAGACTTCTATAGCAAAGTTCCCCTATACGTACAAACATGACTTCGACTATACTTTCAGATTATTTACTATGATCTGAACAAGATATTAGTCTTCATAATTAATTTGAAAGAAAATGAAAAAGAATTATTTCAAAAAATCCAAAAAGGAAGTCAGAAAGAGAAAAGTAACAGTGAAAAAGGTTAAAGATACAAAGCAACAAGAAAGAAATGAAACAGAGTAGATATTCTCATAAATTGCAGGCCACGCATTCATCAAGCTATGACATTTATCTGATCATAGACAAAAATATAAGTATCCCAGCTTGTACACAATGGAATACATATGCAGAGTGTTCATGTTGTTATTAAGCATTCAAGTGCATTGAACTATATGCGGTGCTGCAACTTGAGGAACGCCGATGACAAAAACACAAGTCCTGAAAGCATGCCAGAAAACACATGTAACAGAAAGAATTCTTACAAGTATCAGAAGAAGCATAGGACATTGAGAATGAGGGCACAAATATGTGCAAAGACAGAAAAACACAAATTGACAATAAATTCAAATGCATTGCAAATGCTTCATAGGAAAAAGAATACTATCAGGGTATAGTTTTCTAAGAAACAGTATTAAATTTTCGGCAGCAAAGTACAGGCATTTGAATCCGCAACATCAACACAAAGAACTCCGAAAGATTGTTACCTCTTTACACGATGGAGGAGCCCGCTTCCCCTTAATTGTTCGAGATCTCCTAAAAAATCCAACCTGCAATAATTGCAGAGTCAGTGCCTGGAATATCGTTTCATGTATATATATATATAAACAACACTTTGAGAGTAATAAGATTCAACTGCTTCCCACCCTTGGAGATTGAAGTATCACCAAGCCTTCATCTGCCGCTTTATCGAGTATCGTCTGAACCCCATCCGAGGAAGATACTGGTTTGGTGATGGCCAAAGACAGCGATGAGGCTGACCCATTTGTAGCAGGTGCCTCGACAGCTGTACTAACACTAACAGGAGCAGAAATTGGTGGCGGTGAAGCTGTAGCTTGGCCAGTCAAATCCCTTGTTACACGTAACCGAAATCCCCCAAGCTAACACAAGAAAGAGAAGGATGAGCCAACATCAACCAAAAGAGATATGAGATAGATCTTTTAAATCTACTAAGGGAAACCACCTAATGCGAAGATTTTATGTTCTAAAAAATCAAATATAAAGATGACAATTTCAACAAAGAAGGCTGTAAATGATATTTTCTTGGGTTGGGATGCAGAAATCAACTCAAAATGCTCACCTTTAGTTCAAACTCTGCAATTGAGGTTGTATTACATATCTCCGTGAGAAGTGATTCCACCTGTAAAAGAAGTTATTGAAGTAAGACGACTTAATTGAAGTATACCAAAAGCAATGTTTGCTAAATGACTACACATATTATAGCCATGAACAATCACTCAAGTACTCATATCATATATCACAAAAGCCACATCAGTATTCACTTGAGCATCTGCAATGAAGTATACAATGTGTAGTCTCAGAATACGTATCTTCGAAGCTCAGATGCCAAGATGCACAGACATATCTCAAACAAAAAGTCTGAAATGTGTCTGGGATATGTGGAAAAGATGTCCATGTTTTACTTTAGATAAGATGGGTGGACATGTTTCATGGATATAATATATTTGCATTTGTTTTGAAAAATGTTAGAAAGGGCTAATAATATTAACTTTATCAAATAGTTGATTACTTAGAATATAAGGTACAAAGATTCAAAATCACATATACAAACATTTGAATTCAAGAAGAGTGAGTATTCATATGGTGAGCCTAATTGGTCCTTATATAATCTTTATCACCATCTTACCTAGCCTTTTCATTACTTTGAAGATATCTTTTCTCGGTCTACTTTAATGGCTGTCTTATCTTGAGAGGTACCAAATTAGCCTTCTTTCCTTTGTGATTTTCTTTCTCATAGATACAGAAGGTTTAGTTCCCTAAATGTAGTCCTAGTATGTGGATTAAAGGTCTAGAAAAAGTCTTTTGTTCACATAGAGTTGTTTCGCACACGGCCAGATAAATGCCCACAGGAAAGTTGATATACAAAGAATTCAATGCATGTTTGTACTGAACAAAATCCACTTCCATATCTGTGTTCATGCTTCTCTGCCTAAGAAGCAGTATTAGAGGGGAATTGAGAATTGATAGAACCCTGAAGTTTTCATATAACTAATTCACAAAGAGGAGAAGGAAACGGATAATAAATAAAAGGTTCTGAGAGAAAGACGGATAAATGCACTACACATCAACATAAAATGTATGTAAAGATATTCTTGTTCCAGTTTTCATAGAGTCAGCTCGGACATACTGTAGGATCATTTATAAACTTCATATATTTGACACAAGAAAGGAAACATGAGCTATATAAAATAACATAAAAGTAAGACAGCATGTCATCACCAATGAATACTCGCGCCTAACTTACTGACTTAAGTTTCTCATTGAACTTGTTAAAAGTCTAAGGAAACAATCATTGAGATTTATTGTATTATTTCTGAACTATATAAAGAAAACCACTAGTGCCACAAATAGCAAGCTACTCACCTCAAACGAGTTTGGAATGAGTTTGCTCACTGCACCAGAATATTTAGCCTCGTCAGTTGAATCCTCTGAATTTGTTGTAGCTGTAAGTTATTAATATCCAAAGAGAAAAGAAAGAAGAAAAGTCACGATAGATGTCATGTCATCAGTAAAAGATAACATTTATTGAGAAAGGGAGGACAGGAATATGCACCTGATTATCCCCTTATTTACAGCAAAGATCATTAACTAAGAAAAATGATTAAAAGCAACATATTGAACTGAAAGATATTATCAATCAACAAAAAATGTTGAACATAGTGAATAGTACAGAATAGATCTAACTTTTGCTATTTTCTCAGCCAATATGCGGTTCCCAAACCACTGAGAGAAAGGGAGTCTTCCTCTTTACAAATTAACGGGAAAGACGTAGAAATAAAAAGCTTGTTGTTTGCATAATATTTTTTGTATTCTTTCATTCTTAAGAAGCAGTATAGACCAAAGAAATGTGAAAAGGCAGACATTGGAGGCACTGAGCAAATCTGTCTGCATTTCATAAAAAAGGAGAATCGCAGATGAGTACATTCCAAGTTAACTTACGTAAAGAAAGTTATTGCATCAGATGGATATGGTGATCCTAATCCAACGGGATTTCATCTCTAGGGAGTTCTAAATCATTTTTCCCCTTTTGCCAAATCTAAATCATTTACTTAATCCTTCACGATCAAGATTTTCATTATCAAATGATAATTCACTTGCATAACTGATGAGCATATCACTTTCAAAACATATGGAGTTGCACTTGCAAATCCATTGTATGCACGGTTCTTCTTCCATTTATCATTATCCACACTAGACAGTTTACTAGTTCTCATTAGTAAGCCCGAAAAAACAGCAATAACCACGCAATAAGCTCCCATACAACTCAGTGTATTTGCTCGAAACAAATAACATAAGCGAAGAAGAAACTTACTTTCAGCTTCCGAAGCTGAACATTTGCTTACAGTTAATGCCTTCTTCGACCTCAGTGAGACCACCAAACCAAAACCATCAAACTGAATGGATTTTTGACTTCTTACACAATGCAAAATTTGCAATGTACTTGATTTGGGTCTTACAGAACCCAAATTCAAGCTTGAAAGCTTAAAACTTGGAGCCCTCAAACTGCCTGCAATATATACAAAAACAATAAAAATGAAAAAACTTTTCCATTAAATCATTCTCATCAAGAAAAAAATTAAATAAATAAATCATAACACAGATTCAGAAATAATGATTTAATTGAAACCCATGATAGAGTTTAATGATATATTGACAAAAAATTAGCAAAAACAACTTTTACTGAACATTCTCGAAGTAAAAATTAAATCTTTGGTTCTATAAACAAAACCAACTTTAAAAATAAATATAAAAATAAAAAGAACCTCATAATGCAAACTCAGAAACAGTAAATTAATTGAAACCCATAGTAGAGTTTGATGATATAGTGACAAAAAATTACTCAAAACAATCTTGAGTTAATATTCTTGAAGTAAAAATTGAATCTTTAGTAATTATAAACATGGGCCACTTAAGGTGACAAAAAGTAAATTATTTACATGAATTGTGATATTGAAAATTGAAGGTGTAGAGAGAAAGAGAGGGGGGACTTACATGCAGCCATTGAAGAACAAGAGAGGGCTAGGCGGGTGAGCTAAATAGCAGCTAAAGTTTGAAGCTTCTTTGCTCACAGGCGATGCAAACTAAGCACCCAGCAAATATGATGAAGATTTTGCTTTTCATTTTTTTATTTTTTGTTTTTGGGTTTGGCACAATGGTTGAAAGGCCCATAGTGAAGGTGGTCCATGTCACTTTGTTCGAGTAGTTTGATTTAAATTTTTCTGTTTTTTTTAGCCCAGTTATATCCAACGGTAATAGGATAAAATTATTATTATGATATTGTTAGTAAATTTAATACTTTTTACTATTTTAGAGTTCCGCATTTGACTAACCAGACCTAGTAGATGCACGGGGTGCACCGCTACACTCGGGATTTAACAAGAGTGAACACACTTTCTGACAAAAGATAGGAATCATACCGATAGAAAAGGAATTCCACTACCAATTAAAGATATCACGATTGAAAATCAAAAGTAACAAGACTGATAAGGAGAATAAGGTAGACGCTCAACCGGGGTGCCACAAAGATAGCCAACTCTATTATCAAATAAATGGTCAGGTTACGCCAAATAATTCGAAAATCGAATTCTACTAGCGGGTTTCATGTCATCCAAAAAAAAAAATACTTTTATTGATATTATTTTATTTATTTTATTTTTAGGGGGACAAAGTTAATTATGTAGCAACTAATCATGGAGATCTTTTGCCCCTCTATTTTTTTTCAAAAGTAGTAATACCGATATTTTGAGATGGGTTACAGTGTGACAGCGAACTAAAAATAATAAACCAAAATTAACTAAATTATTAATGTATTTATTTATCTCACGATAAACATAAAATATTTGATACGGACCCAACATATATTGCCAAAATACTCTTGCAATCTCCCAAACCACTAATGGACTATTATGCGTCACTTTAATTTTGCTTTATTAGGAATTATTATTAGTTTGGCCAACTATCACAATAGACCTTTTGCCTTTTATGTTTTGATTATTGTTATCCTTCATTTTAAGCTAGAGTAGATATAAAATAGTGCATGATATATAATCTTTGAATGTCATTTAAATATATTATATTTACTCGAGCATGCTTAATAAAATTCATGAATTTGAAAACAATAATTATTTCTCATAATTGGTAATGTTTGTTATAGAACGACACTCTCTTACCATTTTTACAAGAAAATAAAAAAAGTTCATAGTCTTGACTTTTCTAAAATATAAAGCTTGAAAAAAAGGAAAAGTATATTACATGGAAGATTGGGTTATGAACCATGATAATTTGAGAGGGAATGTTTTAAAAAAGGCATTTTTTTTTAATTATAGTAATGTACAATGAATTATACAAAACATTTAATATTTTATTGAGTTTTATCAATACATGCTTATCATGTGAAAGATTGTACTAAGTGTGAGTAAAATTATTGCAATTCGATTTCTAACTCGTCAAAAGAAATCTCATAAATATTTCTGAAGGAAAACACCATATTACACTTTCGAAAGATTTTTCATTACTTTTCTAATCAAACGGTATTTATTGAAACGTTAGAGTTGTTAAGTGATTTAAAATAATGGAATTTTATACTACAAATTAACTATTTCATTTTATCATTTTTCTCAAAATAAATACTACTCACCTAAAAATATATTGTACTTTTTTTTTTTTTTTTAGTCAAAAGATGGATGCATTACAACTACTAAACAGTACAAGAGTTTTGACCAAAACCAGATACCAATCATATGGGATAGGAAATTTATTTTAATTGCTAAAGTAACCCTGACTGCCACATGGGTGGCTTGTGTAGACAAGAACCGAAAGTAGCCAGATGAGAAAAATAGACACTGCATATTGTGAATAGCAGACGAAACGCTCCGAGCACGATTCATGAAACCTCGAACAACATCTAAATCTGATTGAGCGGCGAAGTTCGACCCAAACATACTAAAAATGATGCAACACACCATAACCCAAAAAGAATAGCAAACTATAAAAGTAAGTCATTCACCGCATATTACCAAACCAAAGTCCTATACATCAACAAAAAGAAGTTCAAACATGTGGAAATCTGCAATTGTCACAAGGAGAAGAAAAAAAAATCATTAAACGCAGATTTTCAAGAACTTCAAGTGATAACTAGCAGAGAAAATAACTAAAAACACACACCAACACAAAAGAAACTGGCGAAATCTAACAAAATTATGATGCAAACAGAAAAAGAAAAGCAAAGCAGGGGAGCTATGGAATATTGAGACAAAGAAACGAAGAGGAAGAAAAAAAAAAAAAAAAAAAAGCAAAGAAGGAAAGTTATGGAAGAATTAAGCAAAGAAAACGAAGAGAAAATGGAAGAAAGGTGAGGCAGTTTGAGAGAGAAATTGGAACTGATTGCCGCCTCACCCCTCAACCTTGTATAGATAGTACTGACTTCTCTAAAAATATATTGTACATCCAACATCATTGATCAATTGTTTTCTATCAAATTTGTAGTATGCATAATAACTTTGATACCCCTATGTTAAATTTTATTATTTTAAATCACTTGACAACTTTCAATTTGCCTAGCCAAATCTCTCCCTTTTTTTTTTCTTTTCTTTTTCGGTATTACAAGGGCCACAGATAAAAATCATCTCTTAATATTATAATTAGATTTAACGATTGTGAATTTTTTATAAAATTTCATTAAAACTATATTAATAATTTATACTCTAGTTAGATACAAAAATCTCTCATTTCATTTTTTTCTTTTTTTCTTTTCGATATTGTAAGGATCATTGGATAAGAATCATCTTTACATCATCATAACGTATTAATATTACAAGTAGACTCAACTATTATAAATTATTTATATTATTTTATTATAATTATATTAATAATTTATCATTATTAAACTTCATAATATTATAATATTATAAAATGATCCTTTTTCGAAATTACTAATCATTTTATTCATTTACTTTGGTCACTAGAAAAAAAAAATAGTATGCATGGTAAAAAATCTGTAGTCAACCACATTGGAATAGTATAGGCCACAAAGCCCAGTTCCCTAGATCCAACCCTTAAACCAAACTAAACCTCTCTCTCATCAGTCTTTTGGTTTGGTAAGGTTGTCTTGTCTCCTTTATGCCCTCCTCATTTTCTCAAAACTGTTTAAGCTGCTTCAGCAGTTGAACCCAATTCACATTATTCACTTGAAAAGCAGCAAAATTTACACATAATTCAGAACTCCTTTAGATAGAGACACACAACACACATATATAGAGAGAGAAAGAAAGAGAGAGAGAGAGAAGATGTCTTTAACTAGTGTGAAGATGTCAGAAGAAGTGTGGTTAACATGTCTGACTCATGCATTGTCTACAGAGACTGAAGAAAGCATGGGTCTTCTTCTTGGTGATATTCAGGTTAGGCTCTTTTCAATGCCCGGTTGATCTTGCTTTACTATTAAGGCCTTACGGTTCCCCAAAAAAAAAAAAAAAATCTGTATTTGTATATGCAAAGTCGTGAGCTTTATTGGGTATTGAGTGTTTTTATGTTAATTTGGAGAAAAAAAAATGTTGTTTTGAGGGTTCTTGGTGTTTTTCTTTAATGGGGTTTCGAATTTTTGCCTTGTAATTGTTTATTTCTGTTTAAAGGTGAGAGCTTTACTGGGTATTTAGTGTTTTTTTTTTATATGTTGGAGACAAAAATTTTGTTATCAGGGTTTTTGGTCTTTTTCTTTATTGAGGTTTTGAACTTTTGCCATGTAATGGTTAATTGCTATTTAAAGGTGAGAGCTTTAATTGGTATATAATGTTTTTTGTTTTTCTTTTATTGTTGGAGACAAAAAAATGTTTCAACGAGGGTTTCTGGTGTTTTTTCCAAAGTGGGGTTCTGAATTTTTGCTATGTAATGGTTAATTGTTCTGTAAAGCTGAGAACTTTACTGGGTAGAAAGCTTATTTTAAGCTCAGTGCGCGAAGCTTCCCTATGCACGGGTGTGGGAACCTTGCATTTCTGCAAGAGATAATTCCACGACTTGAACCTGCCACCTCCATCTCTCACACTCAGACAATTTTATCATGGCGCCAAAGTTCCTCTTTAAAGCTTTTGTTTCTTAATTTGAAGAAAAAAGACCAGGAAATTCATGGTGCTCATCATGAATTAGGTTGTTGTTTTGGGTGTACTGTTAGTTTTGCCAAATGTGGTTGCAGGTTCTTGTTTGGTGTTGGATTGTAGTTGGAATCTAGTCATATTGTACTATTTGCATTTGTGAATGCATAGTGCTTGGTTCTCTATTTGTCTGTGTTTATTCGTTCACTCTCTTGGTTAGATCTTCCTTTCCTATTATTGGAGTAATAGTGATCTCGTCTAGGCTGTAGCCTAAAGCAACTCTTTTGCATTTGCAAACCTTTAAGAAGTCATCTCCTGATTCGTTGATCTATTGAGCTAAGGCAGTGGTTCTCTTTTTGTCTGTCTTTATTCTTGTCCCCATTTATGTCTCAACGATTTGGTAACTCATCTAAGATTCTTGCCATGATGTAATTACCAACAGATGAAAGCGAGAATATAATTTTGTTTCGAGTCAATGAGAGTTAATGATAGGTTGGATGGCAATTTTTCTGAACATATTCTTATGCTCTGTTGCTGTTAGTAGAAATAGACGAATCATATGGGTTGATTCTAGAGGAGTGCACATAAGAGGATGAGGGGATGCTAATTGTGCTTCATGACTTTTTACGTGACACGTTGTGATTGTAATTAATCAGTTCACAAATTTGTCTGACAAACAGGCGTCATAGCTTTGCTTATTTGAAAATTTGAGTTGTCATGAAATAAATCAAGTATGCCTCATTCTTGACTTTGTGTTTTAAGGTCCCTCATTCAGCTGTCTCTGTAAGTAATGTTGAATACATTTGACATTTTATCCATCTTCACTGTCTTTCATTTTTAACTTCTATAATTTTTGGTTTGACTTGTTCTGTTATGTGTGCATATATTATTAATGATGTTACTTTTTGTTGTATGTGTTGTATGATGGTATTTTCACAATGCTAGTGTTTTTCATGGTCCAAGAATATGCCCTATCTACAGTGGCAGAAAGTTGATCTAATTTGAATTACAGATTATATGTGTCCTTATATTTTGCACCGGTAGAAACAATGTTAACTTAATCTAATTGTCATTTCAGCACTCAAGAAATGGCGGCACAACAGCGCTGATATGGGCAGCTCTGCCGCAACCACGTTCTGATCGGCAGAAGGATCGAGTAGAGACTAATCCAGAACAGCTGACAGCGGCATCAGCTCAAGCTGAGATATCCTTCTTTGATGCTTATGCATACATGACTATATTTCTTCTCACACTCTTCTAATTTCTTGATTCATGAAATATTCAATATCACCGTGTACAATGTGCAACCGTTATGGATACAACATTAACATCAAAGGCTGGCTGCCTTTTTTTGTCAATATAAGTGATTAAATTAATGTATTGCCAAAGAAGGAAATTTAATAGACCACATATCAGCTTGTAGGCTCAATGATATTGCATGCGCAATAACTACTTTAAAACTGAAAAGCCTCCTGCTAAATTGTTTGAAGATTTTTCTATGAAACATTTGGAAAGTCCTATTTTACCCATATCAGGCTTCATATTATTTAATGCATTACTTTCTTGCCAATGTACATAAATTAGAGTGTATTTTTATTTTTTTGAATTAACAATATAACACAGAATGACCGTGGCCACGGGAAGAACTACAAGAGTAATTGGATGGTACCACTCGCATCCTCATATCACTGTCCTTCCTTCCCATGTTGGTAAGTGCACAAACAATACGTAGTTGAGCTTTTGTTTACTCCTTAACATCCTCCCCATTTGTGCACTTACACAAACGCACGGAGAGAAAAGGTTTTGTTTAGTCCCAAATTAATAATCGCATTATCAGAATCACCACAGTGAGTTCAACAGTGGGAGAGTGGACAAAGAGTGAAGGAAACTTCAAAAACTTGTTTGTGTCACATGTAAGTAAACTATACTTTTGTTTATGACTTCTGCAGATGTGCGGACTCAAGCCATGTATCAGCTTCTGGATTCAGGGTTTATTGGCTTGATATTTTCATGTTTCAGTGAGGATGCACACAAGGTTCTTAGGAATATCTTTGCCATTAGAAAGCAACTTTTGAAAAGGTTATTTGGCTATCTTTTGAACCATTTGTTAACTGATATAGGTTGGAAGAATTCAAGTTATTGCTTTCCAGTCCTTGGATGGGAAGCAAAATCACATACTACGACCGGTCTCTGTTTCACTTGTACCCAAAGGTTCTGTAATAGATCTTGATTCATCTTCGTCAGACCACACATTGTCGAAGTCTGCCTCTTTTGAACACGACACTGGTGATTCAAGAGCAATAACGAAGGCTTCTAAGGTATAATTATTCAAGCTAAATTATTAATAGTGGTTTATTACTTGATATGGTGAATATCACCCAAAAGGAGGACTCAGGAAATAATGAATGCTAGGTGCATTGGATGCTTACTGTATGGAGTATCAGAATGATTATGAATAAAGGCCTAGGGCATAAGATTAGTTAAGCACCTTATGATGTCTAACTTTGTGCGTTCGTTCTTCACCCTGAAAGTCTTTCATTTGATGCAACTATTATTGGATGGATTTTAGTGCGAAATTTGTTTATTTATGGGACTTGACTGCTTTTGCATTTAATTCCTTTGCTTTTATCGAGAATGCATTAAGGCCGTAAGTATATTTAAAAGCATTTTACTTTCCCATTAAAAGGTGCAGATATATCCCATTGAGGACCCATTGAAGTACTAAAATACCGTGTGTTTGAGGCAAACATGATCATGCGGTGCCTCAGTTCCTTTTCAGATATTTAAAAAGTTCTTACTTCCATCATCCTTTTGCTATCCTCTTAGAGCTCTTCTTCTCTGACATTCATGAAGTTGTGTGATGGATTGTGGTGAAACATGTGTCGGGTTATTAAATGTTCCCTTCCCTTGGTGGACGAGGGCAGGTGTTATTCTGAGTAGGGGAGGGAAGAGGGGAGGGGTGGGGGTGAGTTTGCCTCGTTCCCACCAGAATTAACCCTTCGAAGGGAACTGTCAGATTTTAAGTCTTCATTACCTTTCAAAATAATAAGATCATTCTACTATTTTTCCATTCTTCTTTTCTCCATCTGTCGTCACTTAACTAACACATTTTAACTGTATCTAATTCGCAAGGCTGGGGGGAAATCATCGGATTTGGAGGGTTTCTTTAATCATGCTAATGCCAGGACAGGACAAATTCATCCTACCACCAATAATGCTACTGTTAATATAGATCCCATGGAAATGTCAGAGAGTATGCAAGAAGCAATGCACCGCTCAAACTTGGAGATGAGGTATACTTGAGTATGTACTTGATCACTTTATATCCTTTATCATTCTGAAGTCATACTTTTGTCTGTATCGGATAATGATAATATCTAAAAAATGGATATATATGCAGCATTGACCTATGGTTGGGGAAGAACTAGCCTGCATACTGTAACTCACCTCACAGAACAAGATGCTTGATAAAAAATGAAAAGGAAAGAGGTAGAAACCAATAGAAGGGGTGATTTGGGGAAAATTTGCCATCATATAGCTAATAGTTTTTTAGGTTTGATCATTTTAGTTGAGACTATACTTGGTCATCGGGGTTTACATAATAGCCTATGGTAAAACTAGCGGGTAGTTTTAAGTTTTTCTTTCTCATATTTCAATTTCTCAGTTTATTTACTCTTACCGTTAGTTAATTGAAAATCCTAGAATTGCAGATAACAATAGCAGGCACCAGGAAAGTTTCTAGAGTTTGGTTCACCTGATACTTTGAGAGGAAAGGCTGTCAATTGAAGGATTGGAAATTACAATAGAAAAAGATATAGTTTTCGGCAATATCTGAAGTTAGTGTCGTGAAATTGGGCAACCTATGACTATTAGTCATGGGTATCCTAGTTGTTTGACATTGGAATATAAAAGAAAGTAGATGTTCTAATTTGTGTCTACCTGTACAAGCCCACATTATTCCTCCAGGTGTGATGAAACTGTTAACTTTGCATAAACAATATATGCTCGTGACCAATCCGGTAGAGTTTTGTGTTGATGAGTATCTGTCGAGAGGGAAAGTTCATAAAAGGTTCTCTTCTGAATATCTTTTTCCTATAAGGAGATGAACAATCAAGGATATCTACTCTACTTGTTTACCCCATCCTCGCACCAATTGTCATATTTTTCCATAGTCTTTCGTAATTGTCCTGAAAATTGGTGCACCATGAACATTTGATTATATCATGTCAACTTGAAGTTGCATAAAGTATAGTTCTTAAAATGAATATCTCCAAATGGCTTTCATTTGCTGTTGCAGTGGTGCGGAATTTGTCAGGAAGGAAATTCCTCTGTATCTTCTGCCAACCCCATCCCTTCTCAATCTCGAGTCGCCTTTGGGTTCATTTGCAGATCTGCAACGTGTGTTATATGAAGAAGAGAAGACTGCATATAATCAAGCGATCGTACAAAATATGAGGTAAGCCGAGTATGTAATGTCACGTTTTTGCTATCAACTATCATGTCCAGAGAAATTCTGCAGATTGTTTTACTATTATCATGGTCTTATATATTTTGGCCAGGGAAGGGAAAGTGCATCCGCTAATGTTTGTTCACCACACTTCAACTTATCAGGCTTCCATGTGTAAATTAATGGAGTACTGGTTAGAAGCGATTTCCGCTTTTATTTAGCAACACCGTTGTAAATGCTTTTGTATTTCTGGTTAATTTTATCACATTTGACTTTGATTTGCAGCTTGAGCCCTGCCATAAATGCTCTTCAGGATCGCCTGAGAGAAAATGAAATTCAGGTACCGATACTGTCATCTAGTGGTTTGCTAGATTTGCTCCAAATCGTATCTGTTTAATGTAGTTTTTGATTTGGTAGATTTTTTCTGATTTCACCACCAAAAGAACAAGAGAGGAAATTGAGGTAGCTCCCCGTTTGGGTTAGGTGGGGTTGGGGGGCTGATGATGATTCTTATGCCAAGAAAGGAGAAATGGTTAGGAGAGATATTCCCGGGGATTTCCCTGGTAAAAGAGGGAAGTGAGGAAAAAACTACAAATTTGATGTCACATGATGTGATTATAGGAGGAAAATGGCATGATAATGATAAAGTAATTTAAAAAAAATAAAATAAAGATGAAGGTATTATAACCTGATGCGAAATCTACTTCCGAGTTTTATCATCATGTCAGACTGTCAATCCCATCATTTTTTGATGCAGGTGGATTTTAAAAAGTTTTCCTATTTGATACATATCTGTAATCGTTTCCTTCACTCTTTCAAATCTAATGAGGGGTTGCCTCGTGCTTTTAGCACTTGTGCTTGATTTTCCATCACATAAAATGCCCTCAATGTTGCTTACATTTTCTATGTTTGATTTTGTTTGGTTGCAACAGCTAAAAATGCTTGCTGATGAAGCCAAGACGTTGGAGACAGAGGTTTCAAGAGGAGAATCAAGTTCAATTTCTCCTCGTAATATGGCATCACAGAGTCCCCGAGGTAGCGCATCACTCAGTCATAGAGATAAAGACTTGTATAACCCTTCCGAGTTCAGCAATGCCAGAAATACTAGCAGTCCTGGAAGCCGAAGCAGAAAGGGGTCTTAGTCCAACACCCGACTAGATTTTCTCAGAAGTATATTACAATTGTGAGATTTGGTTATTTTATCATGCCTTGTCTTTTGTCGCCTGGGTATTTTTGCTCTCCATCATGCAAATGCTTGAGCTTTTGAAATCATTTGGGGTCAAAATCACTAGCACAAGTGGTTGATACTTGTGAATGACAATTGATTATAAATCTCTTGTATTTAGAAGTTCATATAAGTGTTTGCATTTCAGGTAAATGTTTCCATCTTTGAGGTTAGATTTGCTTAATGGAAAAATCGTACAAATGACCACCTGTAATGGTGACATGTCACCATCACTTGCTGTGATGGCGATAAGTGTTTATTTTTAGTAGGGTTCACCTCCGCGGAATGCACCCAAGCGTGCCATTTTCCTATTTTTGTTGAGTGCAAAGCATATGGTAACATAGACTCCAATATAAGAAACTCTGATATTGCAGAGTCGAACAAATATTCGAGAGCCATAGATGCATCGGTGGAAAATAAGGTGATGTTCTTAACGAGAAAAAGGGTGATTTTTTTTTTATGACGTGGAAATTTAATCGGTGGAATTCGATTATTAATTGGTAAATTTCTAGGTGCAATGGTGCGCTATCACACATACACAACAGTCAATCAAGAGTTGGATCTCAATCATTCTAACAATCCTCTGGATTTTAATTGTAAATACAAAGGGTTTACAAAGATAAGATTGTTTCAAAATATTTGTTTTATGGTAAACTTGATAATAATTTGATTTATATACTGGAGGAAAATATAGGTGTAAAAAGTTGTTGATTACTCTCCATAAGACCGAGTAACAAGTCAGAAATATTCTCTATAGAATTGAGTAGTGTTATTAACTTTATGTGTCAATTTCACCTAGTGAGACAAGAATAAATTCAAGAATTATGTGTGAATCAAATGAGTTTTTTCCATCTCATTATGCATAAAGAGTCAGCTACCAGATAGACAAAAAATCTAAACCAAAAGAGAAGAATGAAATAAGTAATCAAAATTGATGTGAACAAAAAACAAAAGAGCTAGAACAACATTTCAAATTTCTAAAAAACAAGAAAATGGGCATTCTAACATGAATGATCTTCTAACGCCCATAATTCTTCACATAAAAACTAAATCAGGCCTTATTCTACTAAGTATCATCGACTTTAAGGATCTAACGACGTTACTTGTACTTCAAATCCTCGTAGATGGGTTGCTTGGATTGTTGCCTGGATAATTAATGTTGCTTGGATTGTTGCCTGGATAGTTCATGTTGGTTGGGTTGTTGGTGTTGCTATTGTCAGCCGAAGTGTTGTTCATGCCAAGAGTATTTTTGACCGCATCAGCTGCCCCCTGGGCCATATTTGCAGCACCAAGTGCAGCTCCTTTTGCAATGTTGACAGCACCTTGTGCAGCTCCTTTTCCAATGTCTGCTGCTCCTTGAGCCATGTTCTTCACTTGGCTTCCAGTCTTCATTTAGCCAACCAAGTAAAAAAACTAAGTTTGATGAGAGCCGAATTGTCGAAGACAATAAATAAATATGATAATATAAAATTTTTCTATCTGGCAGTGCCGAATGGTATGGCTCTCAAATCTCTATGGAAAGCTGCACATCAGTCACTATCGGATGTAAGTCTTATCTTATAATAATAAACTCTTTTCTATAAGCTTAAACTTTTAGATGAGTCCGTAATTTAATATGATAACGGAGCTCAAGTTACCAAACGGTCTTGAATTAAAGTCTTGACGCCACCCAATTAAAAACAAAGAGAACTTCCCTATATGTAAGGTCCAAAAAAGTGGGGACGGGTTGAAGATAACAAGTAAATTTAATGATAAAATTATCTTTAACAATTTAGGGTTTTAGATGAGCTAGGCAGTAATTTAATAAAAATAGACCAAAAATTGGGAGATTATACATATATATATATATATATAAATATATATATAACTTTTTCATTGAAATTAGAAAGAAGCTAATGAGGTGGATTACATCTTGGAGGATGTTGGTTTGCTGTCCTTGGCTGTGGATGTCTGATGGCTGGTTCGCCATGTTATCCCTCCTTATCTGCATTGATTGGAACAAGCATCGTAACCAAAATTAAAGTACATTACACAATGGAAAATGTAAAGGGAAAAAGGTGTCATGCATCGTGTTTAAAATTTCGAGTCTGCAAGTGAAACTCGTTTCTAGGCTTAATAATAATTGTATTAGACTTGGAGCATGACAAAGAGAATCATGCTCTGACAAATCTATAGATGTTGCATGGCCATATAGTCAGGAGTGGATTCATAACTTTTGTTCGGTAGGGGTTAAAATACACAATTTAAAGCTCATATATCAGTAAATTTTTCAGTGGTGACTAAATTGATTTTTAACTTAGAAATACCTTAAAAATAAATACATTTTCAAAAACTATAATCTGATTCACTATTTAATAATTTTGGTTTCAAGGTCAAAGGGAACTACAATATCGATCGGCCCGTGAATACATCCCCATGCATATAATTGATCATTAAATATGGTAACAAACATAACATGTTTTAGAACATGCATGGCTTGAAAAGATATGAAGTACCTGAGCTTGGCCTGGAACTTGTGCAGCATTGTATCTGCTGTCTGGACCTTGGTTTGCCATCTTTTATGCTGCTTCTTTTAGTCTTTTATGAATAATTAGATAAGTAATGAAGTGAATAACAATGATATAACTAGGTGAATATATATAGCCTTCAAGCATTAAGCCTTCCGGTTAATATGTACCTTAATACACGCATTTAGTAACACATGGCATGAAGATAATGGGTCCGTTTACGAATGGTTTGGGTAAAAGAATGTTTCAAAGGGGGTTAATAAAGCTCCCTGAGATTGGTTGCTTTGTAACCCGGCCTTATCTCACTAGAATATTTTAAAAAATATATACATATGTTTTAAAGGGATTGCTATGTCAAAAAAAGAGGAGAGTGCATTGTCACAGACAATGAGACTAATTCGTTCCGCAAACACAAATGATTCGTATTATTAAGGACATTTTTGTCTAAAAAGATATACACTTAAATAAAATATTCGATAGTCTTATTTCTAATACGTGCATCACATCCACAGACAAAAATATCAGAGAAATTGATAAAAAGGAGTATTGTGCAACATTAAAAAATGCATGAGGGGATTATGAGCGAATTGACAAATATGCACATTATATTGAGGATAACACATGACCAATTTCATTTTTAGTGAGTGTAGAAAGTCAAAGTGGACGAAATGATGGAGGAGCCACAATATTAACCCTATGTTTGGATCGAAGGTAATGGAAATATAATAAAAGGAAAATAAAGGGAATGAGGTCGTTGTCTGGATTGCAAATATATATATATATATATATATATAAGGAAAAGAAAAAGAAAGAAAGAGAAGGAAAAGATAATTTTAAATGAAAAGTTATTCAAATACCTTTAAAGAAATAATTTTAAAATTCTTTGTTTAAATTGAAAAAGAAAGAGAAAGAAAAGATAATTTTAAATAAAAAGTTATTCAAATACCATTTCTATATTCATTACGTTAAGGATATAATTAAAATTATGTAAAAGTAATAAAGACAATTAAAACATTGACTCACTAAACTATCGTTTTCCTCCATAAAACCTCAAACTGAGAGAATTACAAAATCATCTCATTAAAAGATTTTGCAATCTCTCCAACCGGTCTTCTTTCTCCCATTCCAAAAGTCAATCCAAATAAGGACCGACTTTCCTTTCTTTTCCTTTAAAAGGTGCATCCCAAACGTTATATTATGTGAAAATACAAGAATGGATTATGAATTAATCATGATATTACAGGAACATAACGTGCACTTAGATCAAATCATAAGAAGGTATTTTATAATTTGCCTTCCCCTAAATGAGGATTGCTTGCCTTTCTTTTATCGGAACTTCGAAATTGGAAACAGAGTAAAAAGGGAAATAAGTCATGAGGGAATAGTTTCTTGCTTATGATAAATGTGAATACATTTGAATTCTATTAATAAAATGACTTTAATTCTTTTTATATTTTGCGCCACTATGGAATGAACCTCAAAGATGCAAGACAAAAATATGAGTAAAAAGATGCCACTAAGGCTTTGTTCTAGTAGTAAAATTACTTACTTGTTTGTGAGAGGTTGCGGGATCAATTATTGTTAGTTATATATGTGTTGTACGACCATAGACTTTCTTTGAATCAAAAAAAAAAAAATTAAAATAGACTTTTTTCCCCTGGTCCAAATTAAACCACACTTCAGATAAAACATAATGGGAAGAACAAACAAACCTCTACTCTCGCATACATCAAAATATTACATGACTCTTAATATTACATGAAATATGCGTTGGGGCAAACCATTGTATTAAGGGATTGGTAACTTAAATATAATAGAATCTCTTTAAATTAATACTCGATAAATTAATAATATTTTTTTAATAATAAAAATATCCGGTCCCAACTTGGGACCAGTGTAAACAGTTAATAATTTCGATAAAATTATAAGATAGTACATTTAAATATTTTATTTGTATTTTATTGACCCAAATATTTCATAAATTAATAATTAGTTAAAAAGTACATATTACATTGACTATGAGATTTTCTCAAAATATGAATTAAGAGTAGTTTAACTTTTGTTGAATTTCAAATCTAGCTGAATCTCATATTTAATTATGTGTAATGTGCCTAAAAGTTCTAGGGTTTCTTTCAAAAAATATGAGTCACTTTTTAAAAAAGATATCATGAGTATAATATGTGATGTTAAGCCAAAAAATTAAAATATCTCGATAAATTAATAATTATTAATTTATCGATAAATTGATATCTCGCTAAATTAATAGAATTTAGCGATTCTAATACTATTAATTTAAAGAAATTATACTGTATTATTAAATTCTCTTTATAGTTCTATTTGTCGAGAAGAAGAAGAATGGCACTTAGCTTCGGACCAACTAAGAAATTAATAATATCAAATTAAGATAAAGCCTTTTTTTTTGGGTTTTTTTGTTCAACATCAAGCCTTTCTTTCTTCACATCTATGCTAGAGCTATCTTTATAGTGCCTTATTTCTCTTTTTATCGAATGATCTCCTTTTTTATTTCTTTTTTTCTAGCTAATCTTATAGATTCTCTTCCTTTCCTGTTGCAATAGAATGACATTCGATCTATGCACATAATAAATAACGTATACAGTAGCAAAATATGTTTCTCCAATAAGGGATAAAATCCAAAACTATTTTAGTAACATGATATCGATATCACGTTAAGTGATTATATTTTAAAAAAAATTAGATTAAGCTTATAATCTCCAAATTATTTAGCACCGGCATTCACACCACGAGACTAGACACGAAATTTTTTTGCAAACTCAAGAGAACCCTATTCATCCCTTGAATTAAATGTGATTGGAGGTATTGACTGTCGATAAGTTCATGCAATTTGCAATATTCCCAGATTATTGCTGATATCAAGAATATGGTCAATGAGTGTCCTAATTTCTCATTCAAGTTAATTAGACGCGGTGCCAACACTCTGTACTGGATTAATCCAATATTGGGTGATAAAAAAAATTGTTGTTAGTCATGTTGTATTTTCCTGTTTTGGAGCTCTTCCTCCGAAATTGTTTCAATTGCTATATGTAGATATTTTGAATTGGATGAACTTTAATGATAAACTTTCTACTTTTGACCAAAAAAAAAAAAAAATTAAATGTGTTAGCATGGCCATCGTCATCAATCTAATCCCCAAGAGTTGAAAACTCAACCAAAAAGAAGATAATTAATAAAACCGAGTTGGATTTCTCTGCTGCATGGCATGTGCGCATACACGCGTCAAGAACCGGGACACGTGTATCCTCTACCACCTCTATAAATCCATGCATGCAAGAACAAAACCCTTCCATTAATCAATCACAAGACGAGTCAAGCTGAATATTCTTCTGTTCAAGTTCTTCACTGCAAATTCTACTTGTTTTCATTCACATCAAACAATATTGGAAAGATGGCATCTCATGATCAGAGCTACAAGGCTGGTGAAACCAAGGGCCGCACTGAGGTTAATTAACATTCTTCTTTGTCATGTTGATCAGGGACAATATGTACTCTTAATTATATTGCTTCTCAATGTGTATACAGCATATATATGATGAGTAGGTCATTTATCAACCCAACGGCTATTCAATTCTTTCACATCAATACATATATAGGATTCGCTATTTTATTTTATGATCATTTATCAGGCCAAGCGTCATTCGATTTTCTCACGTTAATATATGGGATTCATTTTTTATTTAATGGACGTTTGGATGTCTTGTTGTAAGAACCTTCTTTTTTTCTTTTTAACCCTCGTAACTCTCCAATCTCTCACCTTAAGAATTTCTCACAGCATATATATATATATATATTATATGATATATGTTAAACCCTAAATCCTTCCTCGATCGTGTATATTTCATAAACACAGTGTTGGGTTGCGGGGCTGTAGCGTCCACGAACCCTACAAATGTTATGAAAATTCATTTAGCCCCTGCATTAATACCATTAATTCTAAATGGTATATTTCCTGGATTTTTAGTGGCAATTATAATAAGGATATTGCCTAGCATATAATTAACCTATCTATAATATGGTTAGTCTATTGACATGATACTAAATTGGTTTTTACTGAAATCTGATTTTGAGGTTTATTAATCTCAAACTTGATGATTTTTCTTTTGTGCTATCAGGAAAAGACTGGGCAAACGCTTGATGCAATGAAGCAGAAAGCACAGGAAGCCAAGGGGAAGACTTCCGAGACGGCCCAATCTGCGAAAGAGCACGCCGGAAAGACCAAGGATCAAACCGGCAGCTACCTCTCGGAGAAGGCGGGTGCCACAAAGGAGAAGACATCCGAAACAGCTCAGGCTGCGAAAGAAAAGGCGTCCAGGGCAGCTGAGGCTACCAAGGAGAAGGCATCCGAGATGACCGAGTCGGCCCGGGAAACGTCCGAGGCAGGGAAAGAGAAGACAGGAGGGGGACTTAATAAGACAGGTGAACAGATTAAGAGCATGGCTCAAGGTGCTGCTGATGCTGTGAAGCACACTTTTGGGATGGCTGATACTGATGAAGATCCTCATGCCACTGGTACTGGTGGCAAGAGGGATTACTAAGAAGGGTTGAAGTGGATGCATGGTTTTTAATTTGCTTTTGTTGTGTTTAATGTTTTTTTCTTCTTGTTGTTGGGCATGTCTTTTTAAAGTTGCCCCATTTTTAAGGGGCTAATGTACTTTGTTATTACAATGGTTTTGTGTTGGGAAGTTGCTTAACATCCTCAACTTGTTATGAAATCTGGTTTCATTATGCATTTTCCCTGTTAAGCCTAGTGTTGAACCTTTTTGCTTCTTTATATAAATATAAATTCACATAGGGAAAAAAGAAAAAGAAAAAGAAAAAGTTAATAATTATGTAGATAGGCTAATAAATACACAAATTGGTAGACAAATTTGGCTTGAATTAATGGATAACCACACAATGGACCAGGTTCTAATGCCTTTATTCTTGCGTTTAGAAAATGATAAATAGCGTGACAATTTCTCGCAGATTAATTATTAGATTTTTGTGAACTTATAACCGGTAATTAAGAAAACAACAAAATGTTTTTTAGAAAATAATAGATAGTGTGAAACATTCTCTAAGATGATTATTGAATGATTTTATAAATTTAATTATAACCTACAAGAAAATAATAAAAGGGGCGTGATATTTTCAAGAATGATTATTATCTCTCTTTGTAAATCCAAAAAGGATAAAAAAGAAGGAAATTTTGCGCGATCATACAAAAGTCACGATATGCGGTTATAAGCAGCTCATTTTAAAACGTGATGTTTGCTTTTCCAAGACATTATTTGTGATGGGAGATTCTCCTCTATCATTCACAACTCTTGTTTCGTTCTATCTTCCATGTCTGACTAATGAGCCAATCGGGTAGTAAAATGGATTGCCCGAGCAATTAATATAAGCTCCCTTCTGACGGGCTACTTCATCTCCCCCTAAATTATTTTTACTTGTACAGAATGAAGCTAATATCTATGTTTTTGGCAATATATCGCGCAACTACCACCACCAAAAATAAAAAAAATTAAAAATAAAAAATAAAAATAGAAAAAAAAAAATCCTAATTATTTCCTAAACATATCGCAACATGCCATTTGTCATCTTCATATTGCCGAGTACTTTATAGGAGAACAGATAAAATATTTCCCTAATAACTAGTCATTTTAATCCTTTAAAACTTGATGAATTAAATAGATCTCAATGACTGCTATAAATCAAAACCTATTGTTACCATACGATAATTGAGATTGTTCAAGACCTAGCTGTACCTACCATCCTTTTTTTTAGATCAATCTCAGCAACATGCAGCTCAAAATTTTAGTCAAGTACATATATATGCATATAGAAGCTCCCATCGCCCAACTTAGTTTCACCGCGTTCGCCGATCGGCAACAGGGAGGTGGGGGCTACTCTTTCTTCTAACTCGTCTCGGTAGGGGGAGTTTCCAGCAAGAACAAGTCCAGGCGACATTGATGCATCGCGAACTGTTGAAAGCAGAGTGTTGCGCGTTGGTGGTTTGTGATCTCTATTCACTCATGCCGTCATCACTTCCTTCAAAATCACTAACGTCATTGAAGACTTCAGGTTCTCCATTTTCTTGATCGCTTTCGGTCTCCATGGCACCTTCAGATCCCCCTTCATCACTTTCGTCCTTGTCCTCGTAAATAAAGGGTGTAACTGCATCAGTTTCGTCTTCTCCATCATCAATTGTCTGCAGACTGAAATGTACTCGAGGAGAAGCACTTACTCCAGCATAAAGTAAGTCTAAGCAACTTGATAGCTGAAGCGCTTGATCAAAAGTTGAAACCCTGGATTCAATAAGCTGCATAAAATATCGATAGAGCATTAGAAATATGTTGGCCCGACTTCATTCCATCCAATGGAAACAACAAGAAAGTGAAATCATTGACAATTCACTTTCCTATTATTTGTCCATCGCCTTTTGTTACTAAACTTTTAGAACTCCCATGCATATTGTGAACATGTTCAATTTGGAACTATGTGCTAACCTGATACAATGAATTGAGGGCAAGCACAGAAGATTCTTGTGACATTATTCCACTTGCATGTTGAAGAAGTAAGCTTCTTAGCCACGGAAGGGCACAAGCGAGGACAGCACCCCTGAGAATAGACGTCATGAGAGAAACATCTATGTAAATGATCTTCAAAGATTTGTTAATACCAAAAATCAAAACCATGCAATGCCGTGTTTCAGGAGGAAATTTATAGATTTTATAAATTCACACTGCAGTCCCTTGCTTTAGGTGCACATATTTGTTGGGATCTCAATCGTAAATCATATCAATGTGAAAAAGACAGAATCTGATCCTAAGTTTGGCTTGAAACAGAAAAAGAACATGGTACTTCCAGATCAATCTTTATAAGAGTAAACAAAAAAATTCATTAAGTATTGAAGTTGAATGGTTGTCCATCATATTGGAAAAATCTTTGGTGACAAATGCCTTCATTAGCACTTATCATGAGAAAAAAAGAGAAGAAAAGGGCGTTTATCAGCATCAACTGTAGACATTGCATTTTTAAGTTTTCGTGGTACCACGCAGGGAAAAGGAATCATTTCTATTCTCAAGATATTTATAAAGTATCGATCTATATTCTATCTAGTGCATTTGAGAAATTCAGGATAACCGTTTCTGTAGGTGAATGAACCCCTCTTTTCTATATGCTTTCCCTTTCGTTCTTTTTCTGTTTTATTTGTGAATTGCCAAAGAAACTTCCAGTACCCAGGAAAACATATATAGCTAATAAGTGCTGTGAGAAGAAACTTCCAAATAACCAGTAAACCTTTGCTTGGGGAAAGCCAAGAATTTAAAGCATTTAAGCACATACCAAGTTATTTCACATCTGTAAAATGCGTAGCTCCATAGAACAGTTGAAATTAGATCTGTTATTATATCGTACTTACCTAGATTGGATTATTGATACAAGGGATCGCAATAGCTTAAGGACATCAGATGGATTCAAAAGTGATACTGAATTCGCAATAACCTGTACAATGAAGATATGTTGTATTGGTAGGTCACTCTATAATTCTCATGACAATTTGTGCCTTAAGAGAGCTAAATCAAAACCAAAGAAAGGTAAGAGGATAGGACCTTCTCGTCTTGTCTATACAAGCAATCAATGATGAGCGCTCTATCATCTGCATGCAGTGCTTGCTTAAGTAGAACATGAACTGAATCCGCACTGGGTGGCTTTGTGCGAGAAGAAGACTTGTTATTCTCATCGCTCTTGGTTTTGTTACTTTCTACTAAATTCAGACTTGCAAGTTTCTCGCCCATGGTTGGCTCATTTGGATCATCATCTATTTGGACTCCATCCATAGGATCTTCACCTGCATCCCAATCAAAGAAGGATATTATCTCTACAAGCTTCCACAATGCTTAGCTGATACAGCTCCTTTTGGAAGGAATATGAAAGATTTAGGCCGGCCACAGTCAATCATTAAGACAAATTTAAGACGCAGGAGAACAGTTAAAATTCGAGATATTTCTCAACAAACATGACATTTATAAAATGTAAATCATTGACACTATGCATAGAGGCACAGTACGGCATGGTATTGATACCTCATCTAATATCAGGTGAAATGCTTAAGACCATGAGATGAAAGTGTCACAAGAGAAGATAAACTTGTCAACAAATTCTCTATCCACTCCTTTTTTTCCATTTAATTCGTCTATGTTATAGGATAACAAGATAGATGAAAATCATTTATTTTTTCAACATAATTGCTCTTTTGATTTCAGGAGAAACTATCTATTTATCAATGTACAGCTTTTTCTACAGAAATCTCCACTCTCTATCCGCTCTTTTTTTTCCACGTTCTGGATCTTTATATGTCATACCATTATCAATTGACATTGCCCCTTTCAAATCATCCAGATGAGAAGCAGACCGCTTATTTTTTGATTTTTCTTTTGGCGTTGATGCAGCTATCACTTCTGGCTGCTCATCAGGTACACCTGAAACAGAATTATCTAGAATTATAAGACAAAAACCCAAACGAAACTCAACAATGAACATACTACATTGAAATATTTTACACCAGATGAAGAAGTGTGATGAGTACAGGATAACAAAATTTACCAGTCCTGCTAAAACTGATCATCTTTTATATTTGACATAAATTCTTCAAAATTAAGGTGAAATTAAGGTTTTTTTACAAAGAATAACGTGAATAACAACATGAAAGTATCATTTATGTATACAGTTCAGGAATGGTACTATAATTCAAAAATTAGTTCAGAAACTACCCAGTACTCATGTTCAAGTACAAAACACTCAGAATAAGGGGTCAACAATCAATTATGAGATAGCAAAGGTAATGTAGTAAGATCCAGAAAACAATATAAACCTTTTCCCTCACCTTCCAAGTAGAAAATATCATACAAGTACAAGCAAAGAGATGCCGAGAAGCAATGAAATAGTTTCTGGCTAAACTGATAAAATTCTCAGCAAAGGCATTAAATGCATACTGCTTTCAGATGGCTGAAGACATTCAGAAGCTCAAAGGGTACAAGGATCATATTTGGTCTTGGAAAGTTTTATTTTTTCTTCTATTCTTTTTTTTTGTGCCAATGTGTATCGAAGGGCTTGGGGAAATAGGGGCATTCAAGAATCAGGGATGTCTATAAAATTCATTCATGACTATTTGCCAGCATGGGAGAAACCAAAATTTTCGCCTCACCTCCTGCATGAACCCCATTTTCCTGAACAGAAGCAACAATTTTGGTTTCATCTTCTGCTTCTACAACAATATCTTCACCAGAGCAAGCAATATCCAGTAACTTAAATTGTGGAGAATCCAATGTACCAAATGTGATTAGGACTTGCACTGCCCCGTCTGCTCCTAAAGCGTGTAATTTAGCAGCTATTATGGGCACACGATTCTTTTTGGCTTTTCGAGCTTTTTTCTGTTCTCTTTCATCCTTATTGGCCTTAATTGTGATCTTAGTTGGATTCACATCTTCTTCAGCGACAGATTTCAACATCCACACATAAGCTACACCAGCCTCTGAGATTGAGAGAACAACTACACCATCTTCTGCATCAAGCCTGTTCTTACATTCAATCATCAGTGGAGGATGCTTCATGGAAAGGACAGGCCCATGAGTTACATCCCTTAACTCATAATCACACTTCCATACTTGAACGTGCTTCTCACAAAAGACAGATGTAACTATGAACTTGGCATCATCAGATGTCGATATGCATTGCAAAGCGTCCTGAAAAGGACATATGTCAGTCCATTTAGAGAGAGCAGTGATTCTAAACATTCTTGACAAAAGAGAGAGTTCTTGAACATACCGATTGAGAAGAGAACTTCAAAAATTCCTCCCCAGTCTCTAGACTTCGAACTTGTATTTTGTCCCTGACTGCAGCTACAATCTTCTCATCTTCATAACAGAAGAGATGTGTCAAACAAAAGATGGTTCATTATGCAAAACAAGCTGAACTGAATACTTACCAGACAAAGACACCGGTGAAGGGATAGACTTTTTTGAAACTTTGAACTCCTTCAAAAGTTCCCCAGTTTCTGAGTTCATTTCTGATGCCATTCCATTTGAACCAACAGTGCGAAGAATTAAACCTTTATTTGCAAAAGAAAGACCAACAATTCCACTGCATGAAAATGGTGAAAAAACTATCATTAATCAAGTGGCATATCATAGTGGGTACAGAGTATTAGAACTGTTTGAAGCTTAGCACCTTATGTTTTATCAAATGCTCCACTTAGTTGGGAGTAAAATATTGTCCAGGAAATATTTATTACGTCGGTAATTGGTAGGAGAGAAAATAGTTGTGACTAGAAATATTTCCAATACTATAATTTACCAAAACTTTGGCATAAGTCATTTGGCAAAGACACATACAGCAATCATTTGCTGTAATAAGGTGATCTAGTAATAACACATGCTAAGGTCTATGTTGACTACAGCATTTAAGTTAACTGCATTAATGTAAGCATGTAGATCTCTATCTACATAAATGTATATGAATATGGACATACAAACTCATACATTCAGATATAGATGTATCATGTATGTAATTTGTCGTTATATATACTTGCCAGGGTTGCAAAATATAGAATGATGTCAATATAAAAGCTTGTACAATTATTGCTGTCTGCTCTTTATAGTGGAGGAAAATAACTTCATAATCAATTAAAACCTGGGAAACGTTCAAGATGGTAAGATATCTGGTGGAGAACATTTTCTGTGACTTATCGTATGCGAAAGTAAATCATCCAATATACAATGTATTTTCTGGGCTAAAACTTAAGCCCTACCAACTGGACCTTAACAGAAAGTATTCAAAATACCTATAAAGTAGATGATACAAAACGAAAGCAACATTATGTTTACACAAGCATACACACTACTAACAAGAATTCACAAAAATGAGCTGCAACCAACATAATGTAAGCCAAATTCGACTAAATGATCGCACAGGAACAAACGAATACTCAGAAAATGCTGATATTACACTGTCTAGAAGATGCTTGTGATATATGCAATCCAATGTCCATGACAGTACTAGAATTAATGTGCATTATATGGTGAGATCGTATATAACAGGAGATAGGCACAACACGACACAACCAACCCTCCCAAAGTTTACACAGTCACAACGACTGCTGAAGGAAACTGCTTGACAACAAGATGGGTAAATCAGGGTAACATACCCAGGACAGCATAGAGTAGATTTCCATTTCAGCTCGCCAGTATTCATATTGATGACCAAAATATCTCCACTGTCGGTGCCAAGAGCAACTAAGCAAATACCTTGTCCCTTTCTGCGCTAAAATACTCAAATAACAGAAAAGGAAAAGATAAATCTCATATATAATGTGCCCATCTTACAAACAAGCATCGAGGGCTATGGATAAAGCTTTCTCAAAGGGTGAGAACATACCTTCTTTCCGGTAGAGCTACATGCCATACATGTAAAACTAAGATCTGAGATCTCATTAGATGGTATCCACTCAGAAAGTTGTCTTCCATCACTCGTGCTCCAGACCTGCAAAAGAATGGACTGGCATTTACATCTCCTCAATGCCAAAGGAAGTTTGATGGATTTCTAAAATCAAAGGAACTACCAAATTAACATCTCAAATTTATAGAGGAATATGAAAAGTTACTTCGACTCTTTATTGTCTATTCAAACAATTTCAAATTTAAAAAATAGTTACGAGGAAAACAACAATATTCTCAACTCTTCCTTGTCTTACAAAGGGAGGTCTGGAAGGGGAAAGTTTTTCATGGAGACCCCTATTCTAACCACGATTTCATAAGCAATCGTTCCTTCATTGTTTACAGAGAAAGTTGTCCTTTCTCCTATTTGTCGAGATCCTTATAAATTTAACTCATTCTCCAGATTATTTCACCGAATTTCCACTTGAAGCTAGTTTCTGGACTTTTACGACACTTACTTCTCATTCTAAAGGTCACTTAAAGTTTAAACCCACATTAGTGGATCAACTCCAGAATTACAACATTATTGCTTTAACAACTTTTGCAGAAAACGTTTCAAAATACTTTCAAAGGAACCTTGCAAGTACGTAAAATTCTTTGCACTATATTCATCTTATACTAACAAATTGGATGCTGAACAAAACATAAAATAGACCACTCGAAATTTTAACTGCATTACTAGTCTCCCCATCTTAGCTAACTTCACCTAGTGGAATAAGCCTTGGCTCGAATGGTTTAATAATCTCTCAATTTATCTCGTATGCACATAACTAACAGAAAATATGAAATTTTTTTCGCGTCATTAGATTCATATGATCGAACCACCTAGTGGGATAAAGCCCGGTTCCATTTAGTTTGGTTTTACTAATCTCTCAACTTCCTCGGAGAAAATTTTAACGGCACAGCTACAATTACAACCATAAACCAACGGGCAAAGAATAAATAAATTTAAAAAAAAAAAAACTGCTTGTGTGAAATTACCAATTAATTAGTCAATTCTTTCATACGTCTAAATAAAGTGATATGTTGGATATCAAAGTATCAACAAAAATCTTAGAATATACAAATATAAAACACATGGATACATATATATATATAACTATATATACATAAAACATTCATATATATATATATATATGTGCTATATCTTACCCTAACGGCACCGTGGGATGATAAAATGGCGAGATAATCGCCTTGGGGAGAGAAGCATGTAACGGGAGAGTTTAATTTCTGTTTTGCCATTGTGACGCGAGAAAATAAGAAAGAATATCGGAGCTGCTAAACAACGACGAGAAGAAAGAGTAGTAAGGAATGAGGGTTTTGGGTTTTAGAGCACCAGGGAAAGTTGAGATGAAATGTCCAAAAGGCCCTTGGGTAGATTTGTTTTTTATTTTTTATTTTTTTATGTTCGGAAGAAAATTATTTTGATAATGAAGATAGTAAATACAAAGTTAAATTAATTTTCCACTTTTGTTGGCCGGCTTTTATTAAATGACTAGATTGCCTATTAATGGAAAGAGCAAAGAATTAGGATTGTTCTAACTATTACTTTATTCTAACATTTTAATAGTGTATATTAGACATTTATTTTAATTTAAAATACAAAAAATAGAGAAAAAAGTAAAATATTAGATATTTTAAGTAAAATAAATAGTTAAAATATAATATTAAAATGTTAAAACAAAACACTAGTTCGAAAATTATCCTAATTCAAGAAGAAAATGACATGCCAATTTGTTAATCTTAATGGATTATGTAGGTGGGAAAGGGTGCCAAAATTATTTATTACATTGTTATGGTTGTCAAATTTATAGTCATATTGTACTTTTTTTTAAGTAGATTCTTCTTTTATGCTTCAGGCTATAAGGTATTAATGATTATGTTGTATTCATTATTTGATGTTTGTATAATAGTATTCACAGCTCAATACGAAATTTCTTTTTATCCGATAAATCATTTTCTTTACATTGAGCCATTGATTGATGGTCCAAATTTCAAAAATACTCTAAAAAATTGAAGAAATACCCTGTCTATAAACACACTGTAGTTTAAACACTACATCTTTTGTTGAGATAAAGATGTTTGAGAAAAAGCTTCTGAGTTAACATTTTGCGGGATGCCTAATTTGTTTCTTTTTTTTTTGGGTGAAAATAACAAAAAATTAGTTCGTAAGAGAAAAAGTGTATTTTACGTGTGTATAGGATCTAGCTCATGTAAGAGGACTTATTTCAATCCAGGCTAAACTCTTTACTATAACAGAGAGAGATATGAGAGTTAGGAGATAACTAGCAATCATGCAATGCAATTACTAGACGGATCACGGAAGGGGCAAAAGGATGTTAATGACGGATGTAGGAGGCATAATGGAGTTAACCTTTTTACTTTTGCCTTTTCAAAACCAATTTATTTTTACTAAATGTAATTGCAGTTATAATTTAATAATTACATAAAGGAAAGTTATTGCACGTGACCTTCGACCATTCAACCTCTCTTATAAATATAATTATGAGACTCACTTTTTATTTTGAGAGCTAAATAACCGTTCGTCAAATACAAAAATTTTCATTCTATAGTTAGTTGAAAAACGCTTTCAAGAGTTAACTTATAAATATTAAAATAACTTTCTTATTTAAAGAATTAATCTTTAAAATGGTTTTAGGCTTCTTCTGATCCAGTCTTTTGGCAAACACAAGTTTTAAGAGTCATAGTGAGAAAATTTTAATATTTATAAACGGGTATATCTATTTTTGAGAAATTTTAGCGACTCAATCTTAAACACAAGTATAATGGGCCAAATACTCTTTGAAATTACGATTAGGATTCAAATGTGATTTTTGATACTTAAAATGTTAGGCGAAACACATCATTGATCCCTCTATGATACTCATAAGGCTTTTAGTAACCTCGATTTTTAAAAGTCAGGAGAGGGACAGAGACAAAAGGGATTAGGGGAAACTACCCCACACTCCCCTCCAATTTTTTTTTTTAACATATATAATATTGTTTTAAAAAAATGCTATGTCCCTGATCCCCCCACCCCCAAATTTTTCCCCCCTTAATTCTCCATTTCTTTATCCAAATTCCCCATAATACTCTTTTTTTTTTGTCTTAATTAAAACTTGGCCCACTCAATATAAAATTCTTGATTTCACCCCTTCTAAACCGAAGGCTTAAGATTTTTCTTCGATCTGCCTAATAAGGTAGTCCAACAACACGTACCGCCCAAACAAACATTTCATATCAACTTACTTGGGCTTCATCGAGTTTGGGCCCGATTATAACCTCTACAACAAGTTAATAATGCTTTGACTAGTTCAAATAATCCGTGGAATAATCCTAGGAGGCCTTTTTGTTGGTCAAATTCAAAAAGCGCGTGTGAAGACCAAATCTCAAATCTTTTAAAATTTGCTATCATCTGCCAAACACTATCAACAATCAAAATATTAAAAACCAATCCATTTGTTCAATAAAAAATACATACCCACATTCATTGAACAATTGCTTGGGCCATACTAAAATACTATTTTCCAAAATTAGAGATCTACTTGAGACAATATATATATTAAGGGGAGAATTTTACTATTAATCTCCATTGTTTTTCAAGTTAGTTCTCATTGTTTTAAATTATTCAAATAAGTTTCCATTATTTTTAAAAAGTGGTAAATTTGGTCCCTGGTGTAAAAAATAGTGTTAAATTTAACGAAAATGAACAATAACATAGGGATAAAATGGTAAAAGTAATATAAATATCTTCATAAAACTTCAATTTAATCCACAAAGTTTACAAATAAATTTAATTTAATCCCTAAACTTGTAAAAAAATTCGACTTAGTCCCTAATCCATCTCATTCATCTTCCCCTTCACCTCTATTAATACCACCACTATCACTACCGCCATTGCCACTGCCACCACTACTACCGCCACCATCATTACAATCACATTCAACACATAAAAACACTTCCACACACACACACAAATACCACATACACACAAGCCACCACCACCTCTACCGTCACCTCCACGAAACCGCCACCACCACTACCATGGTCATATACACCCATAATCACATACAATGCTCCCACGCATATACACAATCAAATACAACACACACAAACACAATCACATACACACATATAAATACCACTTACATATAGCCGCCGCCACCGTCACTACCACTATTACAACCACTTTCGTCACCTCCACCATAACCATTACCACCACTACTACAACCACAATACACACAAACACTCTCACACATACACATGATCACATAAAAACACAAACAAACACACCCTCACAAAACCATGCATATACTCACACACACAAATACACACTACGCATGCACACAACAAGTATGTAGGGGTGCTATTGACTAATGGATAAAAGGTGCAGGGGAGTGGATGGTTGCAATGGGTACTGGGGTGGAGTGGTTGGGGTTCATCGGGCGGAGGAAAGGGGTATAAGGGCTCGGAGGTATCAAGGGTTGGTGGCAGGTTAGGGTTTATCGTAAGGTTTAGGGGATAGGGTATGGGGAAGGTGGGATGAGGGTTGGGTTCTTTTTTTTTTTTAGGGGGGGTGGGGGGAGGGGAGGGAAGAGCTCAGAAGGAACTAGGGTTCATCGGGGTTAAGGGTAGGATGCAATTAGGGGTGGTAGTGGGAATGGGGGTGAGTAATTCAGTAATTTTAATTAATTTACAAGGATATTTTAGTCATTATATAGTTTTTCAATTAAATATTTAACGACATGTACTAAATTAATCATTTTTTGAAAATAATAGAGACTTATTTGAAACAACGAAGACTAAGTTAAAAAAATTAGAAATAATAAGAACTAATGGTGAAATTCTCCCTATTTTAAGAGAAAGATTGAGATCTCAAGAAATTCAAAGGGGCAAAATGAAACTTACTTGGCACGGTGTTTTAATTTAGATTATTGGGGATATGGTGACCCAAGAGTTAATTTAAGAAATATTCAAATTTTAAACCCATTATGACCCTTCTATACCTTAGATTTATCCCTGCTACCGGAGATTATTGGGTAAAAGTTACTGATAGTAGATTTGTTGATATCACAATTTTATAATGTTATGACATTATGAGATTATAAATAAAATTTAACAATAATAAATTATTAAGACCATTATAATTAAATAATGTAGATGGTTCAAATATTAAAAATTGAATTGGATTCATTAAATTATAATATCATGAGAGAATTTTTATTCGATAAAAACATTAAGCCAGGACTTTAACTAAAATGCTGGCCCCACTTTTGGCGCCGACTTCCCACCTCTGACCTTGACACCACGGTAAAATTTCCAGATCATACAAGAAATCTTCAACAACAATGAAGGTTGTTTTCGTACTTTCATATTTAGAGACACCATATAAATTGCCCACCACTGTTGTTTCACAAACCTTTCTCATAACTAACCCTTAAAAAATCCTTAGCCTCTGGAAACTTCTCTCACAAACAACCCACAAAAATCCCTAGCTCCACCTCTTCACAATCCCATCAGGTTTGTTTTTTTTACATCTCATGTGTATAAATTTTGTTCAAACATTTGTTAATCGCCGTGATTTTGTAAAGTATTTGTGTTTGGTTTGTAAGGCTCGGGTTCTCTACTATTGTCGATCAGCCCGTTGGACCAATTGATTAAATTAACGTGTGAAGGACTAGTTGGATCGGGTGGTTACAGTCTAATAAACATTAACTCTGGAAAATTTAGATTTTAGGGATTGGTCTCATTGAATTGACGAATTGACATCTGTTTGAACAAAAAATATATATATATTTTTTAATTATTTTTACCGGGATGGGGAAATTTAGTTTTGGGTTTAGTGGATTTTCAGATATACCTCTGTTTGATGTTGATGAAATTTTCTGTTTTCGGTTTTATTGCAATAATTAATGGATAAAATAATTGGTCTTTTAAGGGTTTTCAATTGAGTATTTTGATTTTGACTTTTGTGGTATGCAGAAAATTTAGATGATATTAGGGGTTGACTTCGTCCTTGCAAAAGTTGAATTTTATTTATTTATTTATTTATTTTAACTTAATAAAACTTTGACGAAGGTTTCAATTTCTGGGTATTGGAATTTGTGGGCATATATAAGGAGAATTCGGATTGAAAATTGCTCATAAATTATCAGGAGTACTTTGTTCACACTTTTACATAGTTTGTACAAATTTTTTCACAGAATCAGGGAGTGAAGGGAGTAGGATTTTGTTAAGTTAGAAATAGGATTTCATGGCAAATTTAGTGATTTAAGTTACCTTCTATGGATGGCATTGAAAGTGATGTTGCGTTCTCCGTAAATCAAATTGCATAAACCATGTCCAAGTCTTCTTATTTCACTAATTACTACTATTTGTCTCACAAACTTGAGCATTCTTTGTTCCGTTATTTTGTTTTTTTCTTTTTCTTCTTGATTAGTACGGGGAGAAGAGAGAGAGCATAAGGTATATTTTCGGGTTTTTGCTTTACCTGCTCTGTTGACTGAGTAATTGGGATTTCATTTGTATTTGTACCATTGTTAACCAGTCTTTTTTTGGTCTCTTTCTTATTAAAGAGTTAAAGGAGAGAGAAAAACCTGTTCAACTTAATATTAGCACTTGTTAAACAAATAAAAGTACAAAGGACATTCCTATCTTTCAAAATCAAAATGTATAGAATGATTGCTGCAAAACTAAGTTGTATGCTCTCCTAAACGAACCAGACCAATCCAATCCAAGTCTTACTTGGTAGACTCGGCTATATGGATCTTACGACGCTAATCACTCATGTCTTGAGTTGTCTCCTCGATTAGCTCCATACAAGCGAGATCTCACCTCAAGTGTCTCTGTCCAACTCATGTGAGGTCTTCCTTTACCCCTCTCTGACTTTCCTAATTTATTGGATGAAATTTAGCATTAGAATATTACACTTGCATACCTTTGACAGTCATGAATTCATATGTGAGTTATTGTTTTCTAATTGAAAAGTGTGCAAACGTACTAGCCTGAATATTCTTTGAGTACCCTTTTCTCTAACCATGGTCCCCTGACTATGTTTGCTTGGGTCTACCACCATTTTCTGCTCTCACTCGTCTAAAATATGTATTTGACACCTGTTTAGTGGTTCTTCTTGGGAATTTGATGAGTAAAGTTGCATCATATGACTGAGTATTGCATCATTGTTGTCATGTGAAATGTTTAACTGTTTTCGTCCTTGTTGTTTGTATGTCTTTCTATGTTGTAAAATTCTTTTATGGTTTCCTGTCTTATAATCGTGGATTATATGATTGCTAATTCTCAAAATTGTGACTTGGATATCTTAAAACAGTTTTTTTGCATTGAAGAATATTTCTAGCATCTTCTTATCATCAAATATGCCGAAAGATAGAAGGGTGAATTCTTTATCTTTTCACCGAGCTAGGGTGTCTCCTTATGCTTGCAGCTCAAAGTCTTCTGATCAGGGCAAACCTAAGAGCTCCTTGCCACCTGTAGGAGATGAAAAGGAATGGGAAGAAGCTAGATGCCCAATCTGCATGGAGCATCCGCACAATGCTGTCCTGCTATTGTGTTCCTCCCGTGAAAAAGGTTGTCACCCTTATACGTGTGACACAAGCTACCGCCACTCGAACTGCCTTGACCAATATCGTAAGTCATCTGCCGAAGGATCTGCTACAGATGCACCTGAAGATTTTCCAGTATCAAGAGTGCCAGAAAGAGGAAGAGACGCCCTTACATATTCTGGGGCAACAAGGTCCCTTGGGCAGCAGTCCAAGCTTGTATGCCCCCTTTGCCGGGGACAGGTTAGCGGATGGGTTGTCATAGAGCCTGCTCGGAGGTTTATGAATTTAAAACATAGGAGTTGTTCACTGGAGACGTGCAATTTCACTGGGAACTACTCTGAACTAAGGAAGCATGCTAGGCTTGAACATCCCTCTGTCCGGCCAACAGAGGTGGATCCGAGGCGCCAGTCTGAATGGACGAGGTTGGAGCGTCAAAGGGATATGGAGGATACACTTAGTGCATACCAGTCGTTTGGGCGTGACTTAGATGAAGATGATTTACTTGATGACGTCCAGCTAGATGGGAGTATATTTGACTTCCTAACTGGAATTCGTTCCGAGGCTGAGGATGAATGGAGTGATGAAGGGAACATGTTAATGGATCTTGAGTTCGAGCTCGACTTCTCTTTCCTCACTGACACATTCTTTAATACCTACTATGAAGCAATGGACTTTGGTAGACCGACAACAGGTGGCAGTTTTCATAACCAGAGATCAACAAGGTCAAGGTCAACTTACGATGCAGAGAGAATCCCCGCTAGGAGACGCAATACAAGAACTTCTGGCGGAAGGCGAAATACGAATCCGTCATAGAGTCAGTTCCATGGTTCCAGGCGGTAATAGCTACAGAACTGGATGATCTGGAGTCGATGGGTAGCAGTTTTAGCCCCCAATAAGAGCCAATGGCAAATTCCAAATAATGCTTCGAGTATGAGGGTCTCTGTGTTTGGTTTTGCATTGCGCTCTAGTTTCCGATCTCAAATGTTCCGTACTTTCTCTTGGATCCCCCTCCACCCTCCCCCCTCCCCTGGCGAGCTTTTCAGCTCTGTTCTTATTGGGGAATTGATTGTAGTTCTTGCCAAGTGACTATTACTATTTATCCTTGTCTTCTGGTTTCTGGCAAATGGAAATTTCTCTCTCTCTCTCTCTCTCTCTCTCTCTCTGGGTTGAGATTTTTTTTTTTTTTTCAATTTAAGAGAAGTGTACAAGTTAATATTATATCAAACTTCGATCTCGGGACCTGGGTTGAGAAAGATTTTGGGATTCAGTTTTGCTGGGGAAGCAGGTTGCTTCTCTGTTTCCTTCACCTGGGGACAGCATGTCTTATGTTGAGACTTCTAACAAAGAGAAGGTAACTATGTTGACTTCTTGACTTGGAATTTGATACTCTTATAACATTATAACGATTGAAAGGGTTCAACGGTTTCGGATCTTAATGGCCCTAGAGTTTCTCTAGTTAATTGAGCAACAACAAAAGATTGTGTAGATATCGATTTTGGATTTAATTCTCATTATTAAATTACAAAATCATCTCTTTAGCTTCACGAGGTATCGGCTTAACAATTAGATATGACTTTGATGACAATGTCACGTCTTCTGATGTATACTTTTCTATTATTTCATCTGTTCTAAGGACTTATGAGCAAAAAAAGAAGGCAATAAAAAATGAGAAAAGAAAAACATTTACTTCAAATGCCAAAAATGGACAATAGGTAATAAGACCTTAATTCATCACCAAAACTAGGTGAATCCCAATTTTGGTCCAATTGTCAAAATTTGGTCTCAATTTCGCATGTTTGTCTAAATATATGTATTTTTTTTTTAATTTAATGGAGATCTAAATCGTATAATACATATAAAGAGACGTTACCAATAATAATCTAGTTGTTCAATTTCTTCGTAGTATAAGTGCTTCTCTTGTCCCCTCAAGTAGAAGGACAAGAAATATATTATTGATTTTTTTTTTCGGTAAAAAAGAAAGATAAAGCCAAATTATCTAATAACTACTCTAAGGTATGTTTCTCCTTATCTATCTTTTTCAAACTGGGTTAGTAATTGAGTTGGTGGAGTTTCTAAAGAGTGGCATTCTAAAAGCTGTTAGAGACTGTAGTTTGTGAGTCAATCAGCACATTGGTTAATCTCATGAAACACATTTTGGATTTGATAGCCTTCATGACTCGCAATTATTAATTTTCTTACTCACATACTTATAATGAGAGGTATACCACTAGACCAAAGTCCCGGTGGTTATTTGTCTGAATATTAAGGACTTCATCAAATGCGCATGACACATTGCCTCTCTATTTTTTTTTCTAACAGTTGATATGATCAATGTAGAAAAATTAATAACATTAAGCCTAGACAACAAATTAAAACATAATTTTCAGTATTCAATATCGGAGGACAAAATATTAGATGGCAAAATGGACTTTTTCATTTTTTTTATTTTTAATGACAAATAATTGTCCCTAACTAATATTGAAATTATCCTATAAACTCTGTGAACCTATACACCCCACAATCCACAATATATTTGGATTAAACAATACTTGTAATAAGATAATATATATTTAAACTCATGATATTTGACCACAACAATTCACTATCGACCAATCATATCACTCAACCCTCTGAAGTGCAAAATAAAATTTGTCTAAAAATAAAAAAGAAAAAGGAAACAAAAGGTGGAAGAGAAAATAGTTCAAGGGCAAAATGGTAATATAAAGGCCCATTTCCTTCTCCGAAGAAGTAGTGTACATAAGAGAGCCCCAAGAAGCAGAAGCTCGTGCTTAGTTATTCCATCTTTGTCACACAACCCGCAGGTACACCTCTCTTAACATAACGTACAATCTTTCTGTATCATTTAATATCTTAAGCTTTTCCTGAATAATTTATTTGATAATATCCCTATTTTTTCTTATTTTTTGGCGAATTTAGATAGGTTGATTTGTGGGTGTGTTTTTTCCATTTTAATTTTATTTACTAAAAACTTTATCAACCCTTTAAACTATCATATGAGATATTAAAGTTGATGCTATTTATTATTTTTTAATTCTGGTTGAATTATTACTTGTTTTCTTTGTAACTGTCTCAATACATGACATAATATCGAACTTAAGCCGACTATGCGAGGTTCTTGATTTCTTTTGTGTATAATGTTTTCAGGGAATAGCCGACCCCACTTAGTGGGATAAGTCTTTGGTTCGTTTCGGTTTGGTTTTATAATGCTCCCCGAAAGTTATATGTTTTATTGCATTAGTTGTTTCTTATAAAGCTCAAAGATATACGCAAATTCCAGCTCCACCTATATGAGGTTTTTGATTTTTTTCCCCTTATTTAATGTTTTTGGAATAGTCGACCATAGTGGAATAAGGTTGGGTTTGGTTTTTTAGTGTTCCCAAGAATATCCGACCCCACCTAGTAGGATATTGCTTGGTTCTGTTTGATTTGGTCTTTTTGTGTTTTACTTCGAAGCTAAAATGTTTTACTGGATTATTTGTTTCATATGCAGCTCAAAGATATAGGAAGATTTCAGCTCTAATATAATGTCGAGAGCACTATCTAATATGCTTCTTAAGGGCATTGGTGGCTTCTCAACAGCTCGTTCGACTGCAATTGTAAGAATCAATGCCTTTGTCTTGTCTTCCTCTTAACAATTTTTTGCTTTGTTCCTTTGTGTATGTTTGTATCTTTTCGGTATATTTTCGTGATAAGGGATTATGATGTTGTTGTGTGTTCTAGGTTACTGTTCTATTGATAGAAAGTGAGTTTGAAGCGTCAAAATTGCTTTTTTCCTTTTTGACCCAAAATCGCACCCTTCGTCTACTAATTGATCACCTAGAGTTGTGACCATATTGGAAAATTTCGTTTTATTCTCAAAAGTTTGAGCTTTTGAGGAAAATTACAATCATAGGATATGTGGAAAGCAGATATGAGATGGAATGACATCAAAACAATGCAAATTTTGTGATAATTTATTATCTTGTGTGAAGTTAAAATTTAGTTTGTAAGGGAAATTTGGGTTAGAGAACCATAACGCTACAGCATACTTTCATCTTTTCAAAATACAGTTTTAAGTAACTTCAGTAGCTCATTGATTCTGTTCAATGATTGCTTCATATCCATTATAGGCTTCTGGATCCTTATGCCAAGGCATGCGATTTTCGACTACTGTGCCTAATGATCCAGACACACATGAGGACTTCAGGCCTACGAGTAAGCTTGAGGATTCTGGTGTCTCTTTGAAGGACATCGTTGAGCAGGTAAATATCTATCAGACATCCTGGCACTATACTCTTAAATATCCATAAAGCTCTCCGCCATTATATGCTCCTTATGTTGCTGTCCTCATCTTCTGATGTAGGATGTCAAAGAAAACCCTGTGATGCTTTACATGAAAGGGATTCCTGAGCTTCCTCGATGTGGATTCAGCTCATTAGCAGTCAGGGTTTTGAAGGAATACAGTAAGTTTACACAATAGTATTCATTATTGATGTTTACATTAAACTTTAAGAGGGGCTTATTTGCTTGTTGTTGATAAATGTTATTGTGTGCACACTAATCAACTATACTGGCCCTTGCAGATGTTCCAATCAGTGCTAGAAATATATTAGAAGATCCTGAGCTTAAGAATGCTGTGAAAGCTTTCAGGTAACTTGAGACTAATTGATGCCATAGGACTAAGTGTGGAAACAAGTCTCCATAATATTTTATATCTTGTGAAGTATGCCTTTCCGTGTTTTTAGTGCTTCTCATTAATTACGGGTTACATCATAGGATGAGGTAAAATGACATTGGTAGTACCTTTTAAGGGTAATTGCATTTCTATCTATGCTGACCGTGGCAGTTAGTTGGGGCATTTATGGAGACATATCTTCTATGAGGCAATTGAATATTTGAATTTCATAATTTTCATTCCTTGTTCCATTTCACGTTTATAGTGCTGCTTATTCATTATGAGTTACAATCTAGGATGAGGTATAACGATATGGGCAGACCTTTAAGGGTAATCACATTTGTATCTAAGCTGATCTTGGCAGTTGGAAAATTTAGTAACACAAATCTTCTATGAGGCAATTAAGTTTCAATAATCTTCATTCCTTATCTCATTTCATGACATGAAAGACGGCAACTAGATGATTTCTGATTTTAAGTTCAGACAACTGAGGGCGTCATACTTCATCTTGTTTCTTTATGGCATCTATCTGTTTCCCACTTATTAGAACAGTTGTCTGAACTTAAAATCAGAAATCATCTAGTTGCCGTAAATGGCATCTATCTGTTTCCCACTTATTAGAACAGTTGTAGGATGAAATTCTTATTACCTAGTCAGCTGCACCATACCAAGACAAAAACCAGTCTGACTTTGGTAACCTGATGTATACAGTTGGTTAAAATTTTCGTTAGTTGCATCTGATATTGATTGTGGACCAAAAGTTTATTGCAATAAGATAGACTCATATCAAATCAATTCCAGTTTTTTCTTTGAATTTTCTTTGATGGGATCTCACTTTCTAGTTTGATGTATACTGCACATGTCATATGGTTTCAAAAAATTTCCCAGTATAAGACAATTTCATGTCACAACATGAAGTGATAAGATATTCAGAAACCCCTATCAGTAAGCATCACTCTATTTGTATGTGATTTTTGTATCTTTATATTTCAGATTCCATCTAAAATAAGCACCTCTTTTGGTCTAGCAAGTTTAAGATTTTCTCAAATTCTATGCATGCTCTTTTGTGCTCCACAGTTTCCATGAAGACTATTCCAGGCTCTAGTAATGTTATAATATGGTTTTCCTATGGTAATATTTCAAGAATATGCGCAAATCTTTTACATGCATGAATATAAAAAACGGTACATATACTATAAACTCAATATGTTTTTTGTTGGATAATCCATCTCAATGCAAGAAATTTATAACATCCCGACTGAGTTTGCATGTTTTGCCCATCAGTTGGAGCATAATTCTCAAACCTACCAAATTTGTGGTGTTGGAATTGATTGTGAAGAAATATAGTGTAGTTTGGTGATGAAATCTGTTGGTTAAGCCTTTTACCTTCATTGATAGGAGAATAATAGCTTATTTATCTGGTTAAAAGAATAAAGGGAAACAAATTATTTGGTTTATGTGATCAAATCTTAAATCTTAATTAGAACTGTTTGGTTAGACGGCTTTTACCTTCATTGATAGGAGAATAATAGCTTATTTATCTGGTTAAAAGAATAAAGGGAAACAAATTATTTGGTTTATGTGATCAAATCTTAAATCTTAATTAGAACTGTTTGGTTAGACGGCTTATATTTATTAATCTGTGACATACTATTGCAGCCACTGGCCTACATTCCCTCAGATATTCATCAATGGCGAGTTCATCGGGGGATCAGATATCATTCTTAATATGCACCAGGTAATATTCCGTGCTATCTTGAGGTCTTCTTCGTCTGACTTGCCCAGAAAAATGCTGCAATAATAGTCTATTCTGTCTTTCAGACTGGTGAACTTAAGGAAAAGCTGAAAGAGATACAGTCCAAGCAGGGCAATGCAGAATGAAATACCATTTCAGGTGGCATATGTTGTGAGAATTGAGAATTTGTGAAATTTTATCATCAACTTGAGCTTTGAATAAATTTTAACTAGGATATTATTAGCAAATTCATTCTGCCGTTTCCACAGCGAGTAGACGTTTCCACAGCGAGTAGACGCCCTGATCGGAGATCCTTCACAATTTCCAGTGGTGCTGGATCACAGATTTTTTCCATTTTAGTTCTGATGTCCTTGGACAAAATGGAAGTTATTTTATACTTTTGACTATGTTTTACACTATGTTTGGATTAGCGAGGAAAAGGAAAGGAAAGTAAGATCGGGGAGGGTGGGTGGAGTGTAGAGTAAAAAATTGTTTTAATCACCTAAAACACATATACTTTAATTTACTCCTTATACCTCATTTTTTTTAGTTAACTTATTTTACAGTTAGAAAAAATGAAAAGAATATTTTTTTAGTCTTCACAATTCTGAAAACAAAAGCAGAAAGTGGAAAAAATGGAGAGTAAAACCTGCTCTTTAAGCATTCTTTAATACAAAAAGAGAGCCTAAGTTTGCTTGTGGTTGCCACAATGCAATAAAGAAACACTTGCAAACAAATGGTACAAACAAATATGCAAAGTAGATTATTATTTGAGATTCAGGAGTAGATTAGTAGCATGTTACTTTCCCTGCAATTGAAAAACCCGGGTTCAAATATTATGGGAGTGGGGAAAATAGATTACTACTAGTCACAAAATTTAATCAGACAATTGTTCTAATAGTTTACACAAATTCTGTGTGCTCGAATTAAGAACCAACATATACTTGTCTCGCAAAATTGGTAACTAACTGCAACCAGAGAGACATACTCCAGCTCAAGGTATCCAAGAATTGGCTTTCCATCAGCAAAGAATCAACTTCTTCCACCAGGGAATGACGGAAAGTTTTGAAGGACCACGAACTCATATTCTTCGCTTATACACGTCTTGGTAAAAATTTGCGCCTCTCGCCGTCCCTGACTATATATCAGGAGTGTAGAATTAGCAGGATGGAGCTATTACCCCAATCCAAATACAACTTGCCTCTGAACAGTTCTCACCAGTTATACACCAGCTTTCCTGTGCCATCGATGGAGAATTCACAAGTTAGAAAAGGTGCAGATGATGTTATTGTGAAAATCAACCAACTACTCCTTCAAGAAAGGGAAAAGACATGGCTAAAATGATCGTGGTAATTACGCTGAATAAAGACGGTTTGTAGTAATCCTAGACCATTATGCAACAAGCAATGATGCAAATTTGCAAATAAAGAAAATTTAATATAACTAATTTAAAAATATCACTTCACTTTCTTTTGGGATAAGAAAAAAGAAATGATGGTATTTAGTAATTATAGTGTGTTGGGTTCCTCTCATGTCATTGTGAAGTAATGTAATTCCATATTCTTGTGTATATCTAATCAAGGTAATTGAGCCGTAGGCAACATACTACCGGCAGATATAGGGAACTACTATTTCACTCTTTCGACAATGTGTATCATCAAACACCATCAACAAAAAGCAAGTTCATATGGATCTTACCACATTGCCAATGGACAAAATGAAAGCAATCATCTTTTGCTGCTCGCAGAGCAAAGATACCGAAGCAAATATTCATTTGAAGAACAAGTATCAGCCAAATCTTGATGTAATCTAGTAATTGACTTCTGCAAAGATTTGAGAGCTGGAAGCAGATTTCTGGAATTTTGCTGTATAGAATGACCATGGTATTTGCATAGCTCCTATAAGACGAACGAAAGAATCAAAACACAAACATATGATCTGTCCAAATTTACAAGCACATGACATTTATAAACTAAAGCTGAAAAAACAGAAGTTGCAATATACCTGACACCATCGAAGTATAAACTCTAAATGGGGACAATTTTCCAGAAGATCGGCAAATGCCTCGACCAATCTCTGCAGGTATTTGAAAGGGACGGATGAAGCAACAGCTGGGATATCTTCTGGTTTGACAGAAGTTATGCACTTCTTAATTAAAGCATCTTCATTCAAACGTAGGCTAAGAATTAGAGCTCTTTTGGGTTGATCTTCACTAAGTGCTGCATCAACAGCCTGTACGGACAAGAAAAGGGATGAATGAATGAATTAAGTATAGTCAGTACGCCATCAAGAATCAACTTTGTGTATTGTCATGCAGCAGTCTTTTTGGACTTCCAAAATTTTCTAACACTGATCTCACAATGTACAAGAAACTCAAAATTCTGAAAGAGAACAAACCACTCTACCTCTGGTGTAACATCTATATCAAGATCTGTAGGGTCAAAAATGAAGGATTCATCCATAGAATAAATTAAAACTCCTTCTGTTGTTGCTGCCGCCCAACTCCGGCCAGTTGGAGCTATCCTTAGGCATCTTGTCCGAATCACAGGTCTTCCATGGTTAGGCATCGATCCTGGTAAATCATATGCCAACTTGTTCCGTGTTTGCTTATCTACACCTTCTTCTGTATCACTATTATCATCATCAATTAAGTCCAGAGGACCAGCTTCAGTCATATTCTTTGAGTTTAAAAAGTCAAGAACCCCGTCCAATGAGAGATTTTGGGTTATTTGAAATCTGCGGAGCAATACCTGCAAATTTTGCAAAAGTTTATTGATGAAAAATTAAAAAAATAATTCAAATTCCTCTTAAGAAAGAGAAAAAGAACAATATTTTGTGCTAGGAGAGAGATACATGAGAAAGTACACAAAAAGCATGAAACTAACCTGATCAGCAACATCATACATGCAGATAAATTTACTATTTCCACCAGCTAATATATAGCTCCCGTCAGCTGAATAACACAAGGTTGTGAAGCACTTGCCAGAAGTGGAATTAGCTGCAGACCTCCGATCAGTCATGAGACGCCCCCCAGCAATGTCGCGACGGCCCTCAATTGTGTACATCAGCAGGCCTTCAATTGGATCCCAGAAGTGGATTTGCCCATCTAGTGTGCTGCAAGCTAACTGCTTCCCATCTGGACGATATACAACCGTAAGGACATCATGAGTGTGAGGAAATGTTTCAACAGCACCCTTTCCTTCAAAAACATCCCACAAGCGAACAGTTTTGTCCCATGAAGATGACGCTAAAGTGGCCTACATCAGAGCATCAGACAATGTAAATGTATATCTCATATCTTGTTGAAAGTAGGCTTTCACATCATAAAAATTTGAAATCACAAAAAGCCACGTCAGAGGATAGCTGAGGGGTAACTGAGATAGGTGCATCTAGAAAAGCTTAAAACTATGTGATGATATGTTGGAAAAAGCAACTTACGTTGGTAGGACAAAACATTAGCCCATGAACAGGACCTTCGTGACCGCTGAGGACATCCAATAACCTTCCCGTCTTCATCGACCAAACAAATATCTATGATTCAAAATAGAATTTCAATCTAGTCAGTTGAAACATATAATGGTTCGATGCAATGTAGAAAGCCAACCAGAAAGTGTCATGACCTCAAATGAATCAAGAGTTCCTGCACATATCACGTCACCGCTCTGATCTGCTGCTAAAGAAACAAACTGCTTAGAGGTAGGGGTAGTGAATGTTCTGAAGTTGCGGTAACGGAACAAATCCCATGCACGTACAGTCCCATCCAGAGATGCACTTAAGAGGCAATGGTTGTTAGGCGTGAAATGAAGTGCAGTGACTGCATTTGTATGCTCGGCAAATGTCACAAAACAGAATCCAGATGAAACAGTCCATACCTGTGATGGATAACCATTTAATTTAACTTGAGTTTGTGGACAAGAAAACCAAGAAAAAGACTCAGCATGGACTTTCAGCTTAAATAGAGTACAAAAATTATTTCAGGCTGCCATATTCTGCAGAGACGAGTTTCCAGTTCGTATCGAGGTAGATTTGATGACAAATAATGTAAAGACAAAGAGTTCTAAAAATTACCATCCATTCTACATGAGAATGACGCCAAGTCCCAAAGCATATGATGTTCAGGTCATGCATGTAATTATAAATATAGAGGCTTCTACGTGCAACCTAACCCCTGCCCCTCCAGAAGAAAAACATACACAAGGATTATTTAAGAATCTAGCAGAAAATCTGCCGCATCAACCATTCAATAAGGTCTCATTTTTTTCAAATTAGAATATTTTAAACAAGCATTAATTGATAAATGAAACTTTCAGTAACCATTCAGATGTTGAGATCAATTTTCCATTTTCACTCTCCATAAAAGAATAAGGTAGTGGATAGGAACGTATAGGATAAGGCTTCAATAAGTTAGAACTCTAATCAATTTGGAGAAAGTTTCAGAAAAAGAGGAAAACTCCAAATTTTCCTTTTCCACTTTCACTTAAATTTTAGTGCTCCTTAGTTTTCCAGTTCTCTAAATTCCACTAGAAACATCACCATTCTAATATATAGAGGTACAATTTTACAGAAAATCAGTTTTCTAATACTCAAACGGGCCCTTAATTTGTTTTTACCTGCAGTTATAAGTTAGTATGTAAATTAGGTACTTCATACAAATTACAAAGTAACATATGCAGCAATTAATAAGAGCTAAACTACTATACACAATCATTACTACTTCTCACTTCTCAGTTACCTTAATTTTGTTATCATCAGCTCCAGTTGCCAAGAGCTGTGAATCAGGTGAGTACGCAACGCAATTGACATCAAAGTAATGCCCTTGCTGCTTCAATATGTAGCTCTCAGACTTCCACTCCCAAACAAGCAACTGCCCGAGCTTTGCACATCCGAAAGTCAACCAATTCCCAAGATCATTAAAAACTGCAGTTGTAATCTTCTCCCGTGATATCGATAACAAGTGAATGCACACAAAATCAGGCATCTGATACAACCCAAACAACCCATTCGAAAACCCCACCACAACCATATCAAACCCTTTATGATAATCACACGATGTTAACCTCGCTGGCGCTTGCATAAAATAGTCTTTCTTTAACAATTCCCATTTCAATGTATGCAACATAACCTCATTTTCTTCATCCAAAATACCATCTTTACCGTCAAAATTCTTCCTTTTTTTCGAATTAAGGTCATCTTCATCTTCTCCATTCTCCCCTACCCTTTGTTCAGGCGTGCCGGGAGATTCTGGCTCCGAACTATCCTCTCTCATTTCATCAAATTTACTATCACTGCCACTACGTCCCCAGCTAAAAATAGCTCCATCACGAGATAATGTATAAACCCTAGTCACATTATTCGTTTTCTTCTCAATTCCAAAAAATGCACCAACAATTATATCTCTATGACCTAGAAACAAAAACGGCTTATTAAAATTATTCGATTTTTTCAAACAAAATAGCCTCACAGATAAATCTTTCGAGCCGGCGACTATATAATTAGAGTCAGGGCTCCAATCCAGTGCGGTAATCCTATCGTTACAATCAGCGAAAGTTCGGATAAGCTCGAAGGGGAAAAACTCTTTCTTGAAGCCCGGCGAACGCCATATCTGGAGGAGCTTTCCGGCGGCGACGGCGATGAGTTGGCCGTTGGGACTGAACTTGGCGGCGGCGACAGGGTGTTTGAACGTGATGCGATGGAGGACGGCGCAGCGGCGGAGGTTGATAAATAGGCAGCGGTTGTTCTCGTCGATGGCGAGGATGAAGACGCCGTCGGGAGAGGCGGCGATGCGGCAGAAATTGGAGGATGCTTGGCAAGGTAAGGTTAGGGTTTCGGATTTGATGAGGTCGGTGACGGAGATTCTGTTACCGACGGGTGAGACTAGTCGACTGTTGTTCACTACGACGGCGTTTCCGCCCCTGTACGGCGCTCCCAAGAGGTTTTGAAACCTGTAATTCATTGTGTGTGTGTGTGTGTGTGTGTGTGAGAGAGAGAGAGAGAGAGTTGAAGGGTTTATGCTTAAACCCTAGAGAGGGATGTTTTAAAGATTCTATAGGATATATGTGGTCGAATTTTTAATTGATTGTAACTATAGAGGTTAAAAGATAATTTATTTAAATGTTTTTCATTGATAAGTTAGAAATAATCTATACAAATTGTAATTTACTGCCACGATAGCATCTTTATATTATACATACAGATTTAGAATTGAAAATTAAAATTAAACTTTTAAAACCATGAAAATTTGGAAAAAACCTTTGGAAAAATTGCACAAATGGTTCTTATTATTAGTATAAAATTTTAGATTTGTCACTCTTATTTAAAATTAGTTAATTTATCATTGCACGTAACTACTATTTGAGGACTAAATTGATTTTTTTTTTAAATAATAAAGACAAAATTAGTTAATTTTAAATAATAAACATGAATTTAAAATTTTTAAGAAACAATAGGGACACAATTAACTAATTTAAATCAATAGAGACAAATTTAAAATTTTAATAAAATAATAAAACTATTTGCGGAATTTTTCCAATAAACTTTTAAAAATTGTGAAAACTTGAAATGTTAATATTAAATCAACGACTAAAATGATAATTGAAAAATAATTTGCTCAATAATTTCTTCTAATTTAAGTATGGAAAATTAGAATTTATCGAATTTTCAGTACTTCTATCTACAATTATATCAGGATATTGTGCATTATCATCACATGTCATATCATATATGTGAAAGAAAAATAAAAGAGGAAGAGAAATATCATAAAAAAGTAAAAAAGTTTAAAAATTAAAAGGTAATTTGTAATTGTGAGGGTAAATAAAAAAATATTATTTTTTTGAGTGCTTAACCAATGATCTAGAAAAAGCAAAGACGATGAGATGAAAGTACCATATAAAACCCACGTATAATTTTTAAAGTAAAGTTTGTACCCATGTATTTTTAAAGTAAAATCGTAATCAAAATTTTGTTTCTAAATTTTCTTTAACAAAGTGATTACATGCTCCAATAAATTGCTTACGATTAATGATTAATGATTACATGCTCCAACAAATGCCAAAGTTTCTCATAACATAGTGCAATTAAAATTAAATAAATTTCATGGGATGCCTAAAATTAAAGGTAAATTAAAGTCACAAATACATATCAAAATTTCATTTTAATAGGATACAACAATAACTCAAAACTGGAAAATTGATTTCTAAAATACACCACATGAACATCTAACCCCCACCCTATGCTCTCCCTTTGTTATTTCCTTCCCAGTTTACATGAAAAAACTCTTTGAGAATATTATTATGCTCTTGAACCTCCAAGCCCAAGCCTACTTGTTAACCAGTTGCAGACTTCATCCATCTCCTTAGGCACTGTGTAATGACCAAGCCTGTAAAATCAGACTTAAAAATTAGAGACACGTTTTTTATTAATGACTTTAACCGTTACATGTGGTCTCATTGCAAATTCTTTGTTGCAACAGTTTTTGTAAATAATAAGCAATGGTTTAAAAAACTATTACAATTGAACAACATGAGCAATTATTAACCAAAAAAAAAAAAAAAAAGTGATAAAAAAAATATTTAACAGTTGCAATAGAATAAAAACATTGCAAAAAGTTTTAGTTTATATAACAGTTTAAAAACCGTTGCACCTTACAAATTCATGGGAAAATACAGCTTTTGTATTTGAAAAAAAATTTAGAAGACACCTGTTGCAACGGTTTTTTCATTTTTCCATTGGAGTTTCACAAAAGAGCTAAAATGTTTTACGGGAAAGAGACTCCATGAGCAAAAGACTAGACTTAATGATGAGAAAAGCTATGTACCCTTCGTAGGTTTTCAAGGTAAGATATCGAAATCCAGCAGAGCTCAATACATGGGAGGACTTCTCTCCATATTTGCAATGAACAACTTCATCACCTGATGAGAAAGATCAATGTAAAACTTAGATTTGCTTGTACTAATCACATTGCAGATTTTATAAACCTCTAACAATTACGCGATCAAGATAATTTTAACCGTTTGTAATGATCACACATAATTTAAACCGTTTGTGCAGAAATATATAGAGATTTTAAGCTTTTTAGCAGTTGAGGGAAGTGTGTTCTCAGGTTGACACTGCATAAAGAGTTCATTCTGGTGAAAGACTTCAGTTCAACGATGTTGTTTTCGTCTAAAGCAGTTCGGTTTTTCTTCTTCTTCTATCCCCATTCCGTAAGTAGTACAGTGTTTGAATCGGTAGAGAACCTTAGCTTTTAGCATTATTGTAGTGTAGTAAAGTTGTACGACTGAGGAAATTTATACTCTAGTTTTGTTTTCAGAATGTAATTGTCGTGGACCGAAAACGAAACGTACTAAGCTTCCAGCAAGAGGGACATAATCAAGGTATTACAGAGGATAAAAGTTTGCATATAGCAGTTGGCTTCAAACGAATACAAAGTTGAGATTTTTAAAGCTAGTATTTGCATAGTAAGGATACGTACTAGTGCCGTGACAGAGCAAAATGGGCAAGGATGCAGCACGTCTAGCAGCCTCGTGCGATCCTTCAATTTTGTTCCTTACTTGCCTGCATAGTGCAAGTAGTTAAAGTAATTAGTAGCTGAAGCTTTGATATCCAGGCATCAACTGAAAGACATTCTATCTTTCTGTGCAGCCTTAGCTTGCATTTTTACGAGAGGCTGTTTCCACGACTTGAATAAAAGGTCATATAAATTCGGTTTGAGGAGCTATTAGTTGCAGTAGGTACCTTGAACCTGGAAGCCAGCCGCTTAGACCAACAATTGCCCTTAAGTTGATAGGGTAAGGGCTACCATTTCCATATTTCCCCTGGGCAAAACAGGTTGCAGAGTACAATGCAGCGGCCGCACCCATACTGAAGCCTCCGATACCAAGTTTAACTGTTTCACACGAATGAATACGCGATCAAACTCAACAAACAGACCTGTTAGTGACGTAAAAACACCAGTCCTAGATATCCATTCCACAACGTGCTGGAAAAACAATTTAGACACTAATGTGCTAGACATGAACAAGAAGGGGTAAAGCACATAGGAAACCAGAGAATTGAACTCGAGAATCTTATTGATACAAAAGGTGAATTAGGCCTATGATAATTGGAAAAGAACCTTAATTGATATAGACTAAATCTGACATCTAGTTTTGTCTCTGTTGAGGTGTATTTATTCAATAGAAGTTATTTGAAACCTTCGGATATGATAAACTTGAAGTAAAAAAGATCTAGTTGAGGAATCGAATGTTCAAACAGCACCTACTAGAATGAAGATCTTACCATCAGCAGGCTCTGTTGACAATAAGTTTGCAATATGAGCGACTGAAGCTTCTAAACCTTCGAAATCATCTGGACCATCTTCTGACATCTCTCCTACATCAAACCCTGACCAATGGCACAAACAGACAGTGAGTTATAACGATAAAAAGCAACACATCAAACACTTCTGCAATAGTCTTACATGCTGTACACGGAAAACCACCAAGTAGAGCAACCGGACGAGTAGGAGCAGTTGGACATATCCATTTAATCTGCAAAATGAAGTTTTACGCAAAGACTGAGAACATACATACATGACTGAAACAATCATTTCAGGAAAATTACCGGAAAAAACTACAAACTTCAAATATTTTGAGGAAACTTCCTTACATTTGGAAGAGGAAGGCTTTCCAAGAGTTGGGACCAGCTGCAAAAAGAAGCAAAGCACAAAATCAGCAAAGTCTCTCTTCTTTCCTTAACTTTTTCTTTTCAAATTAAAGGATTCCACTCCTCATGATCACATACTAATTCCCATAATCACCACAAAGATATTTTTCATCCTTTGACGAATAATCAGCATGCGGAAAACAGAGTTTCAGGGGATATAACGAAAGATATTATACAACTTTGTATCGATATGTATTGTATATTCTTTGCAAAATGCTCACAAAGAGTACAAAGTTAGTGAACTAGTGGTCCCAAATAAGCATTAGGCATATAGACCTTTCTATTTGTGATCTCTAAGATAGAGTTCAGAATCGAATAAAACAAAATATCGACAAACAAAACCTTCTATAATGGTTTTATTCTTCAATACCATTACTTTTCTCCACGAGCTCATTCAGAATTACATAAAACTTCAGCTCTGTATAATTTTTGTAAGCTGCTACATACTGTCATCAACGCAACCAATGTAAAAATCTCTACATAAAGGTAACATACAAGAAGAATAAAACTTTGGAATTGTGATGAAATATTATGCGTCGTTAAGTCATTGAAATTCTCTCAAATCAGTTTCCCTTTTACATTTTGGAAGAAAAGGCTAATTTTTGTTATGTTATATACTTAGTGACAAAGAAGAAGGAAAAAGTGAAATGATACATTAGGCATGGTAATTCAAGCTATTCTGCACAGTGTTAAAGTATTATTGCATTACAACTTATAATGTGAGTCGTTTCTTTCGTGATGAACTGTTGGCACCAGTCATACTATCCTGAAGTACTCTGTAGTTCAATTTTTCATATATTTCGTTTTTACAGCTAATTAGCTTCTCAAACCATTCATATGCAAGTCCTAAACATATGGAAAAAATTGGGATACTCAAGGCTCAGAGAAAGCCTTTCAGACTTGCAAGCAACTGTGTTATGGCAGACCTGTGTGATCCATTCATATATAATGTGAAAAACCCCATAATGACAGCGACCCAATTACAAGAGCGGAGCTCTACCAACTGAGCTATAGCCCCCAAGCCAAGTGGAGCAAAGAAATAGATGGAAAAAGTGGATACATGACAGAAAAAGGAAAGCCCTTGAATCCATATAATGCTAAAATGAGAGCAATTTTTTTTTTTACCTGGAGCCATTATCACCAAGACCATGCAGCCAAACAATTGTAGCCTGGTGTTTTCCTTTAGGCCTTACCACATATGTCCTCCCAAACTCAAATGTCCTCCTACTTGTTCTACTTCCTGAAAACATGTGTCATAATTACAGTAAGAGATTAATTCATTTAAAGTGCCACTGGACTCGCTTTAAGTGCGAGAGATCCCGGAAGTGGTGTAAGATTGACTTAGACCTCCATTGAATCGTAAAACAAGAAAAAAAAAAACATTTGTCACTAACCAGAGCCAATGGATGGATTTGTGTATCCATAACTCATTGTAGCAGCTGAATTATATGAAGTGTACCCTTTGAACTATTAGAGTAGTAAAACCAAGAAGAAGTGGTGCTGCAATGAAGAAAATCACAACAGACACTACCTATTTATACTCAGAAACAAAAAGGTTAGGTTGAAAAATGGAATATAAACATGTGAATATGCAACACTAAGTATTGTGTGAACCAGCTGCACATTGTGCCTAAAACTGCCTAGAAACTCAAAAAACAAAATTTAAAGAGAGGGAGAGGGAGAGAGAGAGAGAGAGAGCTTCAATGAAAAGGAGAGGTAAAAAGACAAGGATAAAAGCAGGCAATCTTTTTCATCAGCAGAGAGAAGAGAAGAGAATCAATGCAGAAAAAATACACAGAGCACACACTTCATCCATCCATTGCACCTAAGCCATTAAAGCTTTGGCGGCCTCTAGATTTTACAGCATAGAAGGGAATCTATGCTTGTGTGAAGTGTCCATAAAAGAGAATATAACTGAAACTAGAAAGAATAATCCAATTTGGTAAAAAGAAAAAGAAAAAGAAAAAAAATATCTCCCCTCTCTCAATCATTTGTTTATGCATTTCTGATGATGTGATGGATTCCCATTAACTTCATAGTGAAGTTGAACTTTTCCAAATAATCATCATTGTGTTTTAGCATATATGTTACAATAACAGCAACATCAACCAAGCATTTGAATGAACTTGGAAAATAGAGGTTCTTGGTTTTCTCATTTTTGCTATGATATGTCCACAAAAATGTCATACTATAATTAGTTCATCATTGTATTTTTCTCATAACATTATTACGTTATAAGAGTATTCAAGTTTGTGTATTAATCGTGCATGTGCCACGTGTACTATATTCATACTTTCAAGAATGCAACACGCACGGTCAGAAACTCAGAATCTAAGTTAGCAATTAAAACTTCCTCATTTTTTTATGTGCATGCATGTATGAGGTAAGCTTGTCTCTCTCTTTTTTTTTTACATTGCATGTATACTCAATCATAAACGACGGAATATTTTGACTTTTCAAACTCTGTCTATAACTCACTAAAAGTCCGAAAAACAAAAAAAAAAAAAAATGTATAAACGAACGATCTAAGACTATACATATACTATTTGCTTAAAGGTAAAAAATCTTGGGTGCTTGGTGCATGGAAGGGACAAACACTAGAAAAAGCACAACAACTTTTTATCTCTTCTCTATCTTAATTTGCTTTGTTGCAAGAAATGCTGGCCAGTTGCCACCTACTAGTTAGTTTGTTCTTTTTCTCTTTGGGGTACTTGGCACCTTAATTAGTCTTACTTACTCATCATACTTCTTTGTTTGATTGCTGAACACAAACAGAGAGTATGTCCAAAACTGGCCCTTTCAATACCAGGAAAGAAAACACCATATGTCATCTGTCGCTTTTGCATGTCTTTATTTTATTTTTTCGACGAATTCATCTTAAATAGGACCGTATTATATTTATCCCAAGTTATATCTAAATTCCGTAATGCAATGGTGCTATATTTATAAATAATATCATATTAAATCGATCTCAAGGCTATACATTCTTAGACAAGATAATATTGGTTCAATCCCAAAGTGCATCACGGGCGAATATAGAATATCTTTTTAGTTAAGGCTATAATATATAATTAACATTTATACATAATTTTTTATTTTTCTTATTGGGGGCTAATTAATATTTCAAATTAAAAATATTATTATATTTAAAAAACTTTATGGGTTAGCTCCCCACTAGTCTCCATGTGCATCCGCCCTTAGATGTAATAGTTTGCTCGAATGCGTACTCCAGGTAAGTTAAGGGCCAAACATTAATACGTATGATAAAAAAATATATTTTTGAAATTAGAATCTTTAACGTAACAAGTTATTACTCGACTAGTCTAATCAAACCAGGGGCTTGGTCGGAACGCTTTTGCATGTTCACTTAGCTGTGTTTTGTTGTCTTGTGGCCAGAAAATAAAAGAAGTAAGTAAACCCTTTTGAATTTTTTCACCGAGCAAAATGATTATTTCTTTACCTAAACCACATTGTACCAGGCTGTTAAATCTCAAAATGATTTGTAATTAATTTTCGCATATGGAAAATATTGTAATAAGTTGGTGAATGTTTATCATATATTCATATTGCATATCATGATATATTTGACCAAGAGTTCACTCGGTTAATTTATTGAAATAAATCCAATTCGCCAAAGAGGAATAAAATTCTATTACATTACAATCATGTATAAAATGAGAATTACCATGAAAAATCGACTATTGTTAGACATTTTCTTTTATATTTGCAAACTTTGAAAGGAAAAGAAAAAAATTCAAAGGATTAGTTTGATGGTGGAGTTCTTGGAATTTGAAACTAGTAAGTTTAAATCAACGATAAAGTCAATTTCTTTATACCGGTCACAATAGATACTAGTTTTTCTAACTAACCTAAATCACGTGTATTCTATAGACAAACATGTCAACGAAAATTAATATGAGTTCGAAGGATTTTTTAAAGATTGTTATCATTTAAAAAAAAAAAATGATGGCAGAAAGTCTGACCTTTAACGTGGTTGGCTCGTGGAGAGTGGATCCCTTGGCCCATTGTGCGATCGTTTTGTCTTGTCAGTTATCATGAAATTCTAGACTTTATGGATTGATAAGCTAATTATTCTGAGAATGTGAAACTTGGGAATTTTCACTACCAAAAAAAATTCCATTAATACGAGGTATATAGCTAGAGTATATGTCTCTTGCACTTAAAAGTTGAAAAGAAATGATGTTTATTAGCCAAAAGAGACCAGGGAAAAAGAAAAAGAAAAAAAAACACCTTAGAGAAAGAATGCATTATTCTAATTAACCGATTGCGGGCTGGATGTCTAATTATTCAGACGATAATAATAATATCTTGTACCTGAATCGGTAGCTCACTTTTTATGAGTAATAGGGAAGAGGACCAAAATATGCTACTAAAGACTCTACTGAAACAAAGAAGGGTTGTCAAGAATGTAGAGGAGGTAAGATGGGTAATTGGTTAAATTTAGTATGGATCATAACTAAAATTTTATATGAACTTAAAATTTTTCAAAACATTGTAAAATAATCTAATTGTCACATATAAATAAATTATAAAATTTAAAATTAGTATATAAAATAATGTATTATTCTATTTAATATCAATTGATTTTAAAATAAAATCCGATATTTCTTATTAATATGTTCCTAGCTAGAGATTAATGCGTGGTTTGAATTCATGATCAATATTATACCAAACATGTATATGAGATTCTATCAATAACAAAAGCACACCATCATTAAATTAGTTGACTTAGAACTTGAAAATTGGACATATATATTATGATTAGACAAATCTGCAAAGAGTATCTCACTTTTTGCTCAAACAACTTTGTGCATACTTTTTTCCCTCCTTTTGAGGGGTAAAATAGTGAAATCTTTTTGTATGTCAACTCCACTATCCCATGAACAACAAAAGAAAAATTCATGTTAATTTAAAATTTTGTTAATGCTCAAGTTGCTGTTTATTTTAATTAAAGATGATATATGCTGTTGGCACTATAGTTTGCTTGGTAGATTAAACAACTCCATCCTATATTCTTTAATAGTTTTAAGTCGTTCAAGTTGTAAAAATTGCATAAAATAAAATGGTTGCTAGCCCCATTGAGGATTGTCAATGATTCAAATTGGAAAACTTACATAAGAAATAAATTAATGCATGTGATGGGGTTCAATGAGGAGCGTCTTTCAATATGTAAATGAATGGCTTAATATGGTTGTCAATATTACAATATAGTTGATTTGAATCCCCTCGTAATATTAATATTATAACACTAGGAAAAAAATCTACACTCTTACTCTTTATTTGCTACAACATATTGTATATGACAGTAATTAATGTGACTTTGTTTGTGTTAATTATGCAACTAGTCCGTATTTTGTTACTATTGATTTTGAACTTAATCTTTATTGTTTAAAAGCGGTCAACTTAATCCACATTGTTTTACAAAGTAAGTGAATTTAGTTTTCACCGTTAAAAAATTGGTTGAATTTAAAATGCATAAAATAATTAAATTATCCTTATATAATTTGGGTTTAATTATACTAGTAGTCCCCAATATTATCAAAAAATTTCAACATAGTCCTCATTGTTCAAAAGTGATCAATTTTGTCATCACTATTTAAAAAGTTAATCAAATTTATCCTCTCTCTCTCTGTATATATATATATATGTATGTATATATTTGTGTGTGTGTGTGTGTGTGATGAGGGTGAAGGAGAAGAAAGGGATTGGGTATTATTAATTTGGATTTTTTTGCAAAACATTAGACGGATTAGTATAATTTTTATGTAAACATTTGGGATTAAACTAAAATCTATTATTTTTTCAAGTTTACCCCTCAAACAGTGCATGCGACTACTTCTGCGTTTAAATAAATCTAATTTTTAATAGTGAGGATTAATTTGATTAACTTTTTAAATAATGAAAACTAAATTGACCACTCTTGAACGATGAAGCAACAAAGAAGAACCAGGAAAGCTAACCTCGTCTTTTTCTCCAAAAAAGAAAAAAGAAGCTGAAAAGGAGTGATGGATGTACTAAGGGCAAAACAGTCATTTAGTAAATGGTCGAATGACAAGAAGGAAATAAATGAAAGCACAACAAACACCGGATGCCCGAGGTATAATGGGTTTTCGAGGATAAAATGTTCTCCATATGAGATTTGAATTCAAGTCTCTCAATTATCAGACAGTTAGAAGAGCAATTTACTAATAATTTACTCTTGAATCTCGGACCCATCCTTTGGATAAGTATATATATAGACTCTTCATATTCCAAAAAAGTAACTACTGATTCATATACACTTAACTAAATTATTAAGTTCAACCTTTAACTTCAATAGTGACTTAAACGTTAGAGTTATCTCTTAAATATATACCACGTTCATATTTCTCTTGTTTTACAGATTTTAGCCCGAAGACGCAGGTGAGGAGATTTCTACCTTAACATAAGCCATTTCACATAGTTACAAATAGCATCTCGGAAGCATAGCTGGAATTCTAACTCTTCTAATGTGCAATCATTCACTTTGACCAAGTAAAAATGGTAAACTTAAAGCATTGAAAACTGACCACGTTGAGACAAAGGAAAAAATTGGGGGAAAAAAAGAATATGAGACTGCAGTGGCGAGCAATACTTAACACTTCTTCAACTAATATAAGATATTACATAAATTTTTACCGTACAAAAGAATTAAACATCACTCGAGTGATATAAAACGTTAAACTTTTGTTTTGGTTTGTAACAACCATCTTGTCAATGGATCACATTTCTTCTGAGATTCCTTAAAGCCCCCATCATGAATATCAATCTGGATTCAACTGATTTGTGGAGGATGAACACGTAAAATAGCGTACAAAGCACCAAGAATCCATGCACACATTAAAGCATACATGTTAGGGGAAAGTAATCGTTAACCACTCATTCTCCTTTTGCTGTCTCCAAATCTACGTTAGAATCTAAGGCCACAACCCACAAGGTTCTCTACCTTTTTATTGATGAAGTGTGTTCGAGGTTGCTCATGTTGCAAAATATTCAAAAAAAGAGAAAAATGTAGTTACTGAAAAGCTTTCATGGGGCTGCCTAGTGTCTACCACGTACTATGTTTGAATTGCACAAGGGAATGGAAATGAAAGTACGGTAGAGGACCACCGAGGGTTTGGTATAGTGGTTTGTTTTTCGTTTTAAATGTGAGATATTGTGATATTAATTTTTTGGATAATATTTTATGATATTTGTCGTAGGATTTAATTAGGCCTCCCTTGAATCCAAAAAAAAAAAGGAAGAGTATAATGAAGGAAAAATAATAAAAGAAAAGAAGGGAAAGAGAGGGGATTTGCTCGTTTGGACAAAGAAAAATAATAAAAGAGAAAAAAGGAAATAATTCATGATTCTTTGTTTAGATTGGCAAAGAAAATGAAAGATAGTTTTAATGGAAAGTTACTTAAGTACCTCTTTTATATTTATTGTTATGTGGATGATATAATTAAAATTACGCACGCATAAATACTATGAACAATTAAATTTTTTCACTTATTAAGCTTATATTTCCTTCTAAAATCCAAAATTGGGAGGATTACAAAAATCCTTTATTAAAGGATTTTCCAATCCCTCTATAGCCTCTCTCTTTTCAAAAATGAATGTAGGCAAGGAAAGAGATTTCCTAATCCCTTCATTTTCTTTTCTTTCCTTTAAAAAATGCAATCCAACCCTTAGGTAAATAAGAGGATTAAACAATCCAACCCCATGTAAATGAAAAGATTAGAAGGATTCGAAAAAATGAATCGAGAAAAGTTTGCAATACCTATTAAGTTTGGTGATAACCTAATAGGCACACTTTATTGATTAGACTTAGTGATGACAAGCAATTAAAGTTATTCCTCTAGGTGTGGAATTACTATATTGGTGGTTATAATATGTAGATTTGGATCCTCTCCGTGTCCTTCGTCTTCAAGGAAAAAAAGCAATTCTAGTATGAACCTTTTATACACCCTCGAGCATGCGAGCATGCAGTGGCGGAGCAAGACACCGGGCATCAGAGTGTGCACTACAATATCAAAGTCAGTAACCGGGATTACAGGACAATTATTTATGCATAAATTTTTATATAAACTATAAAAAATTGATGATTTTATGTCTAAAATCATATTTTTATACTATAACTAAACTAATACTTAATTTAAACACTTTATAACACAAATATAAGGGTGTTCCACTGCAAAAAATATTATTTTCATGGTATTGAATCATAATTTCAGGGTGTTCCACTGCAAAAATGTTATTTTCTTAAAAAGAGAGAAAAAAAAAAAAAAACTACACACCCAAAATTTTAGGGTGTTCCATTACATACCCATGCCAAAGGTGGCTCCGCCCCTGCGAGCATGTGAGCATGTGAGGGTCTGACAAGGTTCATACTGGGAGCGGATTAAACCATTAATTTTACTCTCAAATAGTACATTCTAAATCCGCCATTAGTCTGGACCGTCATCTTATGTTGTAGACAATGGCGAATGTAGCTCCCATTCACCCCATTTTTTTTAAAATGTAGTAATATTTTTTAAAATATTTTTTAAAAAGCCCTCGCTGTGGACCTTATTTCTTCTGAGATACCTTAGTCCCATCATGAGTATCACTTTAGATTCAAATTCATTTGTGGAGGATCCATGTGTATTTTGTATATCAAGAAGGGAAAATTGCAAAAAGTCCCTATTATTTCTCAAAAAAAAATAATTTAGTCTTTATTATTTTCCAATTTTTTTTAATTTATAACCAATTTAGGCAAAAACTAAATTAAATTTTTTTAGATAACAATATAGACTACATTAACTAATTTTAAATAATAAAGATAAATTTAAAATTTTAGGAAAATAATAAGAACCATTTGTGCAAATTTCCCTATCAAGAACACGTAAAAGACCGTACAAGCTCCAAGAATCCATGCACACATTAGCCCATACATGTTAGAGGAAAGAAATCGTTAACCATCCGTTGTCGTTTTGCTGTCTCCAAATCTAGTAGTTGGAATCAAAGGCCACAAGGTTATCTGCCTTTTTGTATCGAGCATTGTTATATACCATCTTATTTTTTCATTCATCTATTACTTCTTATATAAATGTTTAATTGACATGTTGAAATAACATTATTGTTCTTAGCATACCAACTACGCATCTATATAAAAAGTGATAAATGAGTGATAAAAATAAGATAGTATCTAACATTTCTCTTTCATTATCAAGGTGTGTTCGAGGTTGCTCATTTTGCAAAATATGCAAAAGAGAGAAAAGTGTAGTTACTGAAAATCTTTTATGGGACTGTCTAGATGAGAAGAATATTAGAAGGATTCGAAAAAATGGATCAAGAAAAGTTTGCAGTACCTATTAGGGTTGGTGATCACCTATTAGGTACTTTTATTGATTACACTTGGTGATCACCAAGAACTTAAAAGTTATTCCTCTAGGTGGAATTTAGTGTAATGGTTATTATAGGACAAATTGCAGCAATAGTCTTCATTGTTTGTAAGTTTTTCATATTCTCATTATTTTAAAAAGTGTAAAAAGGTCTCCATTATCTGTAAAAATATGCAACTTGGTCCTCGCTATCAAGATCACGGTTAATAATCATAAATAATTCATGAAATTACCACTTTGCCAATTTTTTTGAAATGACTAATATGCCCCTGAGTGCATAATTAGACACCAAAACATTGGAGATTAAATTAGAACTTTATACAACATTGAATACCATTCTAAATTTTATGTACAAGCTTTGGAACAATTTCAACTTCTTTTAGAAACAACGAGCACTAAATTGAAGATCCAATGCAATCTTTAAGGACCTAATCAAACATTGTTAAAGCTTGACTAAATTACCCTCCAAAAAGTGGTTACGTGCATCGCACATAACTGTTATTCCGTTAATTTTAACTTTCATTTTCACGACAGGGACGAAAATTGGAATATTTGAGAAATATTGAGGACTTATTTGATGTTTTTAAAATAATAGAGATAAAATTTAAAAATTAGCAAACAATAGAAACGAAAATGTCTTATCACACAATTGTCATCCTTGTGTTCAAGAAAAAAAAATGATTCACTACTTGTATGAACCTTGTTTAGGCTAGGGTCTGAGCAAGGTCCATACAGGGAGTGGATCCACATAGTTGATTGAGAAGGCTACAACTTTTACTGACTTACAAAATAATTTAAAATAACTTCATAATGTTGGTATGTAAAATCATTTAAAGTTCTCATAATTAACTTTGTTAAGGTCGAAATCGAGCTGGCCTCAAGGACTGGGCTTGAACTCCATCTCCGTGCCTAACAGTTGAAGAATTCTTGTTGGATTACCTACAAAGCAAAGGGCCCAGAGCAGTGCCTAACGTCCTCCTCCGATACTTAAGTCAATTATGAGGAGTGGGGAGCTCATAAGAGCTTAAAATATATGATGTGAGATAATAAAATGCCTAGACAGAATTCGATACCCTGTTTGCTTATTGTTGAGGCCTATTTATAGGTCGAGTTTGGCTCATAATGCCGTTGAGGGGGGTGTGGGATTGACCCACGATAGACGTGGGAGCTATTCCCCACGGTCTCCAAACTCTTGAGAACATGTTTGTTTGAATTAGTTGTGATTACTTTTAAATTGGTTAATCACATATCGAGCCATTGACTTAGTCATCTTGATTGGGACTCGGTCCAGCTAGCTTTTGGGCCATTGCTCGGTCCAAGCTCTTTTTTTTGCTAAATAAGCAAAGTGTATTTATTAGCTCAACTCAAATCATGTATAAGATCTTACTCAAAAAAAAAAAAAAAAAAAAAACAAAGTGAAACAAAATCACTCCACACTCGGATAAAACATTCTAAATCAGCTAGTAGTCCGGACTGCTAGCTTGTCCTATAGACCATATATCTTCTGAGATTCCTTAGTCCCATCATGAGTATCACCCTTGGTTCAAAAGATTTATGCAGGATCCATGTGTAATTTGTACATAAAAAAACACGTATCATACCGTACAAGCTAGCATCAAGAATCCATGCACACAGCAGCGGATACAAAGTTAAGAGGGAGTAGTAACCATTCGTTCTCATTTGCTGTCTCCCAATCTAGCTAGTTGGAATCAAAGGTCCTAAGGTTCTCCACCTTTTCGTTTGCGATGTTGAATTAAGGTGTACGTCAATATCATCCCCAACCGATGTCTTCGTGAATTTTTATTTTTTATTTTCTTTTAGGTCGAATGTTCGAGATTGATTGAAGTTGCGAAATATAAAATTGTAATTTCTTAAATAGTCTTGTGGGACTGTCTACATGAAAAGATTAGAAGGATATGGCCACTTCTCATGCCTAAAATTTTGAGTTTCGAAGTGTCGTAAATTTAAAAATAGTTATTTTAAACTTCAATATATATATCTATTAATAAAAAAAAAAAACTTTGATACACTAGTTCGAATGAGTAATTAAGTTGTTACTTAAGTGCACAATATTTAATTTATATTAGATTATATTTTTATCATGTCTCCCTTCTAACATAGGTCAGTTATTGTCATTGAGGGCTTGAGACTAGGGTTGCAAATTTAAGAATAACTCAATTAGGTATCATGAAATACATGGACTCAAAATGGTTAACTTCAACTATTACTTAGGTCACAAAGCTCTTATAAACTATATTCTTATTATTAAATTTTCATCTTATCTAATTTTAAGCTTTAGTATATTTAGTTGTTTCAACACCGTGCAAGTGCTGACACCATTTATTTTTTAGTTTTGCATGTCAACAAATTTAATATTTTTAAATAGACATTAGTGACACTTGACCCAAGATCTTTTTGGTACTTAAATTCTCATATGATATTAAACTACCACATTATCAAAAAGTTTAAACTATATATTATAGAAAGTTTAACATATTTATTTATTATTTTAAACACTTATTATATCGGCTTCTAAGTGTGAAACGTTACAGATACCGAAAACTAAAAAAAGTTTTGTCGTAGGTACATTTATTGATTAGACTTGGTGGTCACCAAAAAGAAAAAGGAAAAAAAGAAAAGAAAAGAAAAAGGAAAGTTATTCCTCTAGGTGTAACAACAGTGGTGGTTCTATGTCCTCTCCATGCAGTTGTCATTCATTATATTCCAATTGATCATAGAATCACAACTTGCTTCTTTCTTGCTTCAATTCTCATGATATTATTCAGTTTTGGTGATTTTGTTGTCTTGCTTGACCTATAAACTTCAAACATAAATGGGAAAAAGCATGAAAGGATTTAAAGGTGTTTGCCTATGCTCTTTCTTATTATGCCTAAGATTGTGATGGCCATTCTCGAATCAAACTCTACTTTGATTCTCATGATATTATTCAGCATATTGATGATTTTGCTCTCTTGCTTGACCTATAAACTTCTAACATAAATGAGAAAAGGCATGAAAAGATTAAAGGTGTTTGCATGAAAAAGCATGCCATAGATAACATTCTTCTTTTCTGTCTTATTTGTTTTGCCTTTTTCACACTTTCTTAGGCTTTAGGACATGCTTAGTCCCTTTCCCTACTTTCCCCCATTTCTAATTATTCTTGCTACTCTATGATTTTGATAAAAGAAATAAATAAGTGAGGTGGATTCTGTTGATAGTGAGATAACATGATAGTAGTGTGTGTTTGTTTATTTATATAAGGCACACTGATAATTTTTGGAGTTAAGTAAGGTTATAAAAGTAATTTTTTCTTAATGTGGCCATTTTTTATTGGTATTTAACGGAATGTTGACGGAATGGACCTATTCGAATACTTTTGGTAAACATTAAATACTACTCATGTGCCTTTTAAATATTGGGGTCTAATTTAAAAAGTTAAGCAAACAATAGGGATTAATAATGAAAGACCAGAAATAGAACAAAGAAAAAATAATTATTTAACTATTTTGCCCCTAGAAAAATATCATGTGCCTTGCATGTGATGATCAGTTTTCCTACCATATTTGACAAAGAAGTTGATAGAAAATACCATGTGCCATGCATGTGATGATCAGTTTTCCTATCATATATGACAAAAAAGTTGATAGAAAAGACTATCTTGATGATTTTTGTGAAAAAGTTGGATTACTTATGTGATTTATGAAATATTGGCACTAATTAAAAATTAGTACAAACAATGGATACTAGTAATGAAAAAAACATATAAAAAAAAAGAGAAGGGGTTTCAGTTTTTGCACCCTATTTTGGTCTTTTTTTTGGATAACGTGAGAACTTAGCTAACGGAATCTTAACACCGAGTTATTCGGTGAAACCAGACCTCCAACTGATAAACCCTTAGGTGCTGTGACGCGTTCCCACACATGCATCATGTCAGTCAAGGTAGAACTCCAGAATAATAAGAATATCGAACCCACGACTTCGCATGAATAATTTTACTCTATTACTGTTGGATCATGCCGTTGGGGTCACTCTATTTCGATCTTGCATCTATTTAAAAATTAAAACTAAGAATCTCTTTTTCAGAAAAAAAAAGATTTGCCTTTCAAAAGCACACCTATCAAAACAAACAAAATTACGAAAATTCAGGTTAAAGCTTAATTGCACCTTGAGTTCAGGGAACATTTTCTATCTTCAAGAGCAAGTCTCCTATGCGCAGTTTTTGATAGGAAAAATGTCTCTCCCATAAAGGCCAAGTTTTGTTAAATAGTTATCTGCAGTCAACAGTATGTTAAAAGATAGAAAGTGGATTTATAATCGTAATTAAATTCTTTAATTTATCTTTATAAATAAGAAATTGAAAGAAAGTAACTATGTAATGATTAATTTGATTTACTTGAGACATGACATATTATGTTAGTTCAATGAAAATAAAATTCTTTTTCTGCGGACCCTCTCATATAATAATAAAGAAAGAGATTGTTAGAATGACTCCTTCCGAAAGCATTATCTAGAAAATAATTCGTTTTATCTATATTCTGACAAAAAGTTGACATGAATGACTCCTTCCGAAAGCATTATCTAGAAAATAATTCGTTTTATCTATATTCTGACAAAAAGTTGACATGAATGACTCCTTTTGAAAGCATTATCTAGAAAATAATTCGTTGATGTTATTGGTATAAGCAATCTTTTAGCATGTTAAGAATGTTTATGTCAATTTAAAGGTTAAATTCCCATTCATCGGAACGAAACAAAAGTCTTGGGTTCAAGTCTGCAAAAAGGGGCTCAAGAAAAAGAAAAAGGACAAAAAGGGTAAACTTATATTACAGCCTACTGGGCCGCTGGCCATGGAAAAAGCTAGAAAAAAGGCACACAGATAAGACCCATGAGGAGGATGTTTACTTTTGGCATAAAATGAACATACAATTTTATTTTTTTTAAATAATTTGAAACAGTATTAGCTTAAAGCAAAATAAATGTGTTATAAATTACTGTTCATAGGGTTGAAAAATATTTCAAATTCACAACAAATAGCTCAAGGCATCCTGAATACTTTGATAATAAGTTCAAATAAACTGAAGCGACCTAGAAACTAATCGCATCGAGTGGCATAAAGGAAATTATGCTCAGAAAAATCAATTTTAGACAGCGGATTTGAATCCTCATAATAAAATAATATGTACTATTGACCATGGTGATCAACTAGCTGCATTATCACTTCACCATCACTTAATTTTTCTCATAATATTGCAACATTACAAAAAAATCCAAAATCAAAAAAAAAGGTGTCATGCGAATGAGTTCATACGATGAATAAAGCGAGTGAAGATCCTCTATCGTAATGTTGTGAACGAGATCTAATAGTTACAAATTGTGCACATCATTTTTTCATAATTGTATCAATAATTCACAACTACTAAAACTTGCTCATAACACCATAACGTCATCAACAAATCTATTCCCAAATAAAGACAGGCTTCATTCCGAATGCAATGGCTTGCGAGCAACTAACACATCATACAAGTTTCTTCATAATTTGGCAGCTCGTGTCATGATATTAAATGGTGAAAAACAATCATTAGAACATGGAGCCAAAGTTATTCTCTATCGGTGGCCTCTATGGTAGAATCAGTCGGGGGAATCAAATACATGGAAAGCAATTCGTTTTCACTAAACACCAAGTTTGAGAAACAAATTGTAGCCATCAATTATTTGATTATGCTTCGAGGAAATGATAGTCCTTGATATCAATGGATGACCAACCAACCAACCCATGTTTCAAATCCCAAAAATGAAAAGAAAAACTATCAGACTTTGTTGTTGCCAAAGCAACCCATAAGAACAACGGATCTGTCAAAAGCAAACAAAACATTTAACGCTTTTGAATCCTGAAGCTGCAGAATATACTAGATACCGTCTCATCGTTTCACTGGATTTTATTCCGGCGTTCAATCTGATCTGCCAGGTATAATCAGTGATGGTGATCTTCGTCATCATCGCCATGTCCATCCGGAGGTCCTCCTGGGCCGACCACTTCTAACTGTAACAAGAAGAAAAAATCGGTTTAGACAAGAGGTGTTTATCATGTAACACAATGGATGCTGTAACTGCATTCCTATCTGAAGAATATCTAATTACGCCAATTTAGGGTATGCCGCCCTAATAGCCGACCCCACCTGGTGGAATAAGGCTTGGTTTGGCAATTTAGGGTACGGCAAAATAGTTTTGCCCCCTTAAAAGTAAGAAGAACAACTTTTTCCTACTGGTATGGCTATAATTGGAAGTAAACTACAACAGGTGCTGAATCACTGAAAGATCAACTCTAGTGATCACTTCTACCTTCGTAAGCAATCATCCTATTATTTAGGCTGCTTGGTATAGTTAACATGAAAGGAACATAAACATTTTTGTTTCTATACTCGGATATAAAATATTCGACAATTTTCTAATCAGAATCCATTCCCAAGTATAAATAATCAATTCAAGGGTTGCCCTCTACTCACCACGAAATACTGTGAGCAGACTGGGCACTCGTGTGGCTTGCCCTTCTCTAGCCAGAACCAAACAACATCATGCTCGTCTTCTGTTACAATGAGGGAAGAAAGAACTGGTCAAAATCCAACAAACTGTATGATAATTATACTGCAGAAAGAAGGGTTACCGCCTATTTTTCCATCAATAATATACACTAACACAACAGATGAATAATTAAGCTTACCGCCTTCACCGCCTGGACATCCCACAATTCTTTTGTCAAAGTAGGACTTGACGACAGCAGGTGCTTCCTAAAAGGAAACAAAAGCTGGATAAGTAAATATACACATAATGACACCTCCATGCTTGAGATGTTAACATGCACCATAAAAGTACCGGAATTAAAGAAAGCACTCCATGAACAATTCACAGACAGAAACTTGCCCATAAAGCAACAGCAATGGATCACCAGCTCTGGACTACTACTAAGACTTAAACGGCAAAGAGCCAGCCCTCCACCAAGAAAGGAAAGGGGTTGGGGAAAGAGGGCAACGTCAGAATGTTTCGCATTAATGATAATTAATAGTATCTGAAAATACTACGAGTAGTCTTTGAAGAAGACCAACTGTTCCCGTGATCCCACCCATATTATATTCATCAAAGTTCAAATGATTCTCCTTGCAGACCATTAAGCTGGGATGTTACAGCCATGTTTATTCTTCCAGTAATAGGAGATAAGGAAGAATCCTGAGATTCATCATTAATTTGAGTAAGTTGAAGATCATAAAAAATGCAAAGGGAGAAATACACCAGTCACAGCTTTATGCTTAAAATCATGTTCTTGATGATAATAGATCACAATATGCTACAACTACCAACCAATACTTAGTTTAAGCGCATTATATAGCACAAACAAAGTCTTCAAGGCATGACTCTCCCTCATGTAATGCACTTTATAAAAATTATAAAAATGTAAACACTAAAGTATACATGGAGTCTTCAACACATATGTCCCCCTCATTAAAGTAATGACATAATATACCGAAGAGAGAAAAATAAATAACTATAGTGATTTTAAACAGAAAAAGTCCCTTTCATTAAATTAAGAAAAAAATTGTGCTCAAAAATTGATTTTCTTTAATTGAAACAATAACCTATACATAAACATAACAAGAAATTCAGCTATTGTACACGCTGCAAAAAAACCGGGCTGAGAGATGAGTTTTGAACATACTCACCAAATTTCAGCTTCATCTAATAAAAAATCACTGTCTCATCATATGTTTGATAAAGTCTGCCAAGTTTTTTTTCGTAAATTTCTCTCTCTTCTCTCTCTATTTTCTCTCATTTTCACGCTCACTCTCTTCACTCAACAGAAGTGCTGAACATATTATTCTCAACTTGAGAAAACAAGAGAAACTGAAAAGACAATGGCCGAAAAGTAAAAATAACGAACCTTTCATTACTTTTCCACCTCCCATCACTTTTACTTTCCATTACTTATCATTGTTTTAACTCTAAAATAATTTAAATAAAAAAAAATTCCCCAACTCAAGGTGTGTACGTGCATACCCTGAGCTTATATTGGCTCTGCCAGTGTCTGTAATAGTTGTGATACATGCATTGATCTTGGGGATGTGAAAGGTTTTAATAAGATAGAACAAACAAAACTATCTTGAAGTCTTAGAATGCGAATTGCGGGAGTGCAACAACAGAAAGTAAGTTCCTAATACCAAATGTTGTTGGTCGACTCCAGCAGCACAATAATCACAGAACCAATCTAGAGGTGGGCCTCTCTATTGGCACTCAGAACAACATCAGGAACTATATTTCCAAATGAACCCCTTTCGAAAGAAATCAATTAGTTGTTACTGAAATAAAGTCTCAACTAAAATGACGCTGCTTTCAGCACTAATAAACAAAAAAATAAAGACAATTTCATGCATTGCAGTAGCTGTGAAGTCTGCTATGATCAGGGGCGGAGCTACACAGGCCTGAGTGTAGGCACAAGCCTACACTAAAATATCCCTCATCAATTGAGGGTATTTTAATAAATTTACATAAAAAACAACTACACTTTGGGTTGTGCTAGACCAACTCATGTGGGTTGGTCATTATTGTGTTTTTGCCTTTTTGACCAAAGCAAAAAATAAAAATAAAAATAAAAATGAGTGGACAGACCAAATTGACTGATCTGTCATGTGAGTGTGAGAGAGTGAACATGAGACAGAAAAAAAGAAAATAGAGAGGGAGAAAGAAGAAGAGAGAGTTGAGAGAAATATTGCAAAACTCTGCGCAATTTTGATTAAGTGAACAATCAGACGGTGATTTGTTATTCGATCGAGCTGAAAATTTTGCAAGCACATTCACAACTCATGGTTCTTCAATCTGTACAGTGGTGATCAGATTTGGAGCATCGAAGGCAGTTTTTTTTTTGTGTGAACAATAGTCGTTTCCTGGTGACATCTTTCTATCTTCTTGGTTGAATCTTATATGTGTATCACTCTAGCGTGAACTATATACATGTATCTATGTGTATAGTTCAGTGTGTGTATGTTTGCGTTTGTGTGTGTATCAGTGTGTGTATGTTTGTGTAACCACACTGATGTATCTAAATGTATCTTCTATGTCACGTGCCTTGTTGTAAATATATTATATATTTATATGCGTGTGTATCAGTGTTTGTATGATTGTGTTTGAATTCGTGTTGTGAGCCTTGTGACCTAATTAATTAGCTACAAAAGAAGTTTAATGTGATTTGGGCGTATATGGTTGTGAATTATGTATATATGTGCATGTGTGTGAAAATTTTATTATGCCTTAATTAGCTGATAAAAGTAAATTTTGTGCTAATTAATCATTCTAGTTGTGTAATTACATATATTTTAGGTTTGTATTATGTATAGATGAGTGACATGAATCTTTGGTTACTGGTTGTGTCATAATTAGAGGCCGAGCGAGGCGCCTACACTGACCCCTAATGCCTGGCTCCGTCCCTGCACACAAAGGCAATTTGACTCCCTATTGTTGGTCTTGGTATTCCTTTAATGCAATGGAAATTGGAATGATTTTCTGGTTGTTTGGATGTGCTTGAACATATAGAAACAGATCACTCTCTCACCTTCACATGACAGATCAGTCAATCTGGTCTGTCTATTCATTTTTTCTTGGTCAAAAGACAAAAACACAATAATAACCAACTTGGGTTGTTAATAACACAATAGTAAGTTTAGCTGGTTTTTTTATGTAAATTTACTAAAATACCCTTTATTGATGAAGGATATTTCAGCGTACGCCTTTGTCTACACTCAAGCCTGTATAGCTTCGGCCCTGCTAAAAGGCTCCCTCATATCTCAAATCTATCTCCAACGGTCAAAAAATTGACCCTTGGAGAGGATTCTCAGACATAATCACACCTAAAAATTGTGATAAAAAAATTAGCAAAACAAAAACTACCAAAACTATATTTTACCATCTAAATCAAAAGTTGAAAGTTGTGCCTTTTTTCAATTGGCTTTTTTTACTGTGATCTGTTTCGTTTTCCTTTTCTGAATATTGTTTGTTGTAAGAGTTGAAGAAAGGAGGAAGTAAAATAATGAGGGAGAGGAGGGTGCGGCTACAGATGTGCACGCTATTTGGGTTACGATTAGGTTGTTCCAAAACTACATTTTAATGTGTTAATTTTTCTCAATCACAATTTAGTCACTGATTTATTTTTTCTTCTAATAAATCTGTTAAATCTTTTTAATTACACAGAAGCCACATATGCTTTAATTATAGAAGAATTATATTTTAATTCTACTTTAGCTTTTAGTTTTTAATTGTTTATGGTTACTTAAAAGCATATGACCATTGAGAATTAAAAGCTATTTTCAACTGCATTATGGTTATGCTAGGGTTCAAAATTTGATCTTTGAGAATATGGTGATTTAAAAGAATATGACAGAAATATTACATTTGGAACAGATTTGTTAAAATCTAAATATTGAGAATGGTGTGTTGTTGCAGTGAAATTCAAAGCAGTTTCACTTCCTATAAGGCCATCTACAACAGACTTTCTATTTTTTTTTTTTTGTAACACAAATCACCCTATAAATACATCATAAACTCAAAACCCTCCAAAACTCTGATGCGCCTCCTAATCCCACCCCCTCCCCCCTTGTTCCTTCCCCCTTATTCTTTTTCTACTTCCTTTCTTCCACTTTTACAACATGCAATTTTGGAAAAGAAAAACCTCATAATACAAAGAAAAAGTAGATAGAAAAAAGGCCTGAAGCAACCTTCAAATTCCAAATAGGATGGTAAGATTTAGTTTTTGAAGTTCTTATTTTGCTAACTTTTTTACCATAAATTACCTTTTTGGTGTTATTATGCTTAAAGGCCCTCTCCAATGGTCAATTTTCGACCATTGGTGAGAATAGTGAGCCAGATCTCTAACAAGCCACATTTGAGATATAGCCTATAGGGAGCTTCCTATTTTAGAGGGCCCCTTAACGAAGCTGTTGAAGCACAAAAGAGGCATTTAAATCACCCTTTTTGGCTACATAGCCATTGGTTGTGCTCGACTAGGGGAAACATCTGTTGGAGATGACCTTACATCAGTATGAGAATCTGATTGATGCTAAATACACAAGACAATAGAAAACATATAAGACACAGAGCATGCGATTTTACATGGTCAAATTCTACTTATAGGAATATTTGCACCCACAAGTTTGATGATTATGAAAGTTTTCAAAATTTAACGTAAACTTCGGAAACTTTGGCAAGTGACAAGGTATAACTTCGAATAACTTGCAAGGGCAGAAGCAAGTGAGATGACTCCACAACTAAAAAAAATATATAAAATTCAAAAGCATAAGACTTTTTCCAAAGGGAATGGAACTAGACTCTTTCACAAAACCCAATGACATAACCAGATGTCAAGATTAAAAAATTAACATAAGAAGGTACGTATGATGTTTCAATTGCACACACATATCAGGAGCAACCCTTTCAACGTGGCATACAGACAGATATCTTGTCCAAAATTGGACATATACTGTATTAATAGCAAAAACTTCGAGAATTGAGTGATAACCCAATAATAAGGGCTATCACCCTGAACTTGGGAGGTCCAGGGTTCAATTCTCGGGGTTGGGGGGAACAGGGGGAAGGGGGAGGAGAAGGGCCAAAAAAAAAAAAAAAGAAAGAGCAAAAGCTTCGAATAGAACATGAACTGTGCCCGCAAAGACCAGAAGAAAATAAGAAGGATGAGCAACAGCGTACATACTAATTGAACAGGATGTAAGTTGTAACACCAAAACATTTCATGAATATAGTAACCCAAACTAAAGCAGTAGGCAAATAAACACAGTGCATACGACTAAATATCCTATTAACCATAGGCAAATACTAAGAATTAATGAATTTCAAGGCGTATTAGCGCCTCAGAGCTAATCCCGGAAAACCGACATGTAAAAATGCATATTCAATTCGCATCCATGCCAACAAACATAATAAGAAACAAACTCTTAAACAGTTGGTCCGATTAGATAACCACTCAGACTTCAAAAATGTTCTACATTCTCCACGTGGTAATACCTTCTTTACATCACTCAAAATTTCATTAATTTCGCATTAGGTTCAATTCGTCACCATGCCAACAAACAGAATAAGAAATGATCTCTAAAGCAGTTGGTACGATGAGAAATACACCAACACTTGAAACTATTTGGCATTCTTCACGTGGTAATAAATGATTTACACCACTCAAAATATCAACAATTTCACATTACAGAAAATAATTCACACCACACAGCAATTGGCTAATCTACATAAATCATTTTCAATGCATTGAAACTAAAAACAAAATGAAGATCTAGAACACAAAACGATTTACATTACAAAATCGTATAACAGAAAATCCAAAAAATAAATTACCTTGGTACCGAAAGGACCAACAGGATAGTCAATCTCCAGAACCCTCCTTCCCTATTATATCAATTTAAAATTAAAATCAACAACATTTTCACAGTATCAGATTATTTAATAGCAGTAATAAAAACTTAACAATAATAATAAAATAAATGCTAAAAAAGGATCAAAATAAAAGTTCAACTCACTTCCAACTCAGCTTCGAGCTCTTCTCGCTCGTGACCGGTCGCAATCGGCATTACATCCTCCACTCTCTTCTTCGTCACTATATAACCATAAAATCATTATAAAACCTTTATATCACAAATAATTATTCATATATAAATTTATTTCACAAATAATTATTCAAATATACATATATACAGTTAAATTATACACTAAAAAGATCTGAAATGAAAATAGGGTATTGACGGTGAAAAAGTAAAAGCGAGTACCAGATTCAGTGCTGAAGTGCCGAGAGAAGACAGCGATAGATGGTCGAATCGACGCCTGAGAAGAGGTAGCTCCGCCGGTGCCGGCGGCGGCAGGGAATCGGTGAGGTCTAGGAGTGGATCGGAGAGAAGAAAGTGTACGGAGCCGCGAAGACACTCTTCTCCACATCGTAGATTGTATGATGATGACGTCAGCGTTTGATTGATCTTCTCAAGCCTCTATTTTTTTTTTCTTTTTCTTTTTGCTTTTATCTTTTTGTTTCTAGAGATTTTTCCTTTGGGAAATGAGAAGGGTGAAGGAGAAAATGGGGAAAAAAGCGTAGTTGTGTGTGTGCGTGGATTGCACAAACAGTGGAATTTGACTAGCTCGTGTGACCACCTCTTTTTAGCACGTGTGAAGTTTCCGTTTATTTTGTAAAGGAGTAACAGCATCAACAGTAATTTAGGCCAAACACCCACTGTAACCGAATTCTTTTATGTCGAATTCAATATCAAGTGATTCATGTTTATCAGGAGTAAAAAAGAAATGTAAATGTTGTTAATTAAGATACCATAGTTTCTATCTGCAATAGGAAACTATACTTAGTCATTTTTTGTAATCACTTTTATCTATTCCTATAACAAATTAGTTATAATTGCTTATGATATTATCAATTAGTTATTTTGTCCATTTACCAAAAATGGAGATGCATCTCGAGTGATAAACAATCATTTCAGACTCATCTCATTCACATCTTGACCAATATCCTATAATCCTCATTCGGTTGGGTCCACACTTTGAAATAGTTCAAAGGACTTTTGATTACACTATGCATGTCCATAAAATCATGAACTCAAATCCTTCAAGAAAGCCATTTCAATGTCGATTGAAATGGGCATCCGGAGAAGTGTTCAAGTCTTTGAGTTGATATGGTTTTGGCAGTTGTTAGGCTTGTTAAGTGACTACTATTTCAGCTTTTGTTAATATAGTTGCAGTTTCATGGGGGAAGGAGCAACATGGGTATGGTTGGGGATACGAGTTTGAATTGAGTGATAAGCTAAAAATGTAAATCTTGCTCAATATTGTTTAATCCTAACGATTTGTAATTTCTTTTGAATCTTAGTTCCATACTTATATTTACTTGCAATTTTTAAGTTTTAGCATTTGTAAGGCTAGCTTTTGGATTGAAAATAGGATGTTCTATTGAAAACATATTAATGCTTTTCTAAAGATTACATATAAGCAAGGGTAGATCTACAAGAGAAATTGTGAGAGTTGTATCCCCACTAAAAAATTATATAAATACTTTGACAATTTTAGTTTACAAATCACTTGGCTTCTCACAATTTCAATGGTCTTTGTCATCTTGTAGTGGTTTTGGCTTCTTACAATTTCAATGATCTTTGTCATTGGGTAGTGGTTTTGGCTTTTCATAATTTTATTGATCTTTGTCCTTGTGTAGTATCAAAACTTAGCCTCAACTTTGACCCTATATTTTAGATAATGAATCGATTAGATTCGGATCAACTTGAGCTCATATTACAATAAGCCCAACTTAAATAACTTGTTCTTAGTTTTGACAAGGGCAACCCTAATCATATACCCTATTGCATTCTTCTTTGATGAAGTTCCACTTGATCTATTTTAGATGTTTATATGCACTTTCTCAAAATTGAGAGGTTAAGTTCCCTAAAAGCAAACAAAACTGAATGAAGATCAAATAAAAGCTAAACATAGTGATAAATATTATCTTTTAATGGTTTGACTGAGATGTACATTTTTTAAAGGAATAATTTATTTCGGTAGTAGGAATGTGAACAGACGAATTAATCAAAGGTGTTGGTGATGAACCAAATTATCTAGTTACACCATTCTCAAATATTAAAGAGGGTGAAAGAAATTTTTAAAAAAAAATCTTTATACTGATGTGTCATAATATTATACTATTACATACGCTAATAACATAATGAACCTATGCTAAGACTAAACTATTACATAAGCTAACAACATAATGAACCTTGTCAAATATTATGTATACATACCTACATATATTGTAAGAAAAGGAAAAGAAATGCCACCAAGGTTAAAAAATAGCAAAGCCATCATTTTGTTACCGTGTGTGACCTATAGGGAAAATAGCGCAAATGATCTCTATTGTTTTTTCACAATCTTAAATTTGTCTTTATTGTTTAAAATTAACCAATTTAGTCCTTAATATTTTTTAATAAATTTTAAATTTGTTAAAAATTAGCCAACTTAGTCCTATTATTTCTAAAAATATTTAATTTAATCCCCAAATAGGGGTCACATGAAATGATTAAAATAAATATTTTTTGGACACAATAGGGACGAAATTAAAATTTCTTAAGAAACAATAAAGACTAATTGACTAATTTTGAACAATGGGGGCAAATTTAAATTTTCTTAAAAATTAATAGGAACTAAATTGATTAATTTTAAATAAGAGGTCTGAATTTAAAATTTTAGTAAAACAATAAGGACTATTTGTGTAATTTTCTTGTGACCAATATGGCTATATATATATTAAGTAGTAAAGAAATACGTATAACTATTCATACTTCATTTCATAAATCAAATTCCCATGGATCCGGAAAAGGGTAAAGCTATTAAACAAAAAGGGGATGAGGTAAAAGAAGATGAGAATAGGGATGTTGCTATTCAAATTGAAGGGGATGAAGTAGAAGAAGATGAGAATAGGGATGTTGTTATTCAAATTGAAGGGCATGAGGTAGAAGAATATGAGAATAGGGATGTTGCTATTCAAATTAATGGTGATGAGGTAGATCAAGAAGATGAGAATTGGGACGGCTGAGGACCTGTTGGAGATTGCTGAGAATATGGAGTCAATAATAGAGTCACACAAGAGATCAAGAGACAAATCTAAGGGAAGAATCACCAATGTTACAATCTTTTGTAGCACATCCTTGCTAGGGATGATAGGTTTGATGAAACACAACTCTACATTACATTGCAGTTCGTGTATAGAATTAAACTTAGCTTCTCTCCTTGATATGGGTGAAATTAAATTTTATGTGAATAGACGAAATTAATCCCGACACTATTGTAATATGTCAAACCGAAAATATCTTAAAAAGTAAGGATCACCACGGGACATATGGCTGCCCCTAGGCACTTGAGTTTTGTTATAAATATGTGAGTCTCTCCCCAAGGAAGGAAGAAAAAAAAATGAGGCATAGTTACACAAATATGCTCTCACTCTCTTTCAATCCATCTTGCCTTATTCCTCTCTCTTTTGCTTATACATAATTTGGATCCTATAACTGACTTGAGCGTCGGAGTGAGTCCCTAGTGGCTACCCTAGGGTCCTTTATTTTATAGGTTAAACATTTTCGGAGCGGAGTGACAAGCCCATCAAGCCCAAAACTAGATTTTGATCTTAACGGTTTGGCGCTGTCTGTGAGAAACGATGGAGTATCCCATTGAGAAACCCATCAATACGAGCTCGAGAAATCAAAGTTGGTTCTCAGCTTGGGAGACAAAAGTTTGTTCTCAGCTCTGGAGACGAAAGCTTGTTCCTAGCTCGGAAGTCAAAAGCTTGTTCATAGCTTGAAAAATAAAAGCTTGTTTTCAGCTCGAAAAATAAAAACTTGTTTTCAATTTGAGAAATTAATGTTTGTTTTCAGCTCGAAAAATCAAACCTTGTTTTCAGCTCGAAAAATTAAAGCTTGGTTTTTTTGCAAATAAAGGCATCGTTTATAAATTATAAATATCATCAACTTATTTTCCTTCTTCACTCAATAATACAACAAAATCACATTATACAAATTAGTTATCTATCAATATTGTTTATCTTTTGATTCTAACTTTACTTTTTTTTAATGCAACATCTATATAAAAATATTGTTTAAAAGAATGTCCAACTCTAGAACATCAAATAGCTTAATAAATGTGAAATAAAGGGAGTCTAATTGGTTCATATTTTCACATAGTCACACACTCAAAGCGAGCACACCACACACAAATTGCACACACACTACACGAATCACGCACGCACACTGCACAAATCACGTACGCACACTACACAAATCATGCACGTACACTACACACAAACACAGAGACGGTACTAGGGGGCCGGCAGGGGCCGCCAACGTTTTAATTTTTTTCAAAAGTATCTATTTAGTATCGTTCAAAAAATAAATTGCACATTTTCAGTTCGACAAATTTATATATACCTTGTTTCTTTCTTCTTCCCTTTCTTTTGTGTTTAACGTATCATTCGTATCGGTCCCATATTCGGATAAAAGAAGAAAGTAATGTTAAGTAACTAACAACGAGTGTAAGCATGTCTTCATATGAATTTAAAACATCATCACTATCTGAGGAGACGACTCTTGGTTAACATAACCAAATCTATATAATCGACCCTATTTAGTGACAAGAAACTTATTCTAGTTTGGTTTGATTTGATGTCTTGAATCTAAAAGCTCCAAGAAATACAAGATTATATGATAATGATTAGAGCATTACTATATATTACTTTATCTTTATTACTAATTTTTCACCTCTTATATAGATGTTTAATTAACATTCTAAAACAAAAAAGATTTTATTTTCCTATCTTTATTACTAATGTTTTACCTTTTATATGGATGCTTAATTGACATTTTAAAACAAAAAAAGATCCACCCCCCTCCTTTGAATATCATCAGAGCTACCTCTTTCAACTCATAAAGCCAACACCAATAGCTCCTTTATTTTTCTCCCTACATTTAAAATTTTGGGTTTATTTTTTTATATTTAGAGATCGTCTTTATCAATTTTACTTTAACTGGCAAGATAAGGGATGAGATGGAGGTTGGTTCGCCTCTCCTAAATTTGGAGAAAATGAATATCATCTGCGATATCAAATGGAGAAGCTCCCCAACATTTAGGAGAACTTGTAACTAACAACTACAGTATAATCTCAATTAATAGCGTTGTGAATACTAAATTCTATTAATTTAATAAGATATCAGTTTATTGATAATTTTATAATTATTAATTTAACAAAATATTTTTAATTTTTTTGACTTTATAATAAACATATTATATTTATAGTATCTTTTTTAAAAAATGACTCATATTTTTTTCGACCAATTTAAAAAGATAAATAAAAAAATCTAATAATAATAAAAAATAAAAATCTAATTTAATAAAATTAGAACAAATTTTTTCCTAATCTTGTATCAGGATTAGGATTAAAACAAATTTATCTAATTTTATAATCAATTTATTATATAATTTTTAACTAATTATAAATTTATAAAATATTTGAATCGATAAAATACAAAAAAAATATTTTAAATATATTATCTTATAATTTTATCAAAATTATTAACTTTTTACACTGATCCCAAATCAAAACTGAACATTTTTATTATTTAAAAAAAATTATTAATTAATTGAGTATTAATTTAAAAAAATTCTACTATAATTTGTAATTTTAAAAAAACTGTTGGAGTTGACAGTAAAACGACATTTCGCCCCCCTGTTTGCTTTATGTATGGATAGTCTCCTTGCTTATAAAACAAGGAGCCACCACTTTTTGGTCCTAGTCTTAAACATCTCTTTATCACATGGCGACAACTTTTATAATCACGTCAACATGGTTCCAAATATACACGATTTACCAATAGAAATTTTATGGGGAATTTTACCACTCGCACGAGGATGCGAATGAATCTGGAATTTGGAGCAAGATAAGAAAAGCATTTCCATATATGCCTACAATTTTCCATCACATGTGACTGAACTGCAGGTAATTTCCAGACGAAAACCCTGCAACTCGCTTTCTGAAAATGTAAATGGACAAGTTCTGCATTCCACGAGTCTCTCTACTCGAACGCATCATCATCATCATCGGGCAGTGGCTGCATAGATGCTGCTTGTAGTTCAGCTTCATGCCTGCAACCAAAAAAGTGTCAGAGAGTGAGAGGAATATCAGGACGAATGTAACACAACACGAAAATGGCACTAGCTTAGCATCATTTGAGGATATAGAGGAACGGGAAAACTATCTTATTACTAGCAAATATCTTGTGCACTAGCAGGAGACCTGAAGATATGAACTTATTACATATTGCAGCCAAGGGGAGACACTTGAAGAGTACAATACTTACTGTTGTTGGGCAGCAAGGTCGATTTGAACTTCTGGAGGCAAAAGTGCAGGTGACTCGACAAAGTGAAGGTTAGGATCACTGCAGAACAAAATTAACAATCCCCTTATGATGATAGAGAAGAATGAGAACGACAAATAAGTTGAATTAATAAAAAGGCTCTCATGGACATTACCCAGCAAGCTTCCTAGCAAGATAGAGGAAAGGCTTCTCAAAGTTGTAGTTGCTCTTCGCAGAAATCTCATAGTATTGAAGATTCTTCTTCCTGTGGAAAGTAACCTGCTTTGCTTTTACCTGCCTGTTCTTGACATCGACCTTGTTTCCACACAACACGATTGGTATATTCTCACACACCCTAAAGTTGACAGGAGAATATTAGATCCAGATTTTTTATCAGTATGATTGAATTGCAAGTCAACACTCAAGATCAAGACATTAACATCAAGAGAGCAGTGGATAAACCTGCAAAGATCCCGATGCCATGTGGGAACATTTTTGTAGGTCAGACGAGCTGTTACATCAAACATTATGATTGCACACTGCCCATGAATGCTGTACAATAGAGAGAAACATATAATGTCTTAAGAGTAGGAATATACTTAAACGAGATAGTTAAGGCAGAAGGCCAAACTGTATAATTTAAGGGATGAGCAAGAAACTCCTATTATTTCCAAACAAAAATTGTCACTCTCTGTTTAATTTTTTATGTGGTCTTTTCCCTATGCCCAAAGTAAAGTGGTGTAGGCTCAAGACCTGGGTTCATGCATTTGTAAAACCAAAGCGGAATATTAAAAGCATCTACAACAAAAACAAGGACCAGATGACCAATTATACAACGACATAAGTAGCAGATAAAGACCGATCCAGATAAGTGAAGCAGGATACTCGGGCCAAAGGGTCATAAATCCAAAATCAAATAACATCTTGATCAAGATGATTACAAATTATTTCCTAAGCTCAGACATATTGGTGGCTTTGTGACTATAAATCATAGACATCATCATATGCAATTTCAATAAAACTAAACTTGTACATAAAAATGATTGCATTGATACGAGTTAGGTGTTACTGAAAACATAAATCATCTCCTCATCTCCACAAGCAATCTTACTCATTTACTAATTAGCTACCACCTAAACAATTCATAGTTTATTCGTAAGCAAATAACTCAAAACAATGGCATTCATTCTCTTCTTCATAGAAATGTTAGCAACTGGAATAAAAAGTACACTACACAAAATAGAAACCACAGAGTTACATTGACAATCCAGAAAATCAAAATATATCAATTTCAGAATCAATTCCGACAATATTTTCAATAAACAAACGACAGAAGATCAAACAATCAACATCAAAGAAGAACAAATTCGATCAAGATCAAGCATCCCTATGCGCAGAATAATCGAGAACTTACTAATAACCATCTCTAAGCCCTCCAAACTTCTCCTGGCCAGCTGTATCCCAACAGTAAAACCTTATCTTCCCACAGTTTGTGAAGAAGTCCAATGGATGAACTTCAACACCAATCGTAGCTGTATAAATCGAACAAATCTCTTTTAGCACTGGTTTTGATTTCTCCACATGCGCATAGTTGTAACATCACATACAGTTCAACATATAATTAAACTCATTTATACATATGTATGCATACAACAAGTTACATATAAAAATATACAACTTTTTGTGTGCTTACACAAATGCATACGTATAAATATACACAAATAGACGTATATACGTACATATACATATCTAAATGTATTTATACGCAGAGAATTGAATTAGCTTACGTTCATATTTCTTCTCGAATTCTCCAGTACGGTGCCGTTTAACAAATGTAGTTTTCCCTATATCATCATCAGAATTTATCAGAAATTAAAAAAGAATAAAAAACTGCCAAAAATCAAAGCCTTGAATAAATAAATAAAAAGCTATGAAATGCTTAAAGAAAACGAAATAAAAGAATGAATCAACTTATTGAAAAATAAAATAAAATGAAAATTACCTGTACCGCCATCGCCGACGATCACGAGCTTGAAGCTCGGATAATCCACAGTCTGCTGATTAGGTAGCGCCTATACATACATCAAACAATTGAACACAAATACATACATATACATATACATACACACATATACATTATTATTTAATATTTGGGAATGAAAATAAAATGCAGAGGAAACATAAATTGAAAATATGAAACCCTAGGCGTGAGAATATATTTACCATATAAACAAATAAAAATTTTGAGAGAAAAGAGAGAGGCTTCGAGATATATATATTTTTTTTTTTCGGTTTATTTTTTGAATGTGTAGAACGAGAAAGGGACAGTTGGGGTTTATATAGCAGGGGGTTATGAAGGGTTTTATAGCTTTTTATTCACGCTAGGCTCTCCGCCGTCCGCTTAAAATCAAAGCTTGAATTATGACCTTACACGTGGCGTTAATTTTTTTTTAATTTGTTTTCTGTTTTTGTTTAATTCCATCCTCCTTTATGGGCTTTTTTTTTTGGTTTTGGGTCAGGTGTGTCGAGCATGAAGGGAACATAAATGCATATGCACCGAAAGATACCAAGTGTGGACTTAAATGTGATTTTATTTTTATTTTTCTTGTTTTTTCCCCTCTTTTTGAACAATATGGAAGAGAGACAGACTGTCGATGAAGATTAAGTAATTTATTTAGGGGTAATTTTCTCTCTCGTCTTTGAGTTTTATGTTTTTGTAGTAATATTTTATGATGTCCCACAATGAGGGGAGATATAATGAGTATTGCAAGTTTAAGTTATCCAAATTAATTATTTTGAGCTTACTTGATATTTGATTAATACGATTTTTTTCTACTACTATATCGGATTTCAGGTCAGAGACATGTACAAAAAGTAAACAAATAGTATATTAGCTATCAAATTTTGGCTAGAACCAAGTTTTAGGTAGTTGTACTTTAGATCCAATCCTGATGTCGTAGCTTTATTATTAAAAAAAGATAAAAGGTTGAGAATCCCCTAAATCAATTGTTTGATAGTACATATGCTATCTTTGTTTTTGTGTTGGTGTATATCTTTTATTTTCCTCATCTATGATTTCAATATATGCTCATTTACATTGTAAATCCGAAATTCAGACATTGGTAATGCCAAAATTGGACTTAGACCTATAGTCCAACCGCAACGGGTCATTTGGCCCTAATCGACGCGCAATTCCTGGGTCAAAGCCCATATATGATACTATAAGTTGCAGCCTACTCCCAAGTTAGGTCCGATAAAGCCCAAGGCTCTTAGCTAAGCCCGCATGGCAGCACTGTGAAACCCCACTTTTCTATCTTATCTCGATTTGCTTGTTTTATCTCGTTTTGCGTGAATTGACCTGTTTATGTATTATATGACTTAGAATGTGTTAATTCTGTGACTAATACTCCTAATACATGCTAAGTGTGCATTCATGAAATTTTCATAAAAAACGGAATCAAAAATTTTATCGCCGGTTTTAGTGAATAGTATTTTGAGCACCTGTCCGCTAAAATTTTTATAGGGGTATTTTAAACGTTTTAAACCTAGTCATCGGGTATTAATAGACCCGTGTTTGATTAAAATGGGTTTGGAATTGGTTTTGGAATTTTAAAGGTTTTTACACTTTCTTTCGCAAGAAAACGAGTTTTAAGCTGACTCGGGTGAAACTGTTTTAATGTAACACTCTTTGTCACCTAAAATATATTGTCTAGAATTAATTTAGTTGTCAATTTAATAGTTGAGCAAGAAATAGTCAAGAAATGAATTAAAAGACTAAATAAACTACTTTGACTTTCTTTTAATTCATTTGACCTTTACTTATATTGCATCAACACACAATGAAACAATACAAAAACACACTCAAACTCACACACATGGCCGAGAGCTTCAAGGGAGAAAAGAGAAGTTGATTTTCAAGGTTTTTAAAGCAAAATTTCATAGAAAAGGCTAGTTTTTGTCCGTAGTTTTTTGTACCGAGTTGGATTCCTCTTGTTGGGCACGCATATCTAGGCTTGTTTCGGATCAAAGGTGAGAGAAAAATTTTAGATCTCAAAAGTCATCTTTTGTATTTTTGCGTATAATTGAATATTGAACCGTTAGAATGTTAATTTGAAGTTATATTATTGCTTAGTGCATGCTAAGGATCGATTATATGTATTCTTATAAGATTTGAATCGTTGTAGCATAAATTTTTATTTTCGGGTATTTAAAGTTGATAGTTTGGCTATTTGTTGATTATTTTGAGTTGTAGTGGTTGGAATCGATTGCCGTCGATTTGTAAAAGTTTGTAAAATGTAGGGTAGCGCCGTTGTAATGCCGAAATTTTGATTGTGATGTTGGTGCGAAAATCCAAAAATTTCAACCTAGGTGCATTGAGGTTTTAGGGTTGTTGGGCTTGATTTTGATGTGTTTTGGTTGGTTTCCGAGATGGCTAATGTAGTTGATTGAATGGGTGAGTGATAGAAACTGATTTAGAGTTGTTTGGATTAGTAGAATGTAAAATATGATTATTTGAAGTTTAGGTTGTGTTTCTTTAAAGTATTGAATATTGCCTTTAGATAATCAGGTGGTGTGTGAGTGATTGAATTGTGAGTTGTTGATGGTTAGATTAGGGTTTGATTGTGTGTTTAATGCACGTTAAGTTGGATGGCCTACTTTGTCATCTAACTTAGTTGTTTAGTTGTTAATTGGGTAATTGATGTTGTGTTGTTGTAATGTTATTAATTGATTGATGCATTATTGATTATTGATTATTGATTATTGATTATTGAATATTGATTATTGATGAACCGGGAGATAGTCAACGGAAAAGGTTGTCCTCCTGTGATCGAATGTTTATTTTTATTGCTAAGTCTTGGTATGCGTGTGCCGTGTTATGTAATGGAAGAACTGACTGATGATAGAACCGTGTTATGTAATGGAAGAATGTATTCTGCATGTACTCACAATTGCACTATTCATGAATTTAATCAGTTCATTTTTTTTTACTACTAATTGAAACTTTTGAACGAGAAGTCAGCTTGTTATTGTAGTAAAGCTACATTGATAAAGCCAGAAACCTGTTTGATATTGGAAAATTGAAACCATTTTATTTTACCCATCAAGAGGTTTAGGCCAAAAAATTAACTTGAGATGCTCAAATTTGAGATCATTGTTTTTGTTGAGTATATATATGTTGATAGACTCTTAACATATAAAACCCAATTTATCTGATCTTTGATTTCCTAGTTGAATGCATTTAAAGTTAAGTTGTTAGTTAGTTAATTTGGGAGTTAATGTTGTGCTTTCTTCATAAGGTTGTACTAGCTATTGTAAGTAAGTTAACACATGAATTAGAAGTTCATTAAAGTAGAATTGAAGAAGTTCATGTCCAAGTTAATTTTGAGTAATAGTTTGAGTAACTCCATGATCATGAGTTAATTTTAGTTAAACTATATGTTTGGGATTCATATAGATGTGGATGTCTGTGGGTTGAATATATATATGTTGATAGACTCTTAATATATATATATATATATATATTTTGGTCATAATAGACTCTTAATATATAAAACTCAATTTATTTGATCTTGATTTAGAAAATTATTGTTTTATACAGGTTGTTCCGTTTCGGAGAAGATTTATCAATGACAAGAGTTTCTGGAGATTCAAAGTTCGTGAATAGTTTCGAAGAAGATTCAAATGCCTATGGTTAAGTTAGATTTTGGGGATAGCTATTTTGTAATTATATATATAATTAATACATTTTGTAATCATATATGTAATTAAAATATTTTGTAATATTAATTTTACATTGAATTTTGATTGTCAAATTTTAATTAATTTAATTTTTATATGAAATTCATATTTATAAATTTTATCATTTAAATTTTTTACTCAATTATAAAGAGTTTCTAAAAATAATTATTTAAAAATTACGAGGACTCGAGGAGGGCACGGCGAGGGACGCATTCGGCGAGAGCACGACGAGGGACGCATTCGGCGAGGGTACGACGATAGACGCATTCGGCGAGGGCTCGGCGAAGGACGCATTCGGCGAGGGCACGGTGAGGGACGCATTCGGCGAGGGCTCGGCAAGGGACGCATTCAGCGAGGGCTCGGCGAGGGACGCATTCGGCGAGGGCCGCATTCTGCGAGGGCTCGGCGAGAGACGCATTTGGCGAGGGCTTGTTGCCCTCGCACAGTCGTCGCCAAAATGGTCCCTCGCCGAGCCCTCGCCAAATGGCGTAGGGTCGGCGAGGAACCCCAATTTAGCGACGAAGCTTTCAGCGATGGATGATTTCTCTCGCCGGGCCCTCGCCGAGAACTTTTCGGCGAGGGCCAGGTGAGGGGAATTGTCCCTCGCCAAATAGTATTTTTCTTGTAGTGAAAGGATCATTTCCAAGGAGTATAAGAAATAATGTTAGAGATCTATCGGATCGTCACTGTGCTTGTTTTATATAAGTTCACTCTCAATTATTGCATGCTTACAAGTGTTGTTGAGCAAGACTACGGGTACGTGCCTCTTGAAGAGGAAAATGTGCCTTTCGTGGATGAGTCTTATATGTAGGAGTCATTGCCATGAGATTGTTTGTAGTTGATGTATTATAAACCAACTTTAACTTAAAGACTTATGTGTGATGGTTTAATAGTCTTTCTTTTGATCATGTTTAGATTACTAAGTTGGTCTATAATCTATTTTGAAATGTATGTATAGTTTATGTATGAAGTTGAAACGGAGGCGTATAACTATGAACGGATTGTTGAAGGAATGATAATTGTATAATATGGTTATGTTGTACGTTGCTAACTTAATTGAGGGGTTGATTGTTGTATGCTTGTGGAGTTTGGTTGATGATCGTTTTGATTCAGCCATGGATAGGATCACAGAGGTTATGGCCGGTCAGGCCCAGTTGCTAGCAGGGCAGGCTGCCCAAACTCAGACTTTGCAGGCACAGTTACTGAACGTACAGGGTGGATATCACGGGCGTGGTACACTGAAGGAGTTTTTAGGGTACTATCCACCGAGGTTTCAGGGGGAACCAGATGATCGGAAAGCCGAGGCATGAATTAGTAAAGTGGAGAAAATATTTGACCCTATGGATTATACTAATGAAAGAAAGGTCACATTTGCCGTTTATTTGTTTGATGATGAGGCAGAGGAGTGGTGGCGCACGGTGAAATCTAGTTGGGAGACTCAGGGTATTCCGTATGTTTTGGATACCTTTTTGAGAGCTTTCCGGGCGAAGTATATCCCGAGGATTGCACGGGAGAGGAAAGAGGCTGTGTTTCTGTCCTTAGTTCAAGGAGATGTTTCAGTGGCACAGTATGAGGCTACTTTTACTAGGTTGTCCAGGTATGCACCGGAGTTTGTGGCTGACGAGGAGCGTAAGACTCATAGGTTCATGTTGGGGTTGAGGCCCGAGATTCAGGATGTGATGGCCCTGAATCAGTATGATGTACTTACTGAGGCCTTTGATGCAGCTTCTAGGTTAGAGAAGAGAAAGGGGGAACAAATTGTGTCTAGTCAGCCTACCAAGAGGCTATATTAGCTACAGGGCCAACAGGGTATGTATAGGCCTCCCATACAGCAGGTTGTGTATAGGCCGCCAGCTCAATAGGGTTCTTTCAGGCCGCAGGGTCAGCAGAGTTATTATCGGCCTCAGTTTCAGCAGGGGTCCTATCAGGTTCAGTCCCAGTATAGGCCAGCCCAGTCTCAGGGTCAGTATAGGCCTAGTGTTGTAAGACCTCAACAGCAGGCTGGTACAGCTACTTTCTCCGCTTCTGGTTCTTTTAGGGGAAGTGCTAGTGCTTCGTCATCGGAATGTACTTTCTTCAAGCGTCAGGGCCATGTAGAGGATGACTACAGGGCGAAGGCAGGGACTTGTTTGGGTTGCGGCAGCAATCAGCATAGGGCGAGGGATTGCCCTAGATATCTGAGGACTAAGGGTCGGGCAGCGACTCAGAGTTATCGGGGTAGACCTGCGGGCAGTGCACCTCAGTAGCAGTGGGTTTAGGCTCGAGCCTACGTAATTGGCTTGGAGGAGATGCCTGAGGAGACTGCAGTTGTGGAAGGTAACTTCCTTATACTTGATCAACTTGTTAAAGTGTTGATTGATTCTGGTGCTACGCATTCTTTCATTACTCCTGCTTGTGTGCAACATGTTAATATGCAACCTGAAAGACTACCTTATGTGGTTGAGATTAGTACCTCTTTGACTGATAAGTATGTGACTGGCTTAGTATGTAAGGATTGTAAAATACATGTTAAGGCGTATAATTTTCCTTCGGACCTTATCTTATTTCCTATCCGGGGGTACGATGTTATCTTGGGTATGGATTGGCTTTCTAAGTATGATGCCCAGTTAAACTGTAGAACGAAGGTAGTACGGTTTCAGTTGCCAGATCAGCCAGTAGTTGAGGTAGCAGGGAACCGGGGTGCTAAGACGAGTTTTGTTATCTCAGCAACTAAAGCCGTTAAGTTGGTGAGTAAGGGGTGTTCGGGTTATCTAGCTTATTTGATCAACAAGCCATCTGATAAGCTACAGTTGGAGGAAGTACCTATTATTCGGGAATATCCCAATGTATTTCCCGAGGAGTTGCCAGGGTTGCCGCCAGAGAGAGATGTGGAGTTTGTGATCAATCTTATTCCCGGTACTCAACCTATTTCTAAATCAGCGTACCGGATGGCACCAGCTGAGTTGAAGGAGCTAAAAACTCAGTTGCAGGAGTTAATAGAGAAGGGTTTCATTCAGCAGAGTTCTTCACCGTGGGGAGCACCTGTTTTATTTGTGAAGAAGAAAGATGGTACCTTGAGATTATGCATTGACTATCATGGTTTGAATCAAGTGACCATCAAGAACAAGTATCATTTGCCTTTGATTGATGAGTTGTTTGATCAACTTCTGGGAGCCAAAGTGTACTCTAAGTTTGACTTGAGGCAGGGGTATTATCAGCTTCAGATTTGCACGGAGGATGTTCCGAAGTCTGCTTTCAGGACTCGGTACGGGCATTATGTGTTTGTAGTTATGCCCTTTGGATTAACTAATGCACCGGCAACATTCATGGACCTTATGCATCGGGTTTTTCAGCCGTACTTGGACCAGTTTGCGGTGATCTTTATTGATGATATCTTGGTTTATTCTAAGTCTGAATCAGAGCATGAGCAACATCTACGACTTGTCTTACAGAAGCTGTAGGAGCATCAGTTGTTTGCAAAGTTCAGCAAATATGAATTTTGGCTGCAACGTATATCTTTTCTTGGCCATGTTATCACACAGAGCGGTATTTCTGTAGATCCCACTAAGATTGAAGCGGTGATGTCTTGGAAACGGCCGGAGAATGTTTCAGAGGTTCGTAGCTTTCTTGGCTTGGCGGGTTATTACCGTAGGTTTGTGAAAGACTTTTCTAAGATTGTCGGGCCACTTTCTAAGTTAACTCAGAAACAGACTAGCTTTGTTTGGGATGAGAAATATGAGAGTGGGTTTCAGGAGTTGAAAAAGAGATTGACTACCGCTCCAGTACTTGCTCTACCAGAGGGGACCGATAATATGGTTATCTACAGTGATGCCTCCAAGGAGGGCTTAGGATGTGTACTTATGCAGAATGGTCGGGTTATTGCCTATGCTTCTAGAAAGTTGAAGCCTTATGAGTTGAATTATTCGACTCATGATCTTGAGTTGGCAGCTGTTATTTTCTCACTGAAAAAGTGGCGTCATTATCTGTGGGGCAGTAAGTTCGAGATTTTCACTGATCATAAGAGTCTTAAGTATTTATTCTCACAGAAGAGTTGAATATGCGTCAACGGAGGTGGATGGAACTTCTTGGAGATTATAATTGTTCTATCAGTTATCTGCCTGGGAAGGCAAATGTTGTGGCAGACGCTCTTAGCCGTAAGGTGAATGTTTCTTGTTTGGCTGTCAAAAAGTAGAAGGTTATTGAGGAATTCACTTAATGGAGACCGGAGTTGACTCAGGTTGGGGTGATGTGTTCACATCTCCGTATTCAACCTTTGTTGCTGTCTCAGATCAGATAAGCTCAGCAACTTGATATTAAACTTCAGAAGATCAAGGATCAGATCACGGATGATCAGTCTGACTTCAAAATACACGAGGATGGTATTCTTCAATTTCGGAACAGGGTTTGTGTTCCCGATTAACTGGGTTTGAGGCGAGATATTTTGGAGAAGGCTCATAATTCTAAGTACACCATTCATCCTGGTGGAAACAAGATGTATCGGGATTTGAAGCAACATTACTGGTGGAATAATATGAAGAGGAAAGTTGCTCAGTTTGTATCTAGATGTTTGACTTGTCAGCGAGTGAAAGCCGAGCATCAACGACCTGTAGGTTTGCTTCAACCGTTGGCTATATCAGAGTGGAAATGGAAGCATATTACGATGGACTTCGTCACTAGTTTGCCTAGAATACCAAGAGGTAATGATGCAGTTTGGGTTATCGTGGATCGTTTGACGAAGATAGCTCACTTTATTTCGATGCGGATGGGAGATGAAGTTGCAAAGTTGACGGATCTTTATTTGGATCAGATTGTCCAACTTCACGGGATTCCATCTAGTATTGTCCTAGATCGAGATCCTCGATTTACTTCTCGCTTGTGGGAGAAACTTCAGGAGACTTTGGGTACTCAGCTTAACTTCAGTACAGCGTATCATCCACAAACCGACGGTCAATCTGAGAGGACTATTCAGATTTTGGAGGATATGCTCAGGGCTTATGTTCTGGACTTCGGGAAGAACTGGGAGAAACATCTACCACTTGCCGAATTTGCCTATAACAATAGTTATCAAACTACTATTAGGATGACACCTTTTGCAGCTCTTTACGGCCGTAAGTGTCGTTCATCTTTTTATTAGAATGAAGTAGGGGAGATGAAGACTATTGATGCGACTATTATGCCAGAGCTTCTAGAGAAGATTGAGAATGTTCAGTTGATTAGGCAGAGAATGCTTACGGCGCATAGTAGGTTCAAGAGTTATGCTGATAAGCGTCGTCGGGATTTGAAGTTTGCAGTCGGGGATTGGGTTTTCTTGAGATTGTCTCCTCGTAAGGGGTTTGCTCGTTATGGTAAAGGAGGAAAGCTAAGTCCGACGTTTGTAGGGCCGTTTGAGATTACTGGCAGAGTTGGTAAATTAGCATATCGGTTGGTTTTACCGTAGAATTTCTCTAATGTCCACGATGTGTTTCACGTGTCTAATTTGCGAAAATATAATCCGGATCCTTCTCATATTCTCGAGCCAGAGCTGTTATAGCTTCGTGAGAATATGACTTATAACGAGCAGCCGATTCCTATTCTTGATCAGATAGAACAAGAGTTGAGGTCGAAGAATTCCGATGGTTAAGGTGTTGTGGAAGCATCACGGTATTGAGGAGGCTACTTGGGAGATGCGAGATCAGATGCAGCAGCAGTATCCAGATCTTTTTCGTTCAGCAAGTTAGAATTTCGGGGATGAAATTTCTTTAAAGGGGGGAGAATATGAAACTCCATTTTTTTATCTTATCTCGATTTGCGTGTTTTATCTCATTTTGCGTGAATTGACCAGTTTATGTGCTATATGACTTAGAATGTGCTAAATATGTGATTAACACTCCTAATACATGCTGAGTGTGCATTCATGAAATTTTCATCAAAAACGAAATCAGAAATTTTATCATCAGTTATAGTGAATTGTATTTTGAGCACATGTCCGTTAAATTTTTTATAGGAGTGTTTTAAACGTTTTAAAACCTAGTCCTCGGGTATTAATAGATCCGTGTTTGATTAAAACAGATTTGGAATTGGTTTTGGAATTTTAAAGGTTTTTACACTTTCTTTTGCAAGAAAACGAGTTTTAAGCCGATTCGGGTGAAACTGTTTTAATGTAACACTCTTTGTCACCTAAAATATATTGTCTAGAATTAATTTAGTTGTCAATTTAATAGTTGAGCAAGAAATAGTCAAGAAATGAATTAAAAGACTAAAAATAGAATTAAAAGACTAAATAAGCTACTTTGACTTTCTTTTAATTCATTTGACCTTTACTTATATTGCATCAACACACAATGAAACAGCACAAAAACACCCTCAAATTCACACACTTGGCCGAGACATCCATGGGAGAAAAGAGAAGTTGATTTTCAAGGTTTTCAAAGTAAAATTTCATAGAAAAGACTAGTTTTTGTCCGTAGTTTTTCGTACCGAGTTGGATTCCGCTTGTTGGGCACGCATTGCACGCATATCTAGGCTTGTTTTGGATCAAAGATGAGAGAAAAATTCTAGATCTCAAAAGTCATCTTTTGTATTTTTGCGTATAATTGAATATTGAACAGTTACAATTTTAATTTGAAGTTATATTATTGCTCAATGCATGCTAATGATCGATTATATGTATTCTTATGAGATTTGAATCGTAGTAGCATAAATTTTTATTTTCGGGTATTTAAAGTTGATAGTTTGGCTATTTGTTGATTATCTTGAGTTGTAGTGGTTGGAATCAATTGCCGTCGATTTGTAAACGTTTGTAAAATGCGGGGTAGCGCCGTTGTAATGCCAAAATTTTGATTGTGATGTTGGTGCGAAAATCCAGAAATTTCAGCCTAGGTGCATTGAGGTTTTAGGACTGTTGGGCTTGATTTGGATGTGTTTTGGTTGATTTCCCAGAGGGCTAATGTAGTTGATTGAATGGGTGAGTGATAGAAACTGATTTGGAGTTATTTGGATTAATAGAATGTAAGACATGATTATTTGAAGTTTAAGTTGTCTTTCTTTAAAGTATTGAATTATGCCTTTAGATGATCGGGTGGTGTTTGAGTGATTGAATTGTGAGTTGTTGATGGTTAGATTAGGGTTTGATTGTGTGTTTAATGCACGTTAAATTAGATGGCCTATTTTGTCATTTAACTTAGTTGTTTAGTTGTTAATTGGGTAATTGATGTTGTGTTGTTGTAATGTTATTAATTGATTGATGCATTATTGATTATTGATTATTGATTATTGATGAGCCGAGATATAGTCAACGGAAAAGGCTGTCCTCCTGTGATGTGAATGTTTATTTTATTGCTGATTCTTGGTATGTGTGTGCCACATCTCGGGCAGCATCGGGCTACCGGGTTGATAACGGCATGACTACCAGAGGCTACCCTCATCTCGCATGGGCGGAGATGCCATAGAGGGCAGAGCTAGTGAGGTACCTCGGGTGTGTGTGTCATGGGGGTGATAAGAAGTTGGTTGAGATCGTGATGGCGTTTGGAGGTACACCAAATAAAGTATCCTTTATTGAATTGTCATTATAGTTTATGTGTTTATATTGTTATTGATGTTTATTGTGAGTTTACTGCTCAAAGGATCATTTTTAAGGAGTGTAGTAAATACTGTTAGAGATCTATCAGATCCTCACTGGGCTTGTTTTATATAAGCTCACTCTCAATTATTGCATGCTTACAGGTGTTGTTGAGCAAGACTACGGGTACGTGCCTCTTGAAGAGGAAAATGTGCCTTTCGTGGATGAGTCTTATGTGCAGGAGTCATTGCCATGAGATTGTTTGTAGTTGATGTATTATGATGTATTATAAGCCAACTTTAACTTAAAGACTCATGTACGATGGTTTAGTAGTCTTTCTTTTGATCATGTTTAGATTACTAAGTTGGTCTATAATCTATTTTGAAATGTATGTATAGTTTATGTATGAAGTTGGAACAGAGGCGTATAACTATGAACGGATTATTGAAGGATTGATAATTTTATAATATGGTTATGTTGTACGTTGCTAACTTAATTGAAGGGTTGATTGTTGTATGCTTGTGGAGTTTGGTTGTATGGTACTCTGAAGAGGTTAGTTTAGAGCCTCGGAGTCTTAATTACTGTCGTTATACTGCCGAAATTCCGTTGCGTCCTGACTGATTGTAGGTTAGGTCGAGTTAGGGCGTGACAGGCACCGTCCTACATGAAGAACGAGGGATGAACTCGAATCTAACTCAAACTCTATCGGATATCTCCAAATAGACGATTAAGGAGACATTCCAATTGACTAGACTACTAGTAGCGGACGACTATCGACAAACTCAAGATAAAGATCAACCCTATCCTACGAAATAAGAGATTACTCGCTTGAAGTAGTTCACTCGAGATACAAGTTCCAGGGGATAAACAACCCTAGACTTATCACAATTGTCCAGCCTATGAGAAGCGGACAACCACCGAAGGATTTGGGATGAAGACTACTTCTATCCTACGCGATAAGCGATCACGTAGTCTACTAGCAATATAAGATCCAAGAGTCCGTGACTCTTGACATACTCACACCTATAAGTTGGCCACGCCTGTAAAAGGATAGGGCATCGAGTACTAGCCATATCTAGCAATACTCTCCCTATCCCCTCTATATACTCCCGGCCTACACTCCTATATCGACGTCACTACCACAGGAGTCTCTTATTTTCCCTCTATATTTTTCACGTATTCTTATCTTTTTCGATACACTACTGACTTGAGCGTCAGAAAGTCTTCGGCTGACACTACACCGGTGTCCCAAGACTCACGTCGTTCTATCGCCTTTTGTCCTTATAGGTTGCTGGTGGCCTGAAATTCATGATTGTGGATTTTGACGTCTATAGTCATTCACACATTTAAAAAAAAAAACCATTCTTGAATCTATTTTATTGGTTAATTTGTAATGTGTTACATGAGGATCATTGTAATAATACAAATGAAAGCTTTTTGCTCTTTTCACAACTAGCAACCAACTATAAAGAAGTAAAAATAAATGATCCTTTGAAAACAAAATAAGACTACTAGATAGCCATGTTGTTGTGTGAGATCATGCACGTTGTCTAATGTCAACCAACCTCACATCATCAATCACAGGACCACACAACGAGCCAAAGTTGTCACTCTTCATGTGATAAAATGTGCTAAGGAATCTGATGCACGTACGTGTTGACACTGCCATGAACTGGAGCTTGTAACGTTTGAATCCTCCTTTGCCTGTTAGACGATAACAACAAATAAATATAATTAATTTTTTTCTAATAATTTAAATTTTTAATTGAAGTAAAAATTTAATATGATATCAGATTGCAAGTTATTAAAAAGTATTGAGTTCAAGTCTCACTATTATCTATTTAAAAAGGATGAAGTGCATCAGACCCTCTTATACTTTAGTTAAAGTATACAACACCCTCCTATAGTTCAAAAACCCTTGAACTAGTCTTTATAGTTTTTCAAAAGTGCACAGCACCCCCCTGCCCTTAAAAAATCCGTTAAATTTAACGGAAAATATTCTTCACACGCGTTAAGTGAGATTTTTTATTTTTATTTTTAACGAATTTATTCAATAATTTATGAATTGACTAGATTACCCTTTTTTTTAAAAATAAAAATAATAATAATAAAAAGTAATCTCCACCCCACCCCACCCTACCCCACCCCACCCCACCCCACCCCACCTATCTAGTCCCCTATCCCCCTCCCCCCCCTCCCCTACTCCCACCCCTACTCCCACTGCCATTGTGTGTTGTGTGTGTGTGTATTTTTTTTTTAAAGTATGTGTATATATATGTTGAGTAAAATTAATTTTCTTTCGTAGGCAGTCTTTATCACATCTACACAAGCTTTGACGCTCTGCTAATATATCGCCAATGAAGCATGGTAGTGATGCAGTGGAACGTCACTGATAAGACCAAAAACAACAATGTTGAAGAAAGTAACAATGCATCTTTTTTCTTTGGACGGTGATGTTGACCTGGTCTTACTAGATAATTGACACAAATAATTTATTTTTATTCCCCATTTCCAATTTTAGGCTACGATATATATATATATATATATATATATATATATATATATATATATATGTATTCCTTTTTCTTTTCTTTTTTTTTGGCCTAAACAAAAGAGGAAATGGCAAAAGAGATAAATGAAAAAAGGGTATTTCCGTCGTTTTTACAAAATCCGTTAAATATAATAGATTTTTTAATTGTAAGGGGGTGTTGTGCGCTTTTAAAAAACACATGGACTAGTTCAGGGGGTTTTTAAACTATAGAGCGGTCATAATTGATTGTGACTCCGTCACACCTGCGTGAACGTGTTAAAAAGAAAGAAATAAATAAATATAAATGTAAAATAATTTTATGGCCACTAAACTATCTCCTTAATTCTATTTTTTTTTCATTTAACTATTTCTTTGTCATATTTTGGTCATCCAACTATTAATTAGGTTTCATTTTGGACATTCTATCAATTTTTCTGTTAAAATAATTGATAAAGGTAAAATCGGAAAATCAGTTAACCAAATTATATTTTTGCCACCAAATTAATCTTATTTGCAAATATAATTGACTAATTTTATAATTTTATCCTCAATAGTTAGTCTATTTTAAGAGAAAAATTGACAGAATGACCAAAATAAAATAAAATTGATTGTTGAATAACCAAAACATGACCAAAAATAATTGGATGGTCAAAATAAGACTAATAAAATATTTTAATGACCATAAAAATACTTAACTACGGTTTCGTTTGTTTTCCTTAAAATATTTTCTTTATTTTTCGGTATTTGATAACACTGAAAAATTGGTCAATTGAAAACTATTTTTAATCAAAGAAAAATGTTTAGTTCAAATGAGTGAAAAGTATTTTCATATCTTTCGGAAGAAGAAAATATTTCATTCATTCTATCCCACCTTTACCAATACCAACCCAACCCCCGACCCGCCCCCACCCCACCTCTGATCCCACCCCAACCCCCTCCCTACTCCTGTCATATTTTTAATTAATTAATATTAAATAAAAGTAATTAATTTAATAATAAAAATTAATTAACTATCTAATAAAAAATATTTATTTAATAATAAAAAAATATTTAATTTTAATTTAATGACTAATAGATTAATTAAATTAATAATTAATAAAATTATATTTAATAACTAATTAATTATTTATTTAATTAATTTAAGATTTTTATTCATTTTATAACTATTAATTATTTATTAACTATTAATTAATTATTTGTCTAATTTCTTAAATGAATAATAATTAATTGATCAATTATTATTAATTTATGTAATTATTAATTAATTAGTTTATTTATTATGTATTAATTAAAATTTATTAATCATTATTTCAAAATTTAAATTAAAAATTGTATTTAATTAATAATGATGAATTCTTAATATTTTTTAAAAAATTGCTAAACTAATAGTTTTAATCAATTTTTAACTATTACATCTAAACACTAAAAAATATTTTTCAGTGTGACAAACAAACACTAAAAAATATTTTGTTTTTTCAAGAAAACATGTTCCCTAAATTTTTTTTCTCTTAACAAGTTATTTTACGACAAACAACGGAGGCTATATAAATTCGAGAGGTGAAAACATAATACCTGTGGACGTATAAGGTACTTGAACAATGGCCTTGCCAGCAGCGACCTCTACCATCGTTGGACCTTCACAAGAGTCTTTAGCATCACCAATGGAGAATGAGAGAGCGTAGAATTTGCTTGGCACGGTCCTGACAACTTGTGCTAGTGCACTTTCTCTTCCGGCGACGAGTTCTATGGCGCGTTTGCCTTCCGAGACGGCGTAATGAATTGAATCTATGTAGTTCACTGCTTTAAGGGATTCGACAATCCATCCAGGGAGTGGACAGTGATCATCCTCGATGTGTGGAGGAATAAGAACACCCCATGATGTGTTTGGGAATATGTATGGACCTTCTTCAAAGTTCCCATTCTTTAACATATTGTCTGCATTAATATGCCATGGTTAGATCTTGATTTATTGGGGCGGAGCTAGCGGGGGCCAAGGTGTGTTTTTTTTTCAAAAAATATTTATGTAGGATTGGACCCTTATTTTTTTTTTCTATTATCAATCTTATTATTTGAATTTTGCTCCCTAATATTAAATTCTTGAGTCCACCCCTGCTTGGAAACAGTGTTCATTTGCTTACAAAAACTATCAATTGAATCAATGAACATGTATATACAAGTTTGTGCAACTTTTTCCTTTGATCCAGGGAAAATTCTTCTATGAGGCATATGACAAATCTGCCACAGTTACATGTCAAGTTGTTATTCTACGAGACTAATCCACCTTAGTCTGTATCGTACAAATATGTTATGTTAAAATGTCAGAAGTTTCTCTTTTTACTAATTTGGCCTTACAGAATTTTAAATAAATTACTATAATATCCCAACTTATGACAATTGGTTGCTATTTGTCAACTAATTGAAACACTTTTTGTCTATGTAACTATGGCAGATTTGTCACACACCTCATAAAATAAGAACCCTTAATTCAGTGGTAAAAGAGTTGTTGTGTTTGTCACGAACATACATCCATCTATCATATCATGTGGGGGCCCCACATTGGTACGACTAGGCCCCACATTGGTGAAACTAACAAAGAGGCATCCTTGGACCGCAAGGAAGGATATTCTTAGAAGAAAGTCGGAATGTCAGCCGATTGGTATTTTTCTATCTATGCTAAGACTAAGAGAAGTCCTAGATAGGAAAAATATATACAAGACCTAATTTTACTAGGACTTGTGTTTAATTAACTTATATCATGCATTCTCTGAAAGAAATTATGTGTCTGGAGGTTGGACACCAGTAATGCGTATACAAAAGATTTCTTATAGGAATTCCCCCCTAGAAAGAAGATACAAATATATTTTGGGTTAGGAATGTCTCTGTGTGTTATGAGCAAAATTTAACGATTGTGAACTGTCTAAATTATTTCGTTATAATTATATAATAATTCATAGTTATTGTATCTCATTCATAACATGATAACGGTATGAGTTGTCTAGGGAAAAGTTTGGCTTGTTTTGTATGGGTAGCTAGATGCAGATCTAACATAAGGTATAGATTGTCTTTCTTGACTAACATGCCTTGTAGGGTGTAAACCATAACGAATTAATACTTTTTTTAACTCATAATTCATTGTGGTGTATTTGTGTGTAAGAGGGATGGGAGGGGGAGAGAGAGAGACATACTTCTTGGTGGTCTAGGTGGATAGAGGGTCTTGAGAGCTACTGAATCAATGAGTGGGCCACAAGCTGGATCCTTGTCCTTTCCTAGATTTTGGATCACAATCTCAATTTCATTGGACTTTGCTAGAAATGTTGATATATGTTAATATCCACCTCTTCATAATAAGTATCGTTAATTATATGGTAGCATAAATTAATGATTCTGACTTAAACGTCGATGAGGTCAAAAGAGATCGCGATGGCTACAAGAAAGAAGTTCGGAAATTTGGAATTACCTAAGATGACGTTGGGATGATGCAATGCTAAAGTTAGCCAATTTGACCAAAGGAAACTTCCTAGAAGCTAACTTGGATGCTAGCCACCCATGTGGTCAATTGTAGCCACCCATGTGATAAATATGGGTGGTCAATACTTTGAACATGGTTGGTAAAGCCAACCAAGATGGAAAATGTTTGATAGGAAGTCTCCTATGGCGAGCTAGCTGAATTCTATAATTAGGCATGCATTAGTTCATCATATTCATCCATAACACAACTCCAAACACAATCCTAAGTTAATTTTTCTTTCTTATATTCTTCTTGTAAGTCCAGAAGCCATTGAAGCTCTAATCTTGAGAGCGTATAGTGGGACAATTATCTTGTAAGTGTTATATTGAATTGTTATAACGAGTAGTGTTGTCTTTCTACTTGATTGTTGTTAAGACGTTTCTGGGAAATTGGTTATATTCTTACATGGTATCACAACTTAAGGGGCTCTTAACAACAATCTTGTCTAGTAAAGCTCAACAACTATGACTACTCAAGGTGCTAGTTCTTCTTCTACCAGTTCTAGTTCCGGTTTAGTACCGACAATTCGTTTCCATCCCCCTACCTTCACAGAACGAAAGCTTGATGGCACGAACTATCTTTTGTGGAAGTTCAAAATCACTACAGTTCTGGACTCCTACGAACTCCTTGATACAGTGTTAGGCACAGATTCAGAACCAGTTGCAGTTCGTGCTGAAGATGACACAAAAAAGGTCACACCTCCAGATCCTCAACTTGTCAAAGAATGGAGGAGACGATGCTGATGCACTTTGTGCAATTGTCACAAGTGTTCAGGATTCCGTCCTCACTCTTATTCAACACACAACCAAGGCATCTGAAGCTTGGAACATACTGAAAAATCAGTATGAAACAAGGAACCAGACTCGCATTCAGAACTTGGAGAATCAGTTAGCTGCTGAGAGATTAAGTGAAGATGAAACAGTTGAGTCATTTATCAGTAGGATGAAAAACCTACGTGATCAAATGGCTGCAGTTGGTATTGCCAAATCAACCGAGGAACTAGCTCGAAGGTGCATTAGAGTGTTGCCTCTAAAATTTGACGGCCTTGTGATAGCACTCAATACACAAGTTCGCATTCCTCTTTTGACGTTTGAAGAATTCACTGCCATGTTGATGGATGAGGAGATAAGGCTGAGGAGTAGAGAAAATCAACTTGACTCTGCTTTTACAGCCAAGGCGAGGAGTAACCAAGAAGAAAAGAAGAAAGCAAAGAAGAAGACGTTCTCTGGATTGTGCTATTACTACAATAAGAACGGTCATACTGTCAAAGATTGCAGGAAACGAATCCATGACGAGAAGAACGGAACTTTAAAGCCAAATTAGAGAAATAAAGAATCTGCCAATACGGCTGAAACGGAAGTGCATCTGTTTACTGTAACAGATGTATCGGAGGAAACATGTACTAGCGCACATGTACATCAAACAAGTGCATGGGTGTTAGGTAGTGGAACTTCCCGACACATGACTAGTAAGAAGGAGCTATATGACTCCATAAAACCTCTACAAAAACCAATGAATGTTGTCCTCGGGAATAATGCTAGGTGTCCCGTTGAGGGCACTGGAACCATCTCGCTCGTGTCTAAATATAGAGGAAGCAAGAAGCTGTCCAACGTACTCTTTGTACCCCAGATCACCAGAAATTTGCTATCTGTAGCTGCTATTACAGATAATGATCTAGAAGTACGGTTAAGAAGACGGAAGCTTTGATTCTTGACAAGGATCAAAATATCGTAAGTAAAGGTATTCGTAAAAATAACCTTTACGAAATTAGCTCTCTTTCTGCTGTCGTGGATGCCAAAACAAGTCAACTTTGGCATGAAAGGTTCGGGCACATTTCCTATCCTATGTTAAAGGAAATGTAAAAGAAGAAGATGGTGACCGACTTGCCTTCAATTGAATAAATTGAAGGACCATGTGAAGCTTGTATGCTGGGCAAGCAACATAGACAGTCATTTCCCAAAGAGAGTCATAACCGATCAAAGGCTCCTCTAGAGTTAGTACATGCTGACCTCTGCTGAAAAATGACTACGACGGCGTTGGGAGGATCTTCCTACTTTATGCTGTTAGTCGACGATCATAGTAGGAAGATGTGGGTGTACTTCCTTCAGGACAAGGCTGATGCTCTTGAAAAGTTTAAAGTGTGGCACAAACTTGTGACAAATAAGAACATAACTTAGTTGAAGAAACTTCGTACCGATCGTGGGGGGAATTCTATTCTACAGAGTTTACCAACTATTGTAACAAGCTTGGAATTAAGTGCCAATTAACTGCTCCATACACACCACAACAAAATGGAGTTGGGGAACGAAGAAATCGAACAATTGTAGAAATGGCTCGATGCATGTTGAAAGGTGCTGGCCTACCTGACACATTCTGGGCTGAAGCAGTCAACACAGCGGTATACATCCTCAATCGGTGCTCAACCAAGGCACTCAACAATAAGACTCCTAATGAGACTTATTATGGTACGAAACCTTCTATGTCTCATTTGAGAAAATTTGAGAGTGAGTGTTTTGTACACGTCCTAAATGAAAATAGAAAGAAATTGGATGACAAGAGCAAGAAGGGCATTTTCTTAGGATATAGTAAAGAGTTTAAAGCATACAGACTCTATGGTGTAGAGGCCAAGAAAGTGATCATAAGCCGAGATGTGGTGTTTAATGAAAGACCACACTCAATGGAGGATAATGGTCCTGCCATTTCGTCATCAACCGATGAAGTAATCCACCAAATGCCTGAACAACGACCGTTGAACAATGAAGAAGTCTCTAATGATGAGGAGACTGAAGACCAACCTGTTGTACCCACAAGGAAGCCATAACCGAAGTGGTTCCAACAGCTCTTTGATGGATGAAATCTAGGAATTACTGATGATAGTCCACATCCTGATGGACTAAGACGATCAAAGAGAATAGAGGAGCAGAACAGATCAGGACAACAACTAGTAAACATGGCTTTGATGACCCAAATCATCAAGACAGTAAAAGAACCAGTAACTGTGGAGGAAGCCATGTAAGATCCAAATTGGAGAGCAGCTATGCAAGCTGAGTATGATAGTATCATGAAAAATGATACTTGGGAGATCGTTGAAAAGCCACCGAACAGAAAAATTATCGGCACCAAATGGATCTGGAAAATGAAGTACAAGGCAGATGGAAGTCTTGAAAAATACAAGGCATGCCTTGTAGCACAAGGATTTTTGCAAGTTGAAGGTTTCGATGTATATGAAACCTTTGCTCCAACAGCAAAAATGTCAACAATCAGGCTAGTTGTTGCAGCTGCCGCGCATTATGAATGGATTGTACATGAAATGGATGTCAAGTCAGCTTTTCTTAATGGGCAACTTGAAGAAGAAGTCTACGTTGCACAACCCTCTGGCTTCCAAATACCAGGTGAAGAAGAAAAAGTCTGCAAATTGAAAAAGGCTTTATATGGGTTAAAGCAAGCACCACGAGCTTGGTACAAACGTATAGACTCTTTCTTCTTGCAGCATGGTTTCTGTAAAAGCAAATCAGAGGCCAACTTGTATGTTCTAAGTGAACAAGGAAAGAAGGTAATTGTAGTCCTATATGTGGATGATCTTGTAATCACTGGTGACCATGAAGATAATATTCGGAAGACGCAAAAATGGTTTAGCCAAGAATTTGAAATGACAAATCTTGGTCTTCTTCATTATTGCTTGGGAATCGAGGTATGACAAAAACCTCATACTATCTTCATCTCGCAGCAATGATATATTCGCGAGCTTCTGACTGCATTTGGTATGTCCGAGTCCAAACCAGTTGTCACTCCGATGGAAGTGAATAGAGAGTTATCAATTGACGATCCTTCAGAACAAGTTGATAACAAGCTCTACAGAAGGTTGGTGGGAAGTTTAATCTTCCTTTGTAACACAAAACCTGATATTAGTTATGTTTTAGGAGTTCTCAGTCGGTTTTCAAATAAACCGAAACAAAGTCACTGGTAAGCAGGGATGCGGATCCTCAAATATCTCAAAGGCACGTTGGAGTATGGGATATCATACAAGTCTGGAGATACTTTATCTGGGTACTGTGACTCAAACTGGGCTAGTGATATTGACTCAAGAAAATCTGTTACAGGTTACATATTCACATTCGGTGGTGGAGTCATCTCATGGGCTAGTAAGAAGCAACCCACCGTTGCACTTTCATCAACGGAGGCAGAATACAAAGCTGCTTGTGTAGCATCCTGTGAAGCTGTTTGGCTACGACGCATCATGATTGATATTGGCATTCCAATAGAGGAAGCAACAATGTTGAAATGTGACAGTCAGAGTTGTATAGCCATGTCAAAGAATCCGGTATTTGATGCTAGAACAAAACACATAGAGATTCAGTATCACTATGTGAGGGAACTGATCGATGAAGGTGAAATCTATATGGAGTACTGCCCTACAGAAGATAATTGTGCAAATATCTTCACTAAAGCGTTAGGGAGCGTCCAATTGAGCAAGCATCTTCAAACATTGGGTGTTGGCCCAATAGCTTAGTCAACATGAGGTGAACATTGAGGGGGGGTGTTGATATATGTCAATATCCACATCTTCATAATAAGTATTGTTAATTATATGGTAGCATAAATTAATGATTCTGACTTAAACGTCGATGAGGTCAAAAGAGATCGCGATGGCTACAAGAAAGAAGTTCTGGAATTTGGAATTACCTAAGATGACGTAAGCTAACTTGGATGCTAGCCACCCATGTGGTCAATTGTAGCCACCCATGTGATAAATATTGGTGGTCAATACTTTGAACATGGTTGGTGAAGCCAACCAAGATGGAAAATGTTTGATAGGAAGTCTCCTATGGCGGGCTAGCTGAATTCTATAAATAGGCATGCATTAGTTCATCATATTCATCCACAACACAACTCCAAACACAATCCTAAGTTGGTCTTTCTTTCTTGTAAGTCCAGAAGCCATTGAAGCTCTAATCTTGAGAGCGCAGGGTGGGACAATTATCTTGTACGTGTTATATTGAATTGTTAAAACGAGTAGTGTTGTCTTTCTACTTGATTGTTGTTAAGACGTTTCTGGGAAATTGGTTATATTCTTACAAGAAATGCCCATGAATAAGAGTCCCAACCATCACTACTATACATGGTCTGCATGGGTAACATTCTCCTGTCATTCGGCTCAGAATTAGGTACCACCGACAAGTTCAATTTCTCTTCTTGGGCACAAGTACGAGCAACGCTAAACAAAAGCGCGTAAGTCATTCCGTTTCGGACCTTAACTTTAGTCTTAATTGATGCTTCGTTCCCAAACCTTACTGCAAATGCTCCTTCAGGCACTACTAGCAATATGTCACCTTGTTGTTGACCTGAATTTATGTACTCAATGAAGCCTGAGAGTTCCCAGTTTGGTATAGCATGTGGGTCAGTCACTCTGGTCCCATCCATTTGTGATGCTTTTGGGCTGTGTTCAAAGTTTCCATTAGGCAATAACCCTGAAATTTTTGAAAAGCTCAAGAAAGTGTTAGAATGTTTTCACAAGTCTTATACAATAAATTTTGGGAAGAAAATGTTAATGATGCATCATAGACATTGGAGAATTCAAATAGTATTATTGTTACAATATAATAATTGCCTTCTTGTATCTCTGGGGCTCAAATACGCTGGGAGCTAACCCTTTTGAGGTCAGTCTTGATAAGTTTTGTGTCTGACTAACGTGGACTATGTCGCGTTAAAGTTGAGTCACGTATTCCTGAGTTTGACACCCCCTCAAAGAGAATTATTTTTCATCAAAATTGTCGTTCTCATACATGGCGGGTTTAAATCAGCTAGCTAGGATGTTAATTTTCTCAAGTTTAATAATGATAAGCGTGTTTGACTAGTTTATACCATATTTTTTTTTTACAGTAATGTGTTTTAAAATTTGACACCTCTAAAAAAATATATATAACTCGTCAAACGTAAAATTGCCTTTCTAATGGGTTTGGAATAGAAAAAACAATGGATAATCAGCTATACCACCCGGCTGTTAGATTCATTAAGTAGTTTGCTAACCACATGGATAAACGAAAAGCATGAGTTTGTTAGGGGTTGCTCTTTTAAGTGACCATCCGGATTCATCAAGCGAGAGGTCTCTGTGGAGTCCTATAAGCGTGTGGACTCACAAGCCTCTCATATAGAGACATAATCGTTCATTACATGTTGAAGAAAATTTTAAAATCTAAGAAATAAGAAATAGTACTTAAATTAACTCTAAGCCTCTGTCCAATCAAATAGCAAGATTTGTCCCTAATTACTGAGTACTGATTAGTAGGGCATTTTTAATGGGAGCTCTAAAATGTAAACTTTTCTATTTTTGAGTATTTTAAGAGCCCCATTTTGTTTAATAAAATGGAGCCTAAGGCTCTATTTTGACATCTTTTAAGTCAAAAGTAGTGGATTCTACGTACTTTTCCTATGAATAATGTTGTTTTTTGGGTCATAGGGCTTTAAAAATACCAAAAAATAAAAATATTTACATTTTAAAGCCTCCATTGAAGATACTCTAAGATCAGTTAGTAACTCAAGATTGTCTGGGACATTGTGAACATAGAGCCAATTGAATAGATTTGGATCGATTATAACGATACATAGACAAGAGATACAATGTGAACTAATCCAAATACTAAAGGAACAGTGAAATTCAACTGCATTTAAGCACTAATTCAGCCAAAGAAAAAAAAAATACATTTAAGCACTAGTACTCATCTTGTTTATGGGTTTAAAATGTCGAAAGCAAGTCATCCAAATGATGCATAGAACTGTTAGAAACTTGATATTCAATATTATAATTTTTTTTTTTTTTAATTCTAATCCTTCATGCTAGGTGATCAAGCATAGAACTATGAGTTCCAGGAATGCCAATGCAAAACTGCAAACTCAAAATGTGACTTCAATTTATTTACATTTTCCAAAATATGCTAACCTAGTTCAGGGCAGTCCGGGTGAATCTAAAATTTTGTTTTAGTGGAAGTTATAACATTAATTTTTTTTATAGTACAGATTAATTTGATTTGTGATATTAAAAATTCACATATTTTAAAAAAAATAGAAAAAAATATATACACATATTTTTAAAAGATTTTGAGGCTATGAAGGCCTCATTGGCCCCCATATACGCCCATAGGCCATGTCTACATTTAAGCTCAGTGAACTCGAAGTTACAACAAGAGATAAAAGCCTGAAAAAATATTTGAAATCGATATAAATAAAAAAAAAAGGTTGGAGGATTCACATAGTATGAAAACTAAGACAAGACATCTCTTATATATATATATTACGTATGTATACATCGGAACTTCTTTTCGAGCCTCTGATCAAACAAACACAAAAGTGAGATAGCTTACCATCAAGTATCGAGAAACCAACATGGAAGGTCGCCAAAAGTAGGACACAAAGTATAGTAAGCCTCTTCATTTTTGTGTTTGTGTTGTGTTAGTTTGTGCTAGAGATGATAGGAGGAAAGGGAAGGATCGAGTAAGAAAATGTTGGATCAAATTGTCGAGGTTGCAAGGGGTTTTTATGCATGTAATCACGTGAACAAACCCTCAACCTTTGTGGAATTAACAATACTTGCCATTGGAACTTCTTTTCGAGTTTCGGTTAATGTTAAGTAAAATTACATTAGATTTCTACTAATATTCCAACTTAGGCTCCGTTTGTTTGCCGTAAAATATTCTTCCGGAAAATATTTTCTTACTTTTACGGTGTTTGGTAACACCAAAAAATTGGTCAATCGAAAAACATTTTCCAATAAAAAATGATGGGCTACTTTTTAGAGATTTTTCGGTGTTTGGTAACACCGAAAAATATTTTCCAGTCAAAAATGGTAGGCTACTTTTTAGAGATTTTTCGGTGTTTGGTAACACCGGAAAATTGGTCAACTGGAAAACATTTTTCAGTCAAAAATGACGGCTAGTTCAAAATTTGGGAAAATATTTTTATTTCTTTGGGAGATGAAAATATTTTCCGGAACTTAACTACCCCTATTTTATGTGTATATATTTTTTTTTATAAATCTCATGTCGGAAAATATTTTTTATTGTATATCCAAACACCAGAAAATATTTTTCAGTATTCTATTTTCTAAAAAAATATTTTTCTCTAACAAGTTATTTTACGGCAAACAAACGGAGCTCAGGAAAATATCTTCCTCTGAAAACATTTTATAAGAAAACATTTTCTACTGAAAACATTTTCTACTGAAAACATTTTCCACAAGCAAGTTATTTTACAGTAAACAAACGGAGAAAAATATTTTATTTTCTAAGAAAATATTTTTTATTGAAAATATTTTTTACAAGTAAATTATTTTACGACAAACAAACGGAGCCTTAGAGTTATAAATTCATAGTACAGTTGCATGTCTTAATACATGTTCTAAGCCTGTTAAAAGACATGTAATATTTGTTATAAAAAAATATAAATTAAAACTCAAAATCTTTAATCACAATGTCTCATCACGAATTACTCTACTCAACTCTTGAGAACGAGAGTCTTGGGATTTGATTAAAGAAAAAGAAAATAATATATACCAAAAGAGGTAGTTCAAAATAGACTAAGTTCACGCATATTATTTTCTGCGATATTAGGCCTCCTGGATAAAAAAATAAAAAATAAATAAATAAAAAAGAGCCCAGACAACCTATGTGGACGTGCAATCTTCGCAGAAGACGAGGCAAAGAAAGAGATGGGCAACTTAGAAACGACATGGCCACACTTTGTGGGCTGGTTATGTACATTATTTGTTCACATTTAATGTTAATACCACATAAACGTTGTACTCATAATTTAAATTTAAAATTTTTAATGATAAAAATTATTATTCGATCATTAATTTTCTTAACTCTTGAATGTATTGTTGAGTACTTTTTTCATTTTTATAGTACGATAAAAGTCGAAATTATAATTTAAACTTAAAACCTCATATTTTAAAATATCACGATTTAAATATTTCACTCAACTCTTCTGTGCATGATCGAGTACTCTTCATGAGTGATGGTTTATACCATAGCCGTAATCTAAGGTATGGAATATTTTGAACAAAGGGACATCATTTATTTGTGATTGCCACCTTTTTAGGCAACATTGTATAGCCTTATTGCCTCCCTCACTTGGTGACGATCGGGCGTTGACTGCGTGTAACTGGTGTAGGTTGAACAAATTAGACCATTACTCCACGACACATGCATGCTCTTCCCTGCATTTTTTTATTTTTTATTTTTATTTTTATGGTTAGACCAAATGAGGTTCATTTATTATTTTCTTGAAACCAAAGTATGTCTTTACAATGTGTGCCTTCTGGGCAATTTCTTGTGTTGTCAAGCATTAGTTATAAAAAATAGATATTTTTTCGATACATGCATGCTCTTCCCTGCATTTTTTTATTTTTTATTTTTATTTTTATGGTTAGACCAAATGAGGTTCATTTATTATTTTCTTGAAACCAAAGTATGTCTTTACAATGTGTGACTTCTGGGCAATTTCTTGTGTTGTCAAGCATTAGTTATAAAAAATAGATATTTTTTGTTTCCTACTCACACGAGCTCATATTCTTATTTTTCTATCAATATTTAATTCTGGTCTTCCTCCGAAGCATATTTGGAAAGCACAGTACAATAGAGAGTCACGCCCCATTCGTTCTGCGCACAACAATCCAATCAGCTCTCCGGGTACTATGGTTTGCATTTCATGGTGTGTACAAAACCCATGAATGAATTCACCACCGTATGGCTGATCGGCGATTACTAGCGATGTCTTTGAATCTAGAAAAAATACAAAAATCGACTAAGAATCCTTTATTGGATCCGTCGGGACTGACGAGGCCTAAGATGATCATCTCATGGCTATTGAGAACAAATTAAACCGCGAAATTTCTTTGTTTCTGTATTTTCGAAATATGAGTGTGTGACTTGTTAGAATTGATCCTAGGGGGTTGATACCATTTTCTATGAGCAAATGTGTCCATACTTATTTAACATTAGAAATGCTTCTTCTATTCTTTTCCCTGGCGCTTATAGTTAAAATTGCACAATATTTGAAGAATCTTGTAGGAGGACAAGTAAGAGTGGCAATGTGACAAGACACATTTTAGTACGCAGATTGATTGACTAATTTCGATTTGATTGAACCACTTGAAAAATCCTTATCCCACTTTGAGTTTTGTTAGAATTTAATAACAGCGGTGTAACATCCCTTAGATCTACCATCCCAATGTAAATCTGCTTATGCCTCCACGAAAGAAAAAAGAAATATAGTTAAAATTGAATGACCAAATGGGACAGGCATTTTTCTCCCCTAGGTTATTGGAAAACATTCTAATCAATTCTATATAAGCCACGCACTTTTGCTTTTTAAGACAATGTTAACCCTCTCAAATTATTGTCCCCACATCGTGATACTGTAATATACAAGATTTTGAAAGTATAATCTTTTACAAAAATGTAAAGTTATTTTACATATAAATTTTAAAGTAGTTGTGACCATTTCTTTAGCCAATAATTAAGCGTCTGCTCGGAGGACCAACTAGGGAATGTTGGTGATGCTAGAGCCAAGCTTGAGATAACTTCCTTGACATTTCTGCTTATGATTTTCACCTAGTCCTCGCATTATCTCCAACTGTTCCTCTAAAGATTCAAACATTTCTCCATTTTCAAATCCATCAAGCAATGTTTAACAGTGTCGTTTTTCATTTTCAGTTTTTTGCTTTCAAGTTTCAAGAATTAAACTCTGAGTTTTATGTTTTTGTAGTAATATTTTAGGATGTCCCATAATGAGGGGAGACATAATACGAGTATTACAAGTTACCTGAATTAGTTATTTTGAGCTTACTTGATATTTCACCAATACAGTTTTTTAATACTACAATCCCTGATTTTAGATGAGACACATGTACAAAAAGTAAACAAATACTTAGATTAGCTATCAAATTTTGGCTAGAACCTAGCTTTAGGTAGTTGTGCATCCAAATCAAACTTGGTTGTCGTAGCTTTATTATTAAAGAAGGATAAAAATGCGAGAACTCCTTAAATCAATTGTTTGATAGCCTACATATACTATCTTTGTTTTTGTGTTGGTATATGTCTTTTATTTTGCCGCCTCTATAATTTCAATATATGCTCATTTATATTGCAAATCCGAAATTCAGACATTCACACAATTTTTTTTTTTAAAGACCATTCTCGAATCTACTTTATTGGTTAATTTGTAATGTGTAGTTACATGAGGAACAATATTGTAATAATACAAATGAAAGCTTCTTGCACTTTTCAAAACTCACAACCAACTATAAAGAAGTACGTTGTCGAATGCCAACCAACCTCACATCATCAATCACAGGACCACACAACGAGCCAGAGTTGTCACTCTTCATGTGATAAAATGTGCTAAGGAATCTGATCCTCGTACGTGTTGACACTGCCCTGAACTGGAGCTTGTAACGTTTGAATCCTCCTTTGCCTGTTAGACGATAACAATAAATAAATATAATTAATTTTTTTCTAATAATTTAAATTTTTAAATGAAGTAAAAATTTAATATGATATCAGATTGCAAATTATCAAAAGAATTTGGATTCAAGTTTTATCGTCATTTATTTAAAAATATTGAAATTGTTCACACGTAATATTGTCTGTCGTTGATCACAGTAAGTAAATATAGTGAATTCTTTTTTAACTATTTAAGTTTTTAAATAAGATGAAAATTTAATATGGTATCAAAGCGCATGTTATTAAAAAGTTTTGAATTTAAGTGTCGCCGATCCATTTTAAAACATAAAAACTTTCTATGTGCAATATTCAAAAAAGAATTCCGACTATATGTTAGGGGTGGTACTAAAATTTCAAGTTCAAGGTATGTACTCATAAAGTGTGAAGAGTTAGGAGGTACAGTCACAAAGGTAGAAGGGTTCAATATAATTGTGCTACATTTTAGTTTAAGTCTGTTCTTGTACACACAAAATATACTCATTTAAATGTGGCTTCAAAACATATGCTTAAAATAATAAATAAATATAATAAAATCATCGGTTTAAGCTTAATACCTGTGGATGTGTAGGGTACTTGAAGAATGGTCTTGCCAGTAGTTGCCTCCACCATCATTGAACCTTCACAAGAGTTTTTAGCATCACCAATGGAGAATGTGAGAGCATAGAATTTGCCTGGTACAGTCCTGACAACTTGTGCTAGCGCACTTTCTCTTCCGGCGATGAGTTCTACCGCGTGTTTGCCTTCTGGGACGGCGTAGTGAACTGAATCTATGTATTTCACTGCTTTGAGGGATTCAACAATCCATCCAGGGAGTGGAGAATGATCATCCTCGATGTGTGGAGGAACTAGAACACCCCAAGATGTTTTTGGGAATATGTATGGACCTTCTTCAAAGTTCCCATTTTTCAACATATTGTCTGTATTGATATGGTCATGGTTAGATCTTGAAAACAGTTAATTTTCTTGAAGAAACTATCTATTGAATCCATGAACATGTTTGTACAAGTTTGTGCAACTTTTTCCTTTGATCTGGATATAGGGGAGCTCTTGCGTCCGTCATTGACGGACATTAATGACGGACATTCATCCCTCATATCATGTGGCGCCCTATATTGGTGTGACTAACAAAGAGGCGGTCTTGGACCACAAAGAATGATATTTATAGAAGAAAGTCAGAATACCAGCCGATTGGTATTTTCTCTGGCCGTGGCTCAATCCATGCTGATAAGACTAAGAGAAGTCCTATATGGGAAAAATAGATACAAAGACCTTATTTTGGTAGGACTTGTATCTAATTAACTTATATCATCTATTCTCTAAACAAAATTATGTGTCTGGAAGTTTGATACTACTAATGCATAGACAAAGGGTTTCTTACGGGAATTTTTCGCTATAAAAAAGATATAAATATATTTCAGGTTAGGAGTGTTTGTGTTATGAGTAAGATTCAACGATTGTAAACTATCCACATTAGTTCGTAATAATTACACAATAACTCATAATTATTATATCTTACTCATAATATGATAACGTTATGAGTAAATTTATTTATGAGAATGAGTTTTTGGTTTGTTTTGTATGGGTAGCCAGATGCAGATCTAACATAAACTGTAGGTTGTAATAATGGGTCTTACAAGGTGTGCACCATAACGAATTAAATATTTTTGAACTTTTTTGACTCATAATTCATTGTGGTGTGTGTGTGTGAGAGAGAGAGACAGAGAAAGAGAGACATACTTATTGGTCGTCTGGGTGGATAGAGGGTCTTGAGAGCTACTGAATCAATGAGTGGGCCACAAGCTGGATCCTTTTCCTTTCCTGGATTTTGGATCACAATCTCAATTTCATTGGACTCTGCTAGAAATGCCCATGAATAAGAGTCCCAACCATCACTACTATACATGGTCTGCATGGGTAACATTCCCCAGTCATTCGGCTCAGAATTAGGTACCACCGACACGTTCAATTTCTCTTCTTGGGCACAAGTACGAGCAACGCTAAACGAAAGCGCGTAAGTCATTCCTTTTCGGACCTTAACCTTAGTCTTAATTGATGCTTCGTTCCCAAGCCTTACTGCAAAAGCTCCTTCAGGCACTACTAGCAACATGTCACCTTGTTTTTGACCTGATTTTATGTACTCAATGAAGCCTGAGAGTTCCCAGTTTGGTATAGCATGTAGGTCAATCACTCTGGTCCCCTTCATTTGTGATGCTTTTGGGCCGTGTTCAAAGTTTCCATTAGGCAATAACCCTTAAAAATATGAAAAGCCCAACAAAGTGTTAGAATATTTCACAAGGCTTGTTAGGAAAAGAATTGTAATGTTGCATAAAAGACATTGGAGAATTTAAATGGTTTATTGTTGTTACAATATCAGGATTGCCTTTTTTTTTTTTGCCAAGAATATCAGGATTGCCTTTCTTACATGTCTTGGGCTCGATCATATACGCTGGGATTAGTCTTGTTAAGTTCAGTGTCTGACTAACATATATTTTGTCTCATTCGAGTGGAGTCATGTATCTATGAGTTTGACAGTTTTTCAAAGAGAATTTTCTATCATCAAAATTGCCTTTCTCATACATCTTGGGTTTGAATCAACTAATTAGGAATATGAAATCGTTTGTCAGTCTTTCTGTTTGTTAGGAATTAATTACTCTTTTAAGTGACTAGCCGGATTTAACCAATAAAAGATCACTATAAAATTTTATAAACATGTGAATTCACACGCCTCTCATATCAAGACTTAATCATTAGAACGTGAAATCGTTTGTCAGTCTTTTCCGTTTGTTATTTAGTCTATGCACAACAACTTGGATAAATCTAGAAACTCTCTTTTCAACATAGGTATGCGAGTGCTTGAATTTTTTATGAGAAGGATATCAAGTGACAGCTGGATCAGGAACATCATGGGTACCAACTTGGTGCTGGGAAATGGGTTACATTGGAGTCATGCAAATAACTACCTTCTTACGTAATTCACAATTGTGAAATCTTGTTCATAATATTTTAAAATTACAAGTAAATTCATTTTCTATATATTTGACTGGATCCATTACAAGTTGAAGAAAATTATAAAATTTAAGAAATAAGAAATACTTAAATTCTAATTAAGCCTCTGTCCAATCGAATAGCAAGAACTGTCCCTAATTATTGAGTACTGATCGGTAAGATCAGTTAGTAAATCAAGATTGTCTAGGAAATTGTAAACATAGGACCAAATGAACAGATTTGGATCGTCTATAACATTATACTGATATACGAGAGATCCAATAATAATAAATTGATTCAAATCTTAAAGGACCAGTGATATTTAACTGCATTTAAGCACTAATTCAGCCAAAAATAAAAAATAAATAAAATTAAGCCCTAGTACTCATCTTGTTTATGGGTTTAAAAGCTAGAAAGCAAATCATCCAAATGATGCATGGAACTGTTAGAAACTTGATATTCAATAGGGTGAAGTGCATCAGACCCTCTTGTACTTTAGCGAAAGTGTACAACACCCTCCTATAATTTAAAAACCCCCTGAACTAATCCCTATGTTTTTTAAAAGTGCACAACACTCCCCTACCCTTAAAAAATTCGTTAAATTTAACGAAGAGTGTACTTTACACTCGTTAAGTGAGATTTTTTTTTATTTTTAACGAATTTATTATTTAAATAATTATATGAATTGACCAAATTATTTTTTTTTTTTTTGGCCTAAACAAAACAAAAGAGAGAACTGAAAAAAAAAATGAGGGTATTTACGTCTTTTTTACAAAATCCGTTAAATATGACCGATTTTATAACTGTAGGGGGGTGTTGTGCACTTTCGCTAAAGTATAAGGGGGTCTGGTGTACTTCACCCTATTCAATATTATAATTTTTTTTTTTATTCTAATCAATTGGATTTAGGAATTCTTATCAGTGAAAACTAAAACACATAATTTTTTTAACTATAAGAATACATTTTTTTTTAATGAGACATTTTTCTGAGCTAATGGGAACCTCTGATTCTAATCCTTCATGCTAGGTGATAAAGCATAGAACTATGAATTCGAGGAATGCAAATGCAAAACTGCAAACTCAAAATATGACTTTATTTACATTTCCAAAATATGCTAGCCTAGGTCATGGACGGTCCTGACGAATCTAAAATTTTGTTTCAGTGGAGGCTATAATACTAATATTTTTTATTTTTTTTTAAATTTTTTGTAATATTAAAAATACATGTATTTTTAAAAAAATAAGAAAAAAATACATATTTTTAAAAGATTTTGAGGCTATGAAGGCCTCCCTGACTCCCATATACATCCGCTCATATCTATATTTAAGGGCAGTGAACTCGAAATCACAACAAGAGATAAAAGTCTGAAAAAATATTTGAAACTTGAAAGCGATAAAAAAAAAAAAAAATGGAACATTCAAACATGCATAACAAATACTTACAAATATCACATAGTATAGGAAAACTAAGACAAGACATCTCTTATATATATTACGTACGTATACATGTATATTTTAACGTATTTCGTTATTGCCTCTCAAACAAACAAAAAAGATAAGATAGCTTACCATCAAGTATCGAGAAACCAACATGGAAGATCGCCAAAAGTAGGACACAAAGTATAGTAAGCCTCTTCATTTTTGTGTTTGTGTTGTGTTAGTTTGTGCTAGAGATGATAGGAGGAAAGGGAAGGATCGAGTAAGAAAATGTTGGATCAAATTGTCGAGGTTGCAAGGGGTTTTTATGCATGTAATCACGTGAACAAACCCTCGACCTTTGTGGAAATAACTATACTTGCCATTGGAACTTTTTTTCGAGTCTCGATTAACGTTAGGTTCACGTTAAATTTACATTCTAATTTAATATTACAAACTCATAGTGCAGTTGTGTGCCTTAATACATATTCCAATCCTGTTTACTTATAGTGCAATTACGTATCTTAATACATATTCCAAACCTGTTAAAGGACAGATAATATTTATTCAATGTGTATTCGTGAAGAATCTCATTTTTCAATTATTTAACTATTTTATTTTATCATGTTCAATGTTAGCCAGATTTTTGTTATAAAAAGTGTATAAATTTAAATTCAAAATTTTAATTCTAATAATTTGTTATTTAATCACCGCATACAACTCTCGACAACGAGAGTATGGGGATTGAAGAAAAAGAAAAGAATATATACCAAAAGAGGTAGTTCAAAATAGACTAAGATCATGCCGATTACGAATATATACTACAATATAATAAATCCAGGCAACCTATGTGCACGGTCAATCTTCGCAGAAGACGAGGCAAAGAAAGAGATGGACAATAAGGCTCCGTTTGTTTGCCGTAAAATAATTTATTTGTGTAAAATATTTTTTGTGAAAAATGTTATTTTACAGGGCTCTGTTTGTTTGCCGTAAAATAACTTGTTGGAGAAAAATATTTTACTGGAAAATAGAATACTGAAAAATATTTTCTGGTGTTTGGATGTGCCGTAAGTTTTGTAAAATGTTTTCTTCTCCCAAAGGACATGAAAACATTTTACATAATTTTGTACTAGCCGCAATTGTTGACCGGAAAATATTTTACGATTGACCAATTTTTCGGTGTTACCAAACACCGTAAAATTAAGAAAAAGCAGCCGCAATTTTTTACCGGAAAACATTTTACGATTGACCAATTTTCCAGTGTTACCAAACACCGTAAAATCCGAAAAATATTTTCCGGGAAAATATTTTTCGGCAAACAAACGGAGCCACACTTTGTGGACTGGTTATGTACATTATTTGTTCACATTTAATGGTCTAGTATACATATAATTTTTTTAAGAAGTTGAAGTTATGATTTAAATTTAAAATATTTGATTATAATAGATTAATATTTTATTATTTTATTTAATTTTTAGATGTATTGTTCAGTATTTTTTTTTTGGCAATACAATAAATACTGAAGTCATAATTTAAATTTAAAATTTAAAATTATAACGAGTTACGATCTGACCATTTTATTCAATTCTTAATGTATGATTGAATACTCTTCACGATTGATGGTTTATACCATAGCCGTAATCTAAGGTATGGAATATTTTGAACTAAGGGACATCATTTATTTGTGATTGCCACCTTTTTAGGCAACATTCTATCACCTTGTTGCCTCCGTCGGTTGGTGATGATCGGGGGTTGACTGCGTGTAGGTGCTGTAGGTTGAAGAAATTAGACCATTACTCCACGACACATGCATGCTCTTCCCTGCATTTTTTTAATTTTTTTTTTTATTTTTATGGTTAGACCAAATGAGGTTCATTTATTATTTTCTTGAAACCAAAGTATGTCTTTACAATGTGTGCCTTTTGGGCAATTTCTTGTGTTGTCAAGCATTAGTTATAAAAAAACAGAGTTAAAATTGCACAATATTTGAAGAATCTTGTAGGAGGAGAAGTGAGAGTGACAATGTGATGAGACACATTTTAGTACACAGATTGATTGATTAATTTCAATTTGATTGAACTATTTGAAAAATCTTTATCCCACTTTGGGTTTTGTTAGAATTTAATAAAAGAGGTATAATATTCCTTAGACCTATCCCAATATAAATCTGGTTATGCCGCCACGAAAGAAAAAAGAAATATAGTTAAAATTGAATGACCAAATGGGACAGGCATTTTCTCCACTAGGTTATTGGAAAACATGTTAATCAATTCTATATAAGCGACGCACTTCTGCTTTTTAAGACAATGTTAACCCTCTCCAATTATTGTCCCCTCATCGTGATACTGTAATATACAAGATTTTGAAAGTATAATTTTTTACAAAAATGTAAAGTTATTTTACATATAAATTTTTAAGTAGTTATGACCCTTTCTTCGAAACCGGTGTAGTAAAACTTATCTGGATGTCCATAATTTGGAGAAGTTAATTATATTCACACAAACAGAGGCAAATATACATGGGTGCAGCCCCCAAAAAAAGGTTAAAAATTATGTGTATTTTTTTTATAAAAAATAAATATTTATATATTTTTAGTTATATTTTTAGTTAAAAAATTTAATTAACCTCCACTAGAAAAAAAAATATACTCATATAATTAAAGAATTGTGTATTTTTATCTTTAAATTTTTGGATCCGTCCCTACACACAAAAGAGGGTTGATTAAGGCACAATGGCACATGTCGGATCGAATTGTTTGGATCTTTGGAGAAGGTAATTGGAGTTCAAGATTTGTCTAGGTGGAACATGAAAAATTTATCCTTAAAACTATCTGGAAATTACTGTACAGATATTAAGAAAGCCATTAGTCAACTAATTGTGGGATGAGACAACTAAGATTTGGTTCTTGGCAACCCATGGGCAACTAAAATATTTTTTTCTTTTTGACGATGAATACTTCTAAAATTAAAAATTTCATGATATAACACAAAATTTTAATGTATATTTCAGTTCGATAAAAGTTTAAATAATATCTCTGATGAGATGACAACTAAAGGATTTTGACTAAGGAAAAAATTTGTTTTTTTGGAATCTAACTTGCGGCATCCTCTTCTCACAATGTCCTCTTGTTGGTTTTTGGTCGGCAATAATTCCATAATTTTTAACACAAAGTCATGTGCAATAAGTGACTGGACAAGTAATGAGTGGCAGCTAGGCTATATACATTATAACATTTTCTTTTCATTTTAAATTATCCGCTGAAAAGATTTTGTGCTTCATTTTATCCACTCTTTTAGCTTTAACAAATTTTCATTTTTAGTTGGGCGAAAATGAAAATATGTTAAACTAAATTGGTAAAACGGTTGGAATGGTAAAATGAAAAAACAAAAAATTATTCAATAGGCTATTTGAAACGACAATAAAATAAAATAAAATAAAGTTTATTTGTTTTTTTTTTAACGTTTGTGTAAATTTAGTGGCTTGTGGGATATTTATCTTATTTTATATCATACAATTTTAATTTTTCCTAGTTATAAAAAAGTTTCTATTAAAACTAACAAAGTGAGTTAAAAAAAAAAACAAAAAAACAATTTAGTGGAAACTCAAAGGGAAAATGGGGCAAAAGGTCCCTATTATTTTTTTAAAATTTTAAATATATATATATTATTTAAAATTAATTAATTTAATCTTTATTATTTTTTTAAAAAAATTAATATAATTTTTATTATTTTCATATAAAATTTAAATTAATCAATTATAACTAAATTAATTTTTTTTAAAAAAATAATAAAAATTAAATTAATTAATTTTGAACAATAAAAACGAATTTAAAATTTTAGATAAACAATAAAACTTATTTGTGCAATTTTTTCCAAACTCGAACCTATCTCAACCATCTCAATAGTTTTAACTTGGTATATGCCATAGACAAAATCGACTTTCACGAAATACAAGTTGAGGTCCACTACATTATTTCAACATATACAAGAAAACAAATCAAACTCCCACTTTGTGTAGTTTTAAACATTATTAATACAATTCAAATTCTTCTCTCTAAAGATATTGTGAGATATTCAATTTTAAACAAAAATATTAATTCCTCTAAAAAAGTAACATAACAAACGCATTATCTATAAGAGCAGAAAATATAAAAGATTCCGAGAAATCGGTTAAAACATACCTTGTAAAATCCACAAAAACACAAGTGGTTATACTAAAAATAACACGTGCTACTATTACATACAGCGATATAATATGTATCACCATCTAAAATGATCAAGCTCAGTCCGTCGTTTGTAAGAAAATTCTAACATTATGCATCGACTAGTACGACAACGGGCACGCACATTATACATACAATACAAACATAAATACGATTTGAATAATCCCCCGTCACATATAACATTACAAAACAAACGACCTAAATACAACTAAACACTGCTCTTTACAGAAAAAGCGCAACCTTTTATTTCCAACAACAAAAAGTAAAATAGAAATTCACAAACTTTTTAAGTCGACAAATTGATAAGTTGATGATTAAAATTTGGGAAAAAAATATTAAAATCATCTTCTGGTGGGGCCCATGTACAAGTCAACGACCATTACGTGGCGAGAGATCAGAGGCCAGTCGAGAAGCGATCGCCGAGTGGTACATGATGTCATGAAACGTCGACGTTTCCGCAGTCTTCTTCCTCAGTTCCTTAGCCTTCTCTTCAGTAAAACAACCTAACCCAAACTTGGATCTGGGCTTGGGTCCAACCCGGCCCGACATCTTCTGATCGGCCTGCTGGGCTAAAGTCTCCTGACCCATATGGGTCTTGGAAGACCCGTTAATGTAGTCCGGATCAGATGACCAACCGAAGAGTGGGGTCCACCAGTTAGAACCCAAAGAAACCGAAGACGATGAAGATGATGATGATGAAGATGGTTTGTGGTGGGTCGGGCCGGGCTTAGGTGAAGCAGAGGAGAGGATCGGAGCTGTACGGAAGCATGAAAATGTGGTGGCCATTTTTTTTTCTGAGTTTTTTTTTTCAAGCTTTTTTGCAGTTTAAGCTTTCTTGAAGGTGGTGATGATTATGGGTGTAATAGGAAAATAAAAAAGCGAAAAGTTAGGCGAAGTGGATAAGGTTGTACAGGTGGCATTTTCAGAGTGTGCTTACTTTTCCAAGTACGCAATTTTGTTTTTTTTTTTTTTAATTTAAGAGGGGACTAATATTAAATTGTATAACATATATCAAAAAATGACGTGAAAATTAATTTTGATATTTATCATATTTAGATCAAAGAATATACTACTAAACTAAAGGATAGATTATAATTTTGTATTTTTTTAATTTTAGCGAGACTTAAAGTGTACAATAAATATTAAATAATATCATATATGATAATTAATATAATTATTTTTCTCAATTATAACGAAGAATATACTACTAGACTAAAGGCGGGGTCACAATTTTGTTTTTTGCTTTTCGCTTTTTCACTTTTTGGTAGTTTAGTGAAAACGACGAGATTGGATTGGATGAGGTGACGTGGCGATGGCTAGAGCAAGAGATATTTTTGTGATGTGATCATTTTGGGCTGGTAAGTATAAAGCAGGCTTTTTAAAGTTGGTATACATAAAACTCTAGGCCCAACATAGGCAAATGATACCTTCAGGGTCTTAACGGGCGTGCTCAGCTCTTATTGTTCTTGTCAGGTTTTTTTGGTCATATTGTTACTAGTCTTACGGGCCGGTTTCGAACTACTGGTTCTTGATAAATAGAATAGTGAGATGTGTCTTTTTTTATATGATTTTTTTTTTTTTTGGATCTCATTGTTCTTTTTGTGCGTCTGTAAGTACGATCCTAATGAGATTGATCAAGTTAGGGAGGGTCACTTGTGGCATGTATCAGAAATCGGCCAAATGATGGTAGAGATTAAGATATTTCTATAATTTGAAGGTATTTTTAGAATTTTGAGATTTGGATCAACGATCCAAATTTAAAAAAATAAAATAAAATGTTCTAATAGTCTGATATAAATGATTCAGTAGTTGGATTAAAGTTTGGCCTTAAAAAAAATCAATACCTACTGCAAACTTGCATTCTTCCTCCAATTATAAATAACTAGTTTTCTGCGTGCTTCAATGTACGTAAGCATCTATGGATGTATCTCTGAACTTAAAAGACAAAGTGGGTGCAACACGTGGACTTTCAAGAGACTTACCTATCTTAGTATTACTGTTGTCCAAGCACATTTAGCTTCGGAGTTCAAATGTGATTCGGTGCATTAGTACTGGTAATATGCATCTCAAAACTTCGTCAACACAAAAATTTGAATGCTGAAAACTGACATTCTCAGAAGTAATTTCATTACTAGCTTTGCCTGTTTATTAGCAATCCTACTCCATTCTACAGGCTGACACTGTATTTACAATGTTTACCTTCCTCATCGAATGTACACGAACCAAACCAAACTAAAGTTTATCGCACTAGGTTGGATCGTCTAAAATATATACATATATATATAGAAAGAGCTAGCATTGATTATTCTTGTGACAGTTGACACCAAGATGAACTTCATTGTTATCTTCAGCATGATTCGCTATTTCTCACTCTGGTTGTATTTCCCCTGGATGAACCTGTAACTGAAATTATGCATTATCCTTAGTTCAAATCTATCTTTTCCAAAGAAAAGTCATAACTTATACCGTTTGAAAGGCGCTCCAGCCGTAATGATAACTGGATACAATCGTTCTTTCTTTGCGGTTAGATAAAACCCACATTTTCATCAACTAATAGTAACTCATATTTTACCTGAGGACGCCTGTCTTGGCTGATACTTGCAGTCCTGAGTTTCAGCTCTCCTCTGCTGGTTGTCAATTCGGCTAATATCTCAGCATCACAAATATCCATCTCTGCCTCTGCATTTCCAAGATAAGGTACTTCCCTATCCTGATAATGAATTCGCAATTTGCATGTTATATTCAAGCACATTAAAATTCTATTGTACAGAGAACGATAAGATTTCTAGCATACCCTGAGAGAGAGGCTGAGCGAGCGCTGTGGAGAACCAGCAATTTCTTCATACTCAGCAGCATCCAGATCTTTCAGATGATGAGGTGGAAACAGCTTTGGAAGTAGACGCTGTCTTACGCTAATGAGCAGGAAAAATGGCAGTGGGAAGAGAATACCGGCCATAGGTATCCAAGTTACTCCGAAGCACACTAGAAAATATACAAACTGGAACAGCGTGAAGATTGCAATGTATCTGAATAGTACTGACTCCACAAAAGAGGCATGAGCTCCCTCAAGGACCCTGGGATCATAGTCATATAGTTAGGCCAGGAAAGCGATAATTTATTTGCTCAATTCGGGTAGATGTTCTATTTGTATTACAAAAATCAGTGAAGAGATTGACTGAATTGTTTTCTGATGTACTATTGTACATTGTATTGCTAGGTTGAGAATGAGCTTACTTGTAATGCCGTCCTGGTGTGATGAAGAGAAGTAATATCCTTTCCTATAGTTGATTTCCAGGGAGGCTGTCAATAGCCATGTAGGCGAAATATCCCCAAAGAACTGATGTTGGTATCTTCTTTATGACAGGCATAGCGCATACTGATGCTGCCACGAGAAGTGACTGCAACAGATTGCTGACTCTCTGCTCGTTAACACGGACAGGCAAATAGGCATCGATCACTTTCTCAGGATCAAACGTGTTCTTTTCTAACCCGCCTTCATCTTCACTTTTCATCACTGCCTCTTTTAAGTTTTCCAACTCTTTAGCTACTGCTATCTGCATTAAGAATTAACCATGAGGTCGTTCTCCAATAAATCATTCAGCTCACAACAGAATTTGGGAGAATTCAATCAACATCTATGGCATATAAGACATGAAGGATGTACTGATATCTTGCCTCAGATCATTCAGAAAGTGATTAATAGTTGATGACTTAAAAAAAAATTAGATCAAATCAAGCACAACTTAAATATATTGTAGTTCTCTTTTAAAGAGATAAGGCGTATTTTGTCCATTAATGCAGGACGTGAGAGCAGGATTTGGATTTATTCTTTTCTTGATTCAATAAGTTAATATAACGATAAATAGAAGAAGATCTTGCTGGCAACAGGTTAATGAAACTTTTAGGTAAAAGAGGCTTACAATAGGAGAGCTGTCTATTTCTACAAACACATCTTGCATCTTGCCATAGATTTCAGAATTGCTAGCATTCTGCTTTATGCTTTCCTTGGCACTCTGAACCATCTTCCTTTGAATCAGCTGATGAACCGGAGTGAAATTTCAGCGTTCAAAACATTTAAAATCCTTATCCATCTCCCAAACAAAGAAAAAATTAAAAATTGTTATGTTGGAGACCGACCTGCCTTCTGAGAACAGTTAAGTTTTTCGTGTGCATTGGAGACTGGGGCAGGACCCCATTTGAAGGGGGAAGCCCGAGCAAACCACAAAGTAAAGTCTGAGAATAAATATCGACACATGTTAGCCTTGACAATGATACATGTGAGCAATGGAAACCAACAGTAGAAATAAAGACAGATACCATAAATCCCAGCAAAAAGATGTCGTAATGATAGGCAGAAGGCTTCTTGAGATTGAATTCCTTCTGTTGTGCCATCTGCGAAGCAACACTATGATCGAAGAAATAAAAGTCCGGCAATCATCAGAGCTGGGATAAAGGCTGCAAAGATGTATGCTGGAGGAACCTGTCCCATATCCTGCAGTTTGATTCATGTGAAGTTGTCAATGGTCATAGAATATAGTATGGCAATTAGAATTGTGAATCGATAGAATCTGGAATCATATTCTAATCGAGTATTGTCTGCAGAGCGAATAGCTTTAACATCTAGTAGACTATAGTTTCTGCTGGAATTTTTCAGATTTTTAACAGCGATATACCTTGATCACTGTCCAATGGTGCAACGATGCTGATTCCCAAGGAAGGGGACTATAGAGCCTCCTGGGAATGCCGGATGGAACTTTACTCGGTGTACAAAATGATACTGCTGTCCACACGACAACCATTAGAGGAACCCCATAGTCTTCAATGAAGCTTCTGAACCACCCTGGTTTTTTAGCAAAGTATTAACATTCAGATCTCATACCATGGTAACTCTCAATCTCTTATGATAAACAATCAAGAAATTAGATATGTGTTTCACTAACCTGTGCCGTACCACCATGACCTCGCCCTTCTACTTCTTAAGGCAGTGTAAAGCAGGCCGAATGAGAATACAATTCCCAGCAGACCATTTGTGTAAAGCCACTGGAATTGATACTCCTCCAAATTCAGGTTCTCACCCTTGGGGATATCAAACTCACTCACCATTCCCTATGTCGAAAAATGGAAAGGAATCAGTTAGTAGGTGCCGAATTCATGTAAATTATTAGGTTCTTATGCTCTGAGTACCTTAATTGCCTCTTGAATAAAAAGAGCAGAAATCAACATGCCAAAAGTTTCCCCAGCAATCCTGGTAAATCTACTTATAACCGCGCACGCGTTAAATATTGCAAGGAGGAACAACAGGAGAGCTGTCCACACACAAACCCTGCAGAAATAAACGAAGTTACATCAGAATTCCACAGCACCTTTGTTGAAAGTTTATACATGAAGCGAAACTCCAATACCATCCCGCCCATGCCATGTAAAGTTCTTGTCCTAGATCTTCCCTGTCTTTGGCAAAGTTGTACAGATAAGTGTACATTATAATAGTAGACTCTGCAATGCCGACTATCATAAGAGGTTGTCCACCAAATATGGAGTGTATGATTCCACAGATAGAAGTTGAAGCCAAAGTTTCAACTGTGCTCATGCTTCCATCTATTTCAAAACACAACAAATGCTCCACATATTAGTAAGAACCAAGAAGGAAACAAGATTTCACTTCATTTTCTGTATTTCTTTACAATTAACACTTGATATTGACCGATTAATGCATTAAACAGGACCTACCGGTATCTTTGTTCAATTGTTCTCCAAATGCAATCACGGGGAGCGCAGAAGCGAAGAAGATATAAGTAGTCGGAGCCAATATCCTGGAAAATGCAAAACAGGAAATAGTTAGATTACAGAAAATAAATCATCTCCAGGATTGCATTCAGAGTGCAGAGAAAAATACCCGAGTCCTGAACGAATTCCAGCAATCCAGTCTTGCCTATACAAGCTGCTCTTCCCTTGACATCGCGTTCAATACCTCTGAATGGAGCTCTGATATGCTCCATTGCTAATTGAAGTGAAAACTTTCAATAAGATTGATCTCGCGGAACCTAAAAAATCCCCCTGAAAAAAAAAGGAAAGTATAAGAACAAATTATTTTATAGGCCTGCAACTCTGAATAATTCCTGTCAAGCATATGCTATTGCAGTCTTGAGGTATAGAAAATATAATCAAATATGCATCAATGGTTTCTTAGTATTTCAAACAATCATCTATCTATCTTCAAGTACTTAATAGTCTAAATATTGTTTGTTCATGTAGACATAAGCATACACTCGGGAGCCACGATTCTGTGGTCAGCACAAGCACTCATATGGTGAGGGGGCTTAACAAATCTAATATATCTAATACATTTTTTTCTTCTTTTGAAAAAAAAAAAAAGATTTTTTTTTTTTCTAGGTCATGGCGTGCATGTATACACCCTCAAATAAACGTGGCTCCCCTATTGCAGATACAACACCTGGAATTGCTATTGAACTCAAGAAAGTTGACAGAGGAACGAAAGGAGAGGAACTTCATTTATCATCTTGAAAGCCAAAAGACATGAAAAGCCATTGATGCACAATGGAAGAAGCTTAACAATGAAACCATCAAGTAAAAGCTCTCTTGACTACAGATACCATCTATTATCGTCACCCCCACCAAACTACTAAGCTAGTGATAATCTCACATGCATGTATGAACAAAATTGCATTTATTATGCATAGCAAAGCTTTAGCTATGAAATCATTATTACAAGGCTTGCAAAATTTTGTTTCCAGGTGATGAACCTTATAGTGCAATGCATGAAGATATTATATCAAGAACATGATGATCGTTGACAAATTTTTACCTGATATTTTCTTTGCAAGTTTCTGAAAAAGAAGTTTGTATGTTGCTCTTCACTGTGCACTCAATGGTTCAATTCCAGGCCCCTTGGCAGACATTGGCAAACCTTCTTCTTGGTCTTATAAATGTACTTAACTGCTCGTAACGTTATGATAAATAACCATGATACAATTATAATAATATAATTTAAACAGTACAGTACTATTAAATTATTTTTATAATATAAGTTACGAGATCTGAATTTATTAAAAAGGGTAAATACTCAATTTAGTCAGTTATCTTTAAGATTTGTGTCAATTTAATATATATCTTTCAAAATGTACTTTTTTAGTCCTATATCTTTAAGGTTTGTGTCAATTTAGTCAATATCTTTCAAAATGTACTCTTTTAATCATGTATCTTTACCATTTTGTCTCAATTTAATCCTTACCTTTCAAAATAGTTGAGGACTAATATGAATTATCATGACAAATATATATATTAAATTAGGACAAATAATAAAGATACAGAACTAAAAGGGTACATTTTGAAAGATATGAATTAAATTGAGATAAATGATAAAAATACAGAACTAAAAATGTATATTTTAAAAAATATGAACTAAATTGATACAAATTTTAAAAATAATAGATTAAATTAAGTATTTACCCTATTAAAAATACCAATGACAGACAAAGTGGGGTCCTAATTTTTGATTTCTGACCACCAAGAATCTTGCATAGTTTACAATTGGCTAGCTGGCATGACCTACAACTAAAACTTTATACTATAATGAACAAAAATTGAGCACGGCGTTGACTTCTGTTTGAAACAATTTTCGACTGATACGATGAAAAGGCCAATAATTCTGAATTAGTATACAGGAGTTATGTTTAATTTGTATATCTTAACAGTTTAGAAACACCGAATTTTCGTCGTAATGTTATATGTTATGAAAGAATTTAAATTCGTATGTAAAGAGATAAAAATAAGGAAATTTTACCCCTCGATATACTTTAATTACACGTATCATTTTGCTTAATATTTACAAGAGTTTGACATTAAATCAAGAGTTCTTACTCTACAAAAAAGGTAAAGTATCATTCAAGTGATGTGAAGCATAACTCTTTCTTATATTTTACATAAGTTATTGGATCTACCAGTTCAGTTAGGAAGAAAATTTTAACTGACTTTTGTATTTCTTGATAAGTCACGTTTCTAAGTTCGAAAAACATGTACATGGCGTTGGAGACTATCCTACCGAGTAGCTGGAGATTGATTAAATACTTGTTCATTAGCTCAAAAATAAATCTACTTATAATGTTACAATATTAATGTGAACAATTTTCACTTGTAACATTATCTATTATCAAAGGATCCTAATTAACTCTTTTAGCTCACCAGTGTGTGGCATGGCTATGTGTGAATATCAAGAAGCAGTGGAAAGTTTTCTTGTTTTCTAAACTTCTTATGGGAGGAATTCACCTTAGAAAGCACCATATTGGATCTTATTTCAAGGTTATAATTTCATGGTATAATAGTGCATTTCAATGCATGTTTCAAATCAATCAAAGATTAGATAATATTTTATCACGAGAGGGTGCAAGTTTGAACTTGGAACCTTTGGTCTCATAAGTCACTATCCGATCACTTTACGCAACTTTTGGTGGCACATTCTATCTACCCCAAAGATATGAATCCCCAAGTAGAGTGGCGTGTCCTAACATATGCTTTAAGTTAGTCAAAGACCAATAATATTTGTGATAAAATAACATAAATTTAAATTCAAAACTTTTAGTAATAACGAATTGCTACTACTCGATCACTCCACTTAAACCTAATTATTTATTCTATTTCATATTGTAAAAAATGAGTTTCACCCTAATAAACAGCAATAAAGCTGATTGCGTCACCATGAGTAGGAGAATAAAATATGGTTGAGAAATGAAGACCTCGAGATTTATTAAACTTTTGTCATTTGTCATTGATGAATGAAATAAACTTTGTGACGAGTATTTATTTGACTCTTATAATACCAGTTTGCAAATCTAGACCAGTGATTTAAGATGTTTAATTAAAGAATTATATATTGAAAATACATTATCATAATTTTCAATTGTATGACGCTTGCGAATTTTTTTTTTTTTTTTAATGAAGTGAAAACTCAATTGACGGAATATGATCGGCAGAGTCCGACTACCCCTGATAAACCTTCAAGTGTAACGGTACGTCCCAACTCCCAACACGTATACCAATTCAATCAAAAGTATCCAAAACAAGTTGCGTAAATCGAATCTGAGAATATACCGCATCCGACACTCGCTTGGGGACAAACGAATTCTCTTTAACACTTACGAATCTTTTCTTTATCGTGTTTAATATTCCTCTCGTTTGTCATTTATGAGATGCTAGTTAGATTTTTTTGTTTTTACTTGTTGCATCATATGTCAGATAATGTTTATTTATGAGAAATAAAACTAAAATCTAATAGTTATATCCTGGTGATTGAGACCGAGAATATAGAAGAAAAATGACTTACGAGACAAGTTTCTCGACACTTTCAAATTTTGAATGTCTTTGTATTACAAATATTATTTAACTTTTAATTAATTTGGAGTATAAGTTGGGCTGAATTACTGCACCACGAGATTTATAACATTAAGACAGATTCAATATAATCCTACTTAGAACGAACTTCTCGTCATTAAAAAAAAAAAAGAATGTTTCTCAGTGCCAGAAGATTATAGTTGACAATCAAGACAAACTAAGGCTAGCAATAGTGTCACTTAATTGAATGGCAACGCATTATACTGTCTTCTCTCGACCCTTTCAATTATAAGTGTCGATACAATCACGTACCAAGCTTAGAATTTTAAGTCCGCAAAAGAGATCATTATAATGTGTTTAAAACTAACAATTTTTGGACTGAAATTTATTAATCCAAAATAATTGACCCAAATTACTATATAAACTTACAAGATTAACTTAGAAATCACTCTTATATTCTGTATTACATCACATGGATATAGAAGAAAAACAAGATCCTGTCTTGAGCTGCTACTAACCCTTGGAAAGAGGGATTTTGTGGTTTTTTAATCATTCAAGAGATCTTATAAAACTATGAGATTGATGTGTGTGTGGGGTATGAGTATTACATACACCGTGAAACCTCTCGCCTCACAGTCATTGACTTCTCATCAATTGTAATATGTCACATGATAAAAATAAAAATAAATTGATAATATGAGTTATAGTAATAGCTTTGAGTTAACCATTTAAATTAGGAGATTAGAGGTACAAATAATTATTCTTAATCTTATAATGCTAGTCTCACTTGCAAGTTAGGAGCATAACATAATGGTATCATAGTCAGTATTTGGCCTGAATAATTGTGTCTTTGACAAGGATGTCGAGTTCTCAAGTGATAGAAAGGGTAATTGTAGTGTCTCACATTGTAAATGATTCACAAAATTAAATCTCAATTGTTAAGTGGTTATTATTTTGGTCATAAAAACATTGTAAGATTTTCATATAAATACCCAGGCCCGAGGCACAGTTTCAACACACAATAAAGCCATTTTATAAACACTTGCATTCAAATCTCCATGCATAGAGAGAGTTCTACATTATTGATTTGTTGGTTCTTGCCGTTTAGTGTGCTTTTATTGTGAAAATAAGATCGTAGTATTATGAGAGACTTGTGTCGAAGATTGTGAGCACTGTAAGAAAATAATAAAAGTCTTAAAAGAAATTAAGTCCGACTAAGTCACGTCCATTTTCATCTATCTTTATTTCTGTAATTCAGTAAGATTCTTTAGTTTATGCAATTTATTATATTTTGGTTTGCAGTTTCTGATTTTCTTTTTTTTTTTTCTGCTAAATAATCTAGTTTGCTCTAACACATGTAAGTGTGTATCACAGAATGTCATATTAGACTCATGTATTTATCTCCTTTCAACGAAACATCATTCCAAATTACACCCCTTCATATTTTTGGAAACTGTTTTTATATAATACGATAAATTATTATTTTTTTTTTTTCCCCTCAAATACACCTCTCTATTTTTTAAAAATCCAGTATTACCCACCAAATTTCTAAAAAGTCAACATTGTCCAACATAACAATCAATGAATCCTATGCAAAAGCACTTTTAACTAAAACTCTACAACTCAAAAACTAAAATTTCATAGCTAGACCAAACAGAGTTTTAGGCTCTGTTTGACTTAATTTTTGGATATTCAAAAGCACTTTCTGTGACTTTAAAAGTTAAACTTAACTGTTTGGCCCATTTGTGAAAGTACTTTTAGGTAAAAACTGAAATTGAAAAAGTTAAAAACTAAGAAGCTTCAAATTAGAGCTTTTCAAAAAAGGCTTTTCTGAAGCTGTTTTACATAATGCGGGAATCCGTTTTTCTTTTTCTTTTTTCAAATATACCCTCCTTATTTTTTAAAGTCTAATATTATCTCAAAAATTTTAAAAGCACAAGCTTGTCTAAAATAGGTCAAACAGTCAACGGTTTTTGTTGAACAACACTTTTAGCAAAAACTCTATAACTCAAAAGTAAAAATTTCACAGGTACGCTAAACAGGGCCTTAGTCTGTTTTACAAGAATTGAATTCTCAATACTTTGAAAATTCTTCAAAATTCAATTCCTCGAGATTTTTAAAACGAAAATTTCATATTCTTGTAGTCATCTAAATATACGAATTTTGTTTGGCCAATGAAGATTCCATGTCGTAGCGCACGCATACAGATAAATATTTATGTAGAGATCAGCTAAAATTGAACTTTCAGCAATACTTTATTATCTACATTGCATCTATTGCCCAAATCTCCCATTCTTTTACAACTTTTTTTTGGATGAACTACTCACAACGTTATGGCGTTCATCTTGACGCAACAAGTTCCGTGACAAACTTAATATACCGTAAAAATGAATCTACTTATAATATTATAATATTATTAATAAAATTTAACAGTTATAAATTATTAATACTCGTAATATAAACATTATGATATTATAAAAAAATCCTTACTAATAGATAGTTACACCTAAATCATAAACATTGGAGACTGATGCCCTTTCCCATCTCCACGTCTTGCATTTAATCTTATATACTGAAACATTTATTCTCATTCATTAGAGTTTACTGAGTCCAAATATGCCGCTATACATATCACTTCAAAATTTATACAAGAAAGAAAAATTCTTCCATATAGCATTCAATCACAAGAAATACAAGCTTAACATATGAACGAGATTCAAAAATAACCTATTAGTGAATTACTCTCATAACAATTGAGAGATCAATATCCGAATCTCATAAGACGTGGAGACAGGTGGGGGTAGAGGGAAGAAAAAGCTTAACATATGATCGAATGGAGAGTACTACAATCTATGACTTGCACAAGGTTACTTGGTTCACAATATAACATTATCACACAACGTGCTGAGTACTTATTTTTTCCAAGCTTTCTCACTAATCAGTGTCGAAATATCTTATGACCAAAAGAACTCCATCTAAAAGAGGGAAAATTTTGACCCAAAAACAAAAGAGGGAAAACTCTTAAAAAGTAGCAAAAGTTATTTGGTCCGCTCGGGTTGACCATCAATCTACTCACATATAAGTGAACCCTACACCCATGTATTTAGCGCAGATGATCAGCTTGTTCTAAGAATTTTCAAAAAAGTAGATCTAGCTCTAATATAGAGTGGGGCCCACCCCCACACTCACAGGATCATCCAGCTCTAATGTTTTTAAGACTTTCTCCTAAAAGAGATGTGAAGGGATGCCCAAAAATAAAAGGTGCAAAATTGCAGAAAAGGTTGAATACAGAAAAGAAGCAAAGTTAAAGCAACCTCAATTACAAAAGGTAAATTTTATTCAAAGAAGATGGACACTCAAAATCACACCCACTTACAACTTGCTAATATCACGAAAATGTAGCGAAGTTTTCACTTCATAATCAACCATCTGTCGCCTGTTCCTTCTCATTAGCTTTTCCTTCTCCAGCAATTTGCAAGTCCTCAATCTTCTGGGCAACCTCTCCGGAAGCATCCTTCGCATTCCCAGTTGGTCCATTTGCAACAGATGAGTCCTGCTCATGATGATCCAAAGGGCCTGTCTGCCATATTCTAATAGTCCCATCTTCAGATCCTGAAGCATAGGATTCACCTCCTGGAGAGAACCGCACACAGTGGACAGGTCCGTGGTGACCCTTGTTGCACCCTATGAAAACAACAATATTCAGCAACAGTTAAGCTTTTTATGATAATTTCTTATTAGGACTCGAACCACTTGGAACACATTGTAGCCTGTCCTACAGGCCAATATCAGTAGACGATAACAGCAGAGAACATAATAATTTATGATATTAAATAATATAGATTTTAAAGGTGCTATAGACTTGAAGGCGCCTTCAGTAGATATGGAAAAACACCAAGAAGAAGCAATATCCTTGAATTACTGGGAAAAGGGTGCATATAATTCTTACAACAGATCCCATCCTATTCAAGGAGATTAGATGTCCCCCATTTCATTAGACACAATAACACGAGAAAAAATTTGGTAGTTCCATGGATTGACAAAATCTTAACAGATTAAGACCACAAAGGCCCACCAATGCCCTTAATTCGCAGTCAGATTAAGGAATAAAACCCCCCACCCCTTTCCCTTCTTTCTAATGCAATTTATTGTCCCAGTAACCTTCTATTATGACTGGGAATTTAGAGATGCTCTCTGCTCTCTGCTCTCTGCTCTCTGCTCTCTGCTCTCTGATCTCCTCCATACAAAACCTTTTCCCCCTCCTCCCAGATGTTTTCTATTGCTCTTCCTTCTTTTATATTAGGGGTAAGGGGGAGGGGAGGGGAAGGTTCTCACATATTATAAGTTCCAAGTCACGTACCAATTTCTGCTCCGGTGTGAAAATCAAATATATGAACCCACATATCTTCTCCTCCAGCAATGAACTTGTTACCATATTTTGGCTCCAACGAAGCTGATTCCACATTGCAGGACATGTCATAGCTCTTCACAACTCCAAAACTGTTACAACATTGGAAGCACAGTGAGCCAAGCAAAACCATATATGTAGCTAAGCTGGAAAGCATGTCTGATGCAAGTTTATTTTAAAGAAAAAAAGAAAACCAATAAGCCGAAACGTACTGATTGGCATCCCAAAATTTAACACTGGATCCATCAGCAGTAGTTATATAGCGGTCATCCTGACTCACTTCAACACTGGTTACAGGAGACTTGGTCTCAAGTGTTCGAACAATTGTGCCACTTCTTACATCCCACAACCTGAATGACATTATATATATAATTAGACAACAGCAGGAAAACTAGATCTGAAGATTATTCTTGCAAGGAATCCAAAGTTCCAAACGTAGAAACACAGGTCACGAGATCAGGACAAAATAAATTTCTTCTCCAGTACCAGAACAGTAACTACCAATGAAAATGTATCACACAGTGTAAAAAGGAAAATCATTCAGACCATGAGCAGTATTATAGACATTTTTAGCATGTTAAGCCAAAAGTTAACAAGGTAAATTAACCAATCAAATCAAGCAAGGGTTTGCTAGTTACCTCAGGTCACATCATAAAGGTATAGTGGTGTATGTCTAAGCATTATTAAAAGGAGATAAACACTAATATAGCACATCTTATTTTCAACAAAAGTGTATCCTGTGTTTGTTGGGCATACCTCACCCCACCTAGATCAGTGCAGGAACTTAATATTGTTTGGTCACTGTGAAGCCAAGCAACAGTTCTAACTGAGCCTGGAGAATTCTCAACTTCCCTTGGAGCTGCATCTGGTCGATTTATATCATAGACACGAAGAATTTTCTCCATACCTCCAGTAAGTAAAAGGTGTGTGTCCTGTGAAAATATCAACAGACTTCAGTTCATGCAGAATTTGAAACAAAAGTAAAGGGAAGACATGAGGACAATATCATGTGTAAAATACAAAAACATGTCTCCCCATAGATGTATCCTGAATTCCAAGATATCTAGTCTAGCTTGTAAAATCAACCAATATTTCAAAGACAGGAAAATATACCTCTGAAAAAGCGCATGCCCGAACAATGTGCTTGTGAGCAAATGAATGTAATTCATCACCAGTTAATGCATCCCACAATTTTCTGAAATAGATTAACAGAACAGACTTTAGAGGTAAAGTTCACGAGTAGCATCCTACACACAGAAGCAATAAAGTACTCCAAGCACAAAAGTTAGAGAACTTGCAAAACTTATCCACTGAAGATACTAATCTTGCTGTTTCTCAAATATCGGACATACTCATGAATAATAGATAATTGGTGTGCCAGAGTAATGATGACATAGCAAATTATAGTCTGTCCTCTTTAGTAAAGTCCCCGAGACAGGGTAATTATGACATAGCAAATTATAGTCTTATATTTTCCACATCTATCAATTTGGCAACAGGAAATAAGTATAATATTTGAACAAAAAAGAATACAAAAAAAGAAACAGAATAGAGAGGCAAATGCAAGTCTCAAGTTAAAAAGATAGATAAAGCCGATCACATACGCAGAGAAATCTGCAGATGCAGTTGCAGCTCGTAGAGCATTTTTATCCAGACAACTGCTCCATACTGCACCTTTATGCCCTAAGAAGGTTCCAATCCAATCTCCAGTCTCACCGTTTCTCAACATCGGTGTGGAATCTGAGTAACAGAAAACCACAATAATGCATAGCAATAAGCATGTGTTCTATATGGAAAGAGACTGAGCATTTGCCAGTGAGTGCAGATGTATCTCAAAGAAGATTCCGTATAATCTTTACCACAACCCCGTTTTCATATGTGTTATACAGACAAGCGTACATAATTGAGATTCTCTGTGCTTCTAAGCCAATGATAACAGCTCTTGGATAAAGTTACAGTGAGAGAGCTTGCCTAGTAAGAAACTTGTGACTCAACTGCCCAAAGAAGATCATACTACTCAAAATGGCAATCATATGTTCTGATAGTAGTGAACATAGCTTTTCATAATCACACATTACCGATTAACTCCATTCAGCAACTACTCACATTTCTTTCAGTTTAAATGACCCATATGTTCCAATAGAGAACATAGCCTATTGTATCCTACAACTCCACTCATTTCCATCACAACAACTAATCATCTATCCTCCACTTTGGATATCGAATAACCATCTCCAACAGTGGTCTATATATAACCCTTTGAACATCTAAACATGGGATTTTTTCTTCCATTTATAATTATCCAAATCCAACCGCCTTTCAACTCAAAGCTACTTTCACTATACTTTTCCAGCATCAAGAGCAATACAGCTCGAGACAATAAGGAACAAACCATCACATACAGATACATTAACCCAAACTTCAAAGCTTAAAATATCATCATATGCTCGCCCTTTCTAAACATATTTAGCTTGTGATTAATATCATGTACATTTAAGACAAATCAAACAAATGCATTCGCACAATTAATTCAATCACATACACGATAAACAAATAATAACATACGTCAAAGTTCAAATTAATAATTAAAATCAGCAATAATTCAAAATTACCCTTGCTGGCACTGATGAGAAAAAACCCATCAGGAGTAATTGGGCTGTAGAACAAATCAACCACCGGGCGCGAATGCCCGTGACAAACTAGCGGAACTGCACCTTTCTTCTTATCCATTTCCTCTTTTTTCCTTTTTTTTCTTTTTTTTTTCTATCACCAAAATCAAAAGATACCTCAAAAAAAAAAACCAAAAAAGAAATTCACTACCAAAAATCAAAATCAAACAGACTTGAAGGTCCAAACTCTACTGACAATTGACCCCAAAAAAAACGCACAATTGCCTTTAGATCAAACGATAAAAAAATTGTAATATAGTTTAATTGACGAAATCAACTATAACAACTTACAAAAACAAGAAAATATATAAACATATATGATATGTGAAGCAATATAAGTATGTATCTATAATTGGCGGCAATGAACACAGGTGGGAAACCCTAATTTTGGAGAAAATTGTGATCGCTGATTAAGTTCTAAATGGATCCACACCTCCTAACCCTATTGGATTATAGATAGAAAGCTCTAGATATGGATAGAATTAACCAAAATATTTATTGGTAAAATTAGAAGGTAAAAAAATGGGAAAAAAGGAAAAAAAATAATTAGAAAATCACATTCTACTAAGCTATATAGGGCTAGGCGCAAGGAAGAAAGTAAGATGTTGCCTGGTTTTTATAGTGTGTGGAATTTCTTCTCATGGTCCGATATTTCTTTGCATTTTACTAACTTACCCCCTTTAGCTTTTTGGTTACGTCGTAGACTCATAGTCCTGTAAACGACAACCGTTTGAATACTTAGAAGTTGAATTTATACGTTCGGTGTTATTTTCATAAAATTTAAGTGAATACTTAGAAGTTGAATTTATATTTTCGGTATTGTTTTCATAAAATTTAAGGGTTAAATTTTGTAAGATTTGGTACTAGTTTTATTTGTTTTATGGTTTCGAGTTTTTATTTTTTCGGAAAGGTCGGTGAGTATTATTTCGGGCAAAAATCATTTTAGTCCCTGAAGTTTGGTATAAAATTCAAACTAGTCTCTGAGGTTTGCAAAAAGACCTAATAGGTCCCTCCAATTATTTATAACTTAATAGTTAAATATTTGACCAAATGAAAAGACTTAAATGCCCTTGCTTTAGTGGATGGAGATTTGGAGGGAATGAAAGAAAAAAAAATTAGGACCATGCAACAAGTACAACTATTTAAGCACCCAAGCTATTTTTTTCGTCATTTGAAAACAAAAAATAAAAAATAATAATAGATGAAAAAAATACAAATATTAAATGTGAAAAAATAATTTACATGTAACGAATTCCTGGTCTATTATTATTTTTTCTTTTTTGTTTTCAAATGATGAGAAATTAATTACATGTGAATTATAGTGAATTTATTACAAGGTTATACATTCTATTGTCTAATATTGCACCTCAATATATTTTTCAACTTAGTTAAAAGTCAGACAACATTTGTTGTTGGAGGACATATATTTAAAATTTAAGACTTTAAAAGCCACAATTAGTGGCAACCCGATACTAAATTCAACATTTGTTGTCGTTTTTTTTTTTTTTTTTGGGTGAGAAAGAGCATGAATTGAAAGTGAGAAAAGAAAAAAAAAATAGTTTGAGTGCTTAAATAGTTGTGTCTACTGCATGATCTCAATCTTTTTTTTTTTTTTCTTTCCCTCTAAATCTCTAACCACTAAAGCAAGGGCATTTAAGTCTTTTTATTTAGTCAAATCTTTGACTATTAAATCATAAATAATGAGAGGGACCTATTTGGTCTTTTTACAAATTTCAAGGACTAATTTAAATTTTATACCAAACCTCAGGGATCAAAATGGTTTTTGCCCGTATTATTTTTCAAAAACATGTTGTAACAAGTATATGAGATATTCAGTGATACAATAAAGTAAAGCCAGTAAATTTTCAACAATACTCGCATTATGCCCTCGCCCCAACCTGGATGGACACTCGCGTGGTGAACTTAGACCAAGCTTAAGTTGGTGAATCTCTCTACTAGCCACATGGTTTCTATGGTTTGAAGTGTTAGCTAGTTAAAGTACCATTATATTCATAAAATTTTAATAGCATAGATGAGAATGTTGGGTAGGAATGGCAAAAGATTAGGTACTCGCTAAAATTTGTAAAACTAAACACAAACCCTATTAGTAAAATTTTTTACCGAACTTGACCAGATACTGACTCAGGTTTAAAATTTTCTTACCAAAACTGAACCTGATAAATATTTTACAACACGCCCATACCCAACCCGATCAGACCCTATAATAAATAAAAATTTATATTTAGATGGAAATAGGTTTTAAACATTTTTTTAAAAAAGAACTAAAATATTAATTCAAGAAAACGTAGAAGCAACATTATTAACAACAAGATTATTCCTCTAAAAGAAAAGAAAAACTCAAAAGAACAAAAAGAAGAAGATGATGAAGAAAATTCTAACTAGGCCTCTTTGATTTTAAAAAAAGATCGTTGAACTATTCTGTATGTTTAGCGTAGTGTCGAGGATGCTCATGTGGAAACGTCCATTTTATTCAATTTGTAAGTGTGTCAAGCTCTCATTCGTCATTTTGAGACATAAAGGCTCCATTTGTTTGCCGTAAAATATTTTTTTTATTTTTCTTGTTTGGTAACACTGAAAAATTGGTTAACCGAAAAATATTTATTGGTCAAAGAAAAATATTTAGTTGAAATGAGTGGACAAAGTTTTCATGTGCTTTGAGATAAGATAATATTTTTTACTCATTCTACCCCATTTTCACTCACCCCAACTCAATGCTTGCCCCACCCTTACCCCCACTCCAATCCCGTCACATTTTTAATTAATTATTATTAAATTATAATTTAATAATAAAAATTAATTAATTTTAATTTAGTAACTAATAGATTAATTAAATTAATAATTAATTAAATTATATTTAATATTATTTATTTAATAATAACTAATTATTTATTTATTTGATTCATTTAATATTTTTATTCATTTAATAACTATTAAATAATTATTTATCTAATTTTATAAATGAATAATAATTAATTAAAAAATTAATTAATTTAATACAAATAATAAAATTTTAATTAATTTTATATTTAAAATTAATTAATAATAAATAATTATTTAACTAATTTAATATTTTTATTTATCTATTAACTATTAATTATTTATTTATCTAATTTTATAAATTAATAATATTTAATATATCAATTATTATTAATTTATGAATTTATTTATTTATTATCTATTAATTAAAATTTTTATTAATCCTTTATTTTAAAATTAGTAATTAATTAATAATGATTAATTCTTAATATTTTTAAAAGAATTAGTAAATTAATAGTTTTAATCAATTTTTCACTATTACATTCAAATACCATAAAATATTTTCCAATGTGATAACTAAGCACCAAAAAATATTATGTTTTTTAGAAAAATATTTAGCATAGTGTTGAGGATGCTCATGTGAAAACGTCCCTATTATTCAGTCTGTAAGTGTGTGAATCTCTCATTCGTCATTTTGAGAGATAAAGGTTGAATAAGAAAGTAGTTTTGAAGAAGTAAAGCAATTTGAGAAAGGGAATAAAGAGAGAAAGGGGTAAATGCGAAAAGGGGACGAAGGAGAAGATAGTGGAAAGAAAGAAAACACACAAAAAAAGAAGGTAGGTAAAACTGAAAAGTAAATGAGGTAAAGAAGATAAAAAGAAGGAAAATGAGAAAATGGCGTACGATTATGTAAATAGAAATATATACTTATTTTTAATAAATTAGTGATTGAATTTTTGAATTTTGGCTTTTTTAAAATTTTTATTACTAAAGTTTATCGGACTATTTGTCGGTAACCTCCAGTAAAAAGAAAACCTTATAGATACTCCATACGATAAGTATTTGGGTTTATAATTGGATCAAATACCTATCAAATTTAAATTTAAAGTCTACTCATTGTCATCCCCAATGTTGAGATAGATATGTAGCAAAATTAAAATTGAAAAGATGAGGAAATAAGTGATACAAGAAAAAGTGGGAATGACCCCGATTGAGGAAAAGAAAAAAAAGAATTGTTTGGAATAATATGGATCTTTAGAAGACCACCAATGGTGGCACCTATTATAAAGTGTGAATGCAAGAAGATTATACCCTGTAAAAGGGATAGAGGAAGACCTAAGATGAATTAAATAGAAATGTTTAGACAAGATTTTACTTGTATGGAGCTAATAGAAGATGAGCTTTTCGATAAGAATCAGTGGAGTAATCAAATCTACATAGCCGACCCTGCCTAGTGAAAAAAAAATGATTTTTTTTTTTTTTAGTAAAAAAAAAAGTTGGATAATTGGTACTATTTTAATACATGGCATCCTAGCAACAGTTTTTTGAAATAGTTGCTGTTTTAAAAAAAAAATTGTTTGTTTATATTTTCCGTTATCTTTGTTTCATATTTTATGGGCCATTTTATCATCAGAAAATTCAAAATAACATACTTGTTAAAATCAAATTTTAAAAAACATGATTTGAATTTATGAAACTAAATTAAATGCAAATTTTCCTAATTATATAGCATATGAAAAAATGTGCGTGTACACACTAATAGCATTTCCTTTTGACACTTTAATTTAGTCGTCATTGCTGTGACCAAATGGCCAAAATGTTATAGTTGGGTAGTTGTTACAGTCAAATTATCTAAAAGAAAAGACCGTAAAAATAACAGTTTGCATTGATTAATGACATTAAATTTCTTCTTTTGGATATGATATTCTTACATACAAATGGCAAGAAGAAAATACTTTATTATGTATTACAATAAAATTATCTTGTGTCGTACATATAGAATTACGTAAACTAATCAATAAACGTGTGTAAACGGCATGAAATTTGTTCTTAAAAATTTTATTTAATATATCAAATTTATTACCTTAGCTAAGATGGTGTGAGTTGTCTTGTTTGAAATGATATTAGCTGCTTTCTCATACTAAGATAGATATCCTAGGCTCCGTTTGTTTGCCGTAAAATAACTTACTTGTGAAAAATATTTTCAGTAGAAAATGTTTTATTAAAAAATAAAATATTTTTCTTCGTTTGTTTATCGTAAAATAACTTGCTTGTGGAAAATATTTTTAGTGAAAAATATTTTCAGAAGAAAATATTTTTTTGAGCTCCGTTTGTTTGACGTAAAATAACTTGTTAGAGGAAAATATTTTACTGGAAAATATTTTCTGGTGTTTGGATGTACAATAAAAAAATATTTTCCGACATGAGATTTATAAATAAAAAAAAATACACATAAAATAGGGGTGGTTAAGTTCTGGAAAATGTTTTCATCTCCCAAAGAAATGAAAATATTTTCCCAAATTTTGAACTAGCCGTCATTTTTTACCGAAAAATATTTTCCAGTTGACCAATTTTCCAGTGTTACCAAACAGCGAAAAATCTCTAAAAAGTAGCCTACTATTTTTGACCGAAAAATGTTTTTCGGTTGATCAATTTTTCGGTGTTACCAAACACTGGAAAATCTTCAAAAAATAGCCCACCATTTTTAACTGGAAAATGTTTTCCAGTTGACCAATTTTTTGATATTACCAAACACTGTAAAAATAAAAAAATATTTTTCGAAAGAATATTTTACGGCAAACAAACGGAGCTCTAATAACTTATTAACTTTTACTTTCAGGTTTATATATATCCTCTTTAAATTAGAGAGAAGCCACTGTATGAATCCATACCATTTTTTGGACATGGCAAGGAAAAAGAAAGATAAAAGTCTTAGAAACAGTGATGGTAATGTTAAGATGTCGCTAATTCGAATTTCTTAGGGTTACTCGGATTTACGTTACCGCTAACTTTTTAATCGGGTAAAATGAGTCAAACAAAATCAGAATATTTATAACTTTCAAAGGAAAAAAAAAGTGTTAGACATGCAAAAAACATGTGTATACGGTCGTTTCCAAGGAAATGTCCAGAAAGGAACATCGATGAGGTGGCGAACTTTGATTGGTCATGTCACGGAAGTGAGCGGCGAACTTTGATTGGTCATCTCACGGAAGTGAGCTATACCCCAATTTACCAACCAAAACACACAAGTCCTCAAACCGTAAATAAATCGAAAAATCAAGGGTATCTTCGTAAGCCTCCTTAGCAGAAATAGTCTCGCCATCTCGAGCCCGATCGAGACTTCTTTTGTGCCCTTCTCTTCTTCTTCGCTCTCTCGGAACATCAACGAACAGATCAGTGTGTGTTGTGTGTGTGTTTTTGTGTCGCGCGGAAAAGAAAGCAGAAGAAAAATGTCGGGAAAAGGAGCCAAGGGACTTATAATGGGGAAGTCCAACAACAACAAAGACAAGGACAAGAAGAAACCTGTCTCTCGCTCTTCTCGCGCTGGTCTTCAGGTATGTATGTATATATATATATATATATATATATATATATATATATATATATATACGTATATATGTGTGTGTGTGTGTGTGTTTTTTGGTGCATGAGCTTTTCGGCTAGGGTTTTATTTAATCTTTTAGCTTCATCGTTTATGTCGTGATTCTGTTGAGTCAATGAATACGATGTTTTGGATTTTTGAGGATTTTTAGATTTTTTCTTTGGTTTTCTTGACTTTTTTTTGTTTGGATTTCCCATATCATTTTCTGCTTCGTGTTAGGACTTGATTAATTAATTAATTAGAAACTTGACGCCATTTTAGGATTTTTTTAGACTTTTTAGAATTTTTTCATTTATTTGAGCTTGACTTCGTTAATTTTCGCGTATTATTTTCTGTTCTTTTAAGTGTCAGGATTTTAATAATTTATCATAAAGTAACAGGATTTTATTTTTATATTCTTTACGATTTTTAGATTTTTTTTTTCTTTTTGGTTATTAGGCATTTTCTTGGTTAAATTTCGTCTAGGATAAGAAGTTTTTAGGATTTTACTTCTCGAAAAAAAAAAAGAAGTTTTTAGGATTTTATAATTTCTCATTAAGTAACAGATTTTTATTTTATTTTTTAATAAAAAATTGTGATTACTTGGCATTAAATTTCGCGTAGTACATTCTATTTGCTTAGTTCTAAGAATTTTACTAATTTATAACGGCATGCTATTATAGGAGTTTTGAGGATTTTTATCTTTTTGTTTATAATTGCGGTTATCTGACATTTTTTAGGGTTAAATTTCACATGGTATATTCTGTTTTCTAGTTGTTAGGATTTTATTGATTATCGTTAAGTAAAATTTATTGTTAGGACTAATACGTAGTTACTCGGGTTTTTGCTTTTTATTAATTTTCTTCTTTCGAGATTCAGAGTTTCTGAGGGGGTGTGCTATATAAAGCTCTGGAGAAGTCTTACCGTTAGTTTCTCTTGAACTCGTGTACAAGACTAGTGCAAGGACTTACGTGCCTATGAGTGTGTTTTATTAAATTTTTGACTGAACAAAATGCTGTAATTGTTCAACTTGAAAGTGCGGTCCCAAGAGTGGGTTTGTTCAAAATAAGTATTGTGACAATTTTGATGTTTTAGCGATTGTGCCATAAATCCCCGTTAACTGAAACATTGATCCTTTTCAAAACTCGAGATGGGTTTCAGAAAGAAAAAATTATCGTTAGGAGTTGATCAAAGAAATCCTTTTGGTTGGTAGCTCATCCTATATGGGAGTTTAACAAATGTCCTCTCCAGAAGTTCGGCCGATTAGTAAGGTGCCCTCATATGAAGGAAAAGCGTCAAGTACTTGATGCTGTCTAGTGTATTGTATGGTTTATTTGGAAATTTCTTTGGGAATTTGTAGTGTTCTGTTCTTTTTAATTGTTGATTCCCGACAAAGGGTTACTGTGGGATTCATTTAATTTATTATATGTGGTTACCAGACTTTGCTGTTGTGATTAGGTGGTTGGTAACTTTGATTGATAGTTTCTATTTTTGCTTTACTGGTATGGCTTAGCAAATACAATAAATCTTCTTCAAAAGTGATTTCTATGTTAAGTTCTCATTTTAGGAGTTACTTGTCTCTGATAAATGCAGTTCCCTGTGGGTCGTGTTCACCGCCAACTCAAGGGGAGAGTCGCTGCCAATGGGAGAGTTGGTGCAACAGCTGCTGTGTACACAGCAGCCATATTGGAGTATTTGACTGCAGAAGTGTTGGAGTTGGCAGGTAATGCAAGCAAGGATCTTAAGGTGAAACGTATTACACCAAGGCATCTGCAGCTTGCCATCCGGGGAGATGAAGAACTCGACACCCTCATCAAAGGTACCATCGCTGGTGGTGGAGTCATTCCACACATCCACAAGTCACTCATCAACAAGTCCTCCAAGGACTAGTCGATGTTTGTCTGTTTGTTCCTTCAGTTGTAGTCTTGAGACCCGAGGAATGTATCTGAAACACTGTGAGTAGGGTTACCTTTGGTTCTTTCCGGGCAAGACGAGACTGGTGGAACTTGTACTTGATTTCAGATATACTTGTATTTGCGATATCTGCGTCGTTGATGTATATGTTCCAGTCTGCCTAATTCTTCATTAGTGTCTTCTTACGGGATAACATGGGTGGAATATATCATCTCGTGCTGATACATAGAGCAGCCGAGTAGTGGAATTTTTAGAAATAGTCTTTCCCCCTTTTATTAGAGTATAGGTCTTTCCCTCTTCTCTTCTCCGTTTGTATTGAATGATGGAATGAATAAAGCCGTGTAGCACCTAGCATAGCGAATGTTGGCTAGGCAGAGCTTGTGTAGTGATCTGGCAGGAGCTCTTTCAATACGCCGCCTCGGATAACAGGGGTGCAATATATCATTTCATCTTTCTGGTATGGTTCAAATGAACATGGAGCCAATTATACTTGCTTATAACATTCATCATATTAGGTCTCTTGGGCTGTTCTGCATTAAACAACGAGATGAGATTGGTTTCGCATTGAACTTTGCAACCTTCATTTTCTTACGCGTATTGGGTGGTTCAATACACGAAACTCTGTCAATCCCCCAACCCTCAATATTTAAATTTTTTCATAACATTATCTATTATAAGCAAAATCCGGTTGATATAAATTGCTCGTGTAGTTATGATAACATAACTTGGATAATTTACTGCAGTTGGATTCTCGAATGTAACATACAACTTTTTGTTGTATTACGCTTCCCAAGTCTGCTAAATTCCCTCCACCAGTATCAGATGGTGCATGCTGTTACTCAAACGAGCCACTTTATGTTAAAAACCCCAATTGTTTTTGGTTTTGTATTGAATACAACTTTGACGCCAGACATGAGGAAGCATATGTCATAATTCTACTCAATTTGGCTACTAAAATCCTCTGCTAAATGAAAGATATTGACAAGGCGTTGAATTTCATGGCCATCAGATACGATGACTGCAGCATATAAAACCTTAGGGGTAACTCAATTGGTTAGCCCTTGAATGCGTTCTGCAAAGATCACCAACTCGAGTCCTCTAGGGCTAATGGAAGTTTACCCAAGAGTTAATTTTAGAGTTTGTGGAATTAATCAGATAAACCCCGAATACCCACAAATTTCAAAAAAGAGAAATAGACTCCATCATTTAGTTTTGGAAAGGGTGGAGTGGGTTCACTCAAAAATCAACGAGAGAGAGAGAGATAGAGATGAAGTTGCTAAATGCATTCATTTTCTTCTTAAAACATGTACAAAGCTATTGCTATCTCCACTATTCAAGTGGCAAATAACATAGAATTCTTCAAAGGAGACCTTGCCAATAAGATAACAAGAGGAAAGACAAAATATTACAATTGAGAGAGCTTTACAACCCAAAGAATCAAAGTTAGGGTATGGCTCCAAACTTAAAACTCACCATGAATACCCCAAAAGGAGAGATTGAGATTTGCACTCTCCCTTTTTGAGGTAAACTAAAAACGGACAAAGAGAAGAAAAAAATGAAGAATACCAAACATGCCTGAACAAACTAGAACCTATCTGTAACCTCCAACGATTTGTATTCTATCGGTTTGGCAAATCTGGATACGCTAAAAGTCTGCTTATAAAGGGTGATATAGCTGCAAGCAATGCCTTGGGGCATTCCTCGTGAGGAAGGTGGCCACAACCAGATATTGCAACCAGTCTCTGCATGGTAATAAATCGTACAATTAGAACGATAAACAAGAAAATAACTCCTCCTGTTCCGTATCTTGACTAAATAATTAAGTGAGTTTCTCGAAACATTTTCAGAGTCATAATTCTAACCGACACCTCTCCACATATACTACAGTAACTATACTATTCGGCAGAGCTACATGTCTACCCTGGCAGCATCAAAACTTCATAGCAAGTCATCAACTCATAAGAGTTGTGACGGTGGCCAAATTAGAGATTAGATGCTTGGAATCTTTTTCCCACCCCCCACCCAGAAAAAAACTTCCATTGTATGTTGGAGAGAAAGAGTGATTGAGGGAACTTACAGAATTTACAAGTTTTGAAGCCATAGTTTGAACGGTTTTTAAAGGAACAAGGGCATCTTCAGCTCCTGCAATAACCAAAACCGGCAAGTTTTCAACTGCTTTCAGCAATGATGCTGCATTGTGCGTTGAGAGGACTGTCTCAAATGTTAGTTTCCCAATCTCATGAAGAGCTTCATCCCAACCCTCTACACATAATGCGGCCTGATTGAACCAGATAAAGAATTAAAAGATTAAAAGCTGAACTTACAATATTTCAAGGAAGAGTTGAAACAGTCTAAAAGAATAAACAACTATGAATTCAGAGGTCAAATATTTGGAATTGACAGAAATACCTTGTAAAGGCTCAATACTTCAGTCGTTAGCTTGGTAGCATCATACCAGGCACGCCGATTTACTACTTGAGTAATTTCTGTGCGCAATAAAGGACGAACCAAGTGCTTTTTCCCCAGTGAAGTGCGTAACAAAATCCTTGCAAAAGCAGGAACAACTTCTCTTGACAAGCTGACACTCAATAAAACAATACCCTTGATTTCAACCTGGAGTATGAATGGAAACAAGTATTTAGAGATATGAATGCCCTCTATTATATTCAACAGAAACCCAAGCTCGTCTCCCCACACCCACTCTCTCAGGAAGTTCATTATATTCTATTAATTTCGCTATACTTAGTATTGATGCCTATGAAGCAAGCAATAAAAACTAATCACTCTGGTGACCTTAATGAAGTTACGTCACATCACTTGATGCAGTACGACCGTTGTTAGTTTCATTTCTTTTGGCTCAAGTACTTCTATTTTACTGTTCAGATCATTTAAACAATTGTCTCATGAAATATTCGCTGCTAAAGATTGCCATGAAATCACCATGCCGGAGGTAAAATGTTTCCAGTGTGTGAAGTGCTAAGTGTTTACTTCATATTGGAATAGCAAATTTTTAAGTAATATACGCAAACAAGCAAGCAGACTAACATTGACAGAAGCCGCTGATGACTGGATTTTTTCTGCAGCTTTCAGTGCAAGCATCCCTCCATCATCATGACCAACTAGGACGACAGATGAGAACCCCATATGTGAACAAAAAGAAAGAAGCAGGTCAACCTGTAAACATCGAAAAGTTAAGCTTCAAAATTAAGATTTGAAAATTCTAAGGTAATAAAATGTCTAAGAAGAAAGCATTTTGGAAAGACAACTCAGTGCAAAATAGAGATGTATAATGGGAAAAGACAAAGGGAAAACCAAAACAAAGAACTGCATTTAACAATGTAAAGTTCAAAAACAGCTAACTTGAGATAAATGTTCTCAGAAAAACACAGACATAATTAGAGGCCATTATACATTTGTGTATATGTCCCTCTCTTAACCATGTGAAGGCCAATCAACTTGTAACCGCATAAAAGTTGAGATACTATGTTCCTATACCCCCCCCTGACAAACTTCAAGAACTGTTCAAACCAGATTGGTAGTCGAGGACGGCAAAGGGATTTTTAATCAATCAACAAGCACGCAAACAAGAGGCATGCTACTCAGATTTTTCCTAGAAAGCAGGAAAAAGGACCCGACCAGGTAACAAGTAAAGCCAAAAAGGCCAGGGAATGGGTTCACAAGGCAATAATGGTTCTGGATTTTGAACAATGGGAGATTATATGGTATTTGGACTCTAAAATAACAGCTTGTTGAATTGCACTGCATCAAACTGTCTGAGAATCAGAATGCAAGTCTACTTGATATAGAATTTGGGAGAATATTATCAGCCCATTGGATAATAAGATCCGGTGAATGGGTTAGATTTAACAGAATTGGTATTTCTAATTAAGCACAACTTCTATATAATTAAATATCCCAAAGTACTTGTTTGAAACATAAGGAATTTCAAGGACACTACTAGTCTTTTCCTCAACAAAAAACTAGATAATCAACCCCAACATTCCCTTATGCTTGCACCAAAAGCTAGGTCCAAAAGCCATAAACTACCTGAGAATCAAGCTTGTATGGATTGGGCAACTGATTTTCCTCCCAATCCTTTCGGTGTGGCCTTGATGTCAGTCCCCAACCAGGCCTATCAAAGGCAACAACTTTACAACCAATCTGCTGAGCCAGTACACCCATCACATTTCTCCATGAAAAGACTCCCCCTCCAAACCCATGCACTAAAACAATCCCAAACCGTCCATTCACTTCCGAATCTCGTTCTGGAGTTGGAGATCCCATCTTCACCATTTCATCCTCATCACCTATTCCATCTAAGCTCAACATAGGCATATCTTCAGACAAAGCAGGTGACTTTGGAGAACCATCCAGAAGAGGAGTATGGAGAGAGGATGTATTGAATGGGTTACTATAGCTCCTGTGAAGATTATATTGGCTCTTTGACAGTATACGAAGTGATGGCCTATCAATAAAAGTAGTGGACGATAAAGTACGGGATGGTGACCCAGGCATGCTGAGCTTATAGTGAAGTGTGAGCCCTTGGCATGAAATGAACAAGCTATCAACATCAGCAAGTAAACTAACTGGGAGTTCCCCTTCCTCACGAGCAAACCCAGAAGGTTTTCGCCTCATTTCACTGTCGCTCCTAAAAGTTTTCCCAGCAGATGGGGTAGGAGACCGTGGAACCTTCTGGTAACCAGAGAAAACAAGTTTGCCAGAGAGAACCTGATAATTAGAGGAAGGATCAGTCTAGTTACATTAAGATATTAAATTCAATTATATTTTATCTGCCAATGCAATAAATAGAAATATAATAAGTTCACAGAAATTGATTATACATCTAACTCTGAGAAGTAACGTCTATAGGATTGCATTAATGCCCAGGAAAGCTTTGTAAAATTCATTTCAGAAAATGTAATATTAAAGCAATATAGATTGCATTAATACCCAGGAAAGCTTCGTAAAATTCATTTCAGAAAATGTAATATTAAAGCAAAAGGAATTACACATTAAAAACTATGATAAACAAGAAGCAAAGGTGACATATACATACAGCTTCTGGATCAACTCGGTGAAACAAGAGCTTCCTTCTTGCTCTGCAGCTGGTTCGATAGGCAACAACAGTATGCCCAAGAGCAAAGACTACAGATGAGAGAAACAAGACTGGCATACCCCATGATTTCTTCAAATGGATCTTCTGCCTTGAAAGAGAAGATGAAGCTTCAGCTTCAAGTTGGGAATTGAAAGTGAAAACACAAGCCTTAACTGAAAGAAGAAGTATTGAAGCAATCGAACAGAGCATCACGGTTCCAAGATACGGCCCGTGTGAGAGACCAGGAGAGTCACACAGCGAATATACACCTGCACACACACATGAATATTTGGAGCAAGAAGCATTCAGTTAGTCACCTACTAAAAGACAGTTTAATTTCAAGGAAAACACAAGAAAAAAAGCCAAAATTAGACCAAAAAGAACTCTTTACTAACTAGAAATACCAAAAATCAACACAACTCAATTCAACTAAAGAAAACTTCGAATCAAGATAAATTTTTTTCAAAGGGAAAATGACAAAATGTATAAGCACATACGGAAAACTTCACACTTTTTGACCATGAAAAAAAACCTCTTTGGTGCAAATTTTTAATTTAACCATCACTTAGATATCCCCATTTGTGCAGTTCAACATAAAAAATCCACATTTCAAGCTATAAAATAAATAGCAGAACTCCAAAAGGATAAATATTTCTAAACGAAGAACTCAAGCAAAGCTCAACCAGAAAGCGAAAATGAGAAAAACCAATATGAAAGATTGAACTTTGATATCAAATGAGCCAATTACTCACAGAAAAAAAAAAAAAAAAAGGTGTATTTTTTAAGGCAAAAATTAGAAAGCAAAAGTGATGATTATGTTAAAGTTGAAGAGAAAAAGAGCATACCCAAAGAAAGCTTGACCAGAAAGAAAAAGTATGAAATACCCCATAAAAAAGATCCAATTTTGATACCTAATGATGCAAAATTCCAACTTCTTACTAACAAAAAACACAAATTTTAGACAGAAATGGAAACAACACAAAATTTACAATTACGATAACATTGAAGAAAAAAAGAAATAACTCAAATACAAAGCTGAACACAAAAAAAAAAAAAAAAAGAAAAACCCTAAAAGAAAAATTCAACAATGATATCAAATGACGCAAAATCACAAAAAAAAAAAAAAAACACAAAAAAATTTAAAAAAGTGAAAATTATGTCTTATGATAGCTTAACCAGAAAGCAAATGTAAGCAAGACCCAATACGAAAGATCGAATTTTTACTATCAAATGATTGAAATTTCCCACAAAAAAACCTAAAAATGAAGACAAAAATGAAAATAAATTAAAAATATCAGGGCAAAAAAAAAGAGAATAAAAATGTAATTTACAGGTGATGATGAGAGCTCTGATGATGGAGACGAGAGGAATATCAACCAATGAGCTCTTGAAAGCGTATCTTTCCAAATGCTCTTTAAATGTGTGGCATTTTATGCACGTGAAGCTCGATATCAGCACGCACGGCACCGCCACGTCACCTATCGCCACCAACACCGGCGCCGATAGCTCCACCAGCCACACCACCATTCACATCATGAAATATATCGTCCGTAAACACCTCTTCACCTTCTCAATCCCTCCTCCTCCCCTCATTTTCCCAATTTTAATTTTTTTCTAAAAAATCCAATCTTTTTATTTATTTTATTTAATTTTAATAAATTCCCTCTATTTTCGGCTCTCAATTAATTTTCAAATTCAAATTCTGATTTTGAATCTCAAGTAGGCCCACGTGAAATATGAAGAAATAATGAAACCTCAGTCGCCGGAGACGGCGGAGTAATGGCCATCTCGCCGGCGGCGTTTAAATTTTTTTCCAAAAAAAAAATCAACACGTCGTCGTTTGCCTAGGGTTTCAATTTCTCTAGTTTTTTTTTCAAATATTTTTGGGTCTGCTTAAGGCGAGCGAGAGAGAGAGAAAAATGGTGTTGAGGTTTCCGGCCGAGATTTTTATATGCTGCTGCTGTGTGTTGTGTGATTCTGTCTTTGTTTATTTATTTATTTAAATTTTTGTTTTATTTTGAATTTGTTTAGTAATGGAGTTATTAAAAGATAATGATGATTAATTAGAGTAATTAATTTTGGGGTTTAGTGACAAAAGTTGAATTTTTTTTTTGGATACTATTTTGTTTTTTTAATTTGGGCCCAGTTTGCAATTTGCATATCTGGCAGCTTTTTTTGGGTGTATTTTGACTGTGGTGGCCTTTGTCTTGGCTTGGGTGTCTTTTGTGTATCCCAAAGTTGAAGGATCCATCAAAGATGTGCATCCAACTTTTTACTTTTTTTTTTTTTTTTTAGTAAATAGTATTTCGACTCTTTGTGGTTTATCATAAGTATAAGTCAGGTTCATATGGTTTTAAAATTGACTTATAATTTCCTGTGCTATTCAAAATTGAAGCACGCGTGCCCCCTCCGTTAAACAATTTGTCTATTTTAACATAATTTGTTATGCACGCGCTAATAACTCAATTATTTGTGTTTTTTACAGGATTGACCAATAAAATAAGTTAATAGATTGACTAGAATGTCCTCTCTTGTATTTATAAAACTCTCTCAGCTCTCAAGCAAGTTTACCACTTGTGAAGTTATTTTCTCTTAGTGCAAAGTGGAAGATCTGATCTAGGTGAGTGTATTGTACTAAAAAATTATTTATTTTCACTTGTAAAGGTCTTTTCTTAAATGTATTTACTATTTTGTTAACCATTTCATTATAGTCTCCAAATGTCAAGTGCAAGCAGTAGGAGCGCAAAAGATCCCGACTTAGATTTATGATATGTGAATGTCAAATGCCGCTGTTATCAAAAGGCTGATATCCAAGTTGTGACATCGTACAAGAAGCCTTCAATAGGGCAATTGTTCTACACCTGTGACCATTGTGGTTTTTTCAATTGGTGCGAGCCTCGGAAGGCAAAATAGAAAGGCAAGGAGCTGCCACTAGATGGTAGTCACGATGATGATGGTAGTAATGAGGAGGTGACATGCCCTCTGAAGAATATGAAAGTGAATAGTAGGGATGATGCAATGAAGATGACCGTTACCATTTTGGGTCTTCTTTGTGTCATTTTAGTGCTGGTATTACTTCTTGTGTTGATCTTAAAGTGATGCATTGGTGGTTGTGTTATTTTGGGTATTGTTTGTGTTATGTACTTGGTGTGATGTAGGCGTAGTAGTATTTGGTGTTATTTTTCCTTTTTAATTACGTTGTTGTAATAATGGTAGTGGTATGAATGAAATTGGGTTCGCTCCCTAGTTCTTTAGTTTTTGTTTCAAATGAGTTCATCACTCACTTTTATGCATGCTTGATTTGTGTAAACAACACCAGTATGTATGAGGTGCGCATTTCCACCTTCTGCTTTTTCAAGTGGTGTACAATGGCCCCCTATGTTTTTAATGATGGTGCGCAATGGCCCCCTCCGTTTTTAATGAGGGTGTGCAATGGCCCCCTGTGATTGTGCGAAGTGCACATTAGGCCCCTATAAATATTGGAACTGCCAAAGTACAAAAACAGACCAAAACAGATAAAACAACTCATCCAACAACTGAAAAAATATGTCAAGTGAAGTGTAAGACAAGTTCAAATCATGTCATAAATAGCCTAGCATTACATCATTGTTCAAAAACCAACATAGCAAAACCATCAACGCAAACTTAGCATTACATCAAGTTTCTCCAACCTAGCTTAAACATCAAGTTTTTCCACAAAATGGAAAAGGCAGCAAACAAAATACACAATTGTTCACAAAAGCAATACTTCATTGTTCACAAACAAACAATTACAACATTGTTTATGGCTTCCACAACCTTTTTCTCTTCCTAATATTTTCCAGAACTTCTGGAATACTTGTCACCTTAGTCCTTTTAGAACCATGAGATGTATTACCAAGGAGGGCATTAGATCTGAAGTGTAATACCCGAGCCCGATTATGCATTTACAAGTATTTATTTATATTTATTTCCTTCGTTATTTTTGGAAAATGTGCCGTTGTGATTATTTGCCTACATTTAATCTATAGTTAATTGTCTTACTATTTAAAAATATTTAGGTATTACGATTAATAGTAACCTATTATTAGGTGTTCTTATAACATGAATTAACATTAAGCTTAGGGTCGTTACAGGGATATAAAGCCCTATATCGTGACTAAGTAAAACTTTTTAGCTGCTTACAAGAGTATGGGTGATTTCCTTTAACTTTTTTAGCTATTTCGGCTGTTTTTCCGAATTTATGAGTTTTTGGTCCGAAAAAATGGTTTCACTTCGGGGCCAATTATAGGAAAATCGGGACCCCGCTGCGAAAAACGGACATATGCCATTGGGTTTCTTTTAACTTGTACTACTTAATGGCGAAGTTTGGCAAAATTGCATCCCGACCTAAAAATACGAAAATTAGGACACCTACGTACAAAACGGGTAAAAAAGTGGAACGTTGGTGTCACTCTCGGAGAGCAACACGTGTCTAAGGACACGTGTCACACATGCGTGGACGTGCCACGCATATGAGACACGTGGAGGGACACGTGTCACACATGCGTGGATATGCCACGCATGCGTGACATATGGCGGGACACGTGTCATACATGCGTGGACGTGCCACGCATGTGAGACACGTGGCGGGACACTTGTCCTGCATGCTCCAACTTTGAAAAACTATATAAAGGGTCACTTGACCCCCTGAAATCAAACAGACAGACATTTATCTCTTACCCGATTTTATTAAATTATATCGATTCAGTTTAGTTAACGTTTCGAAAGTTTCAAAATCGGTCCGAATCTTTTCCAATTTTTGGCATTTTGAGGTGAGGAGATTTTACTAAAAACAGCATCTTATATGTTTATATGATTATTATATGTCTATAGCATGATTTGTTATTTTAATATTCTAGCTTGAGATACATATCATGCTAATTATTATTCTTTATTTATTTGAATTAGAGTTGACTTTGATAATGTATTAGTTAAGAATTAACTATTACTGATTAATGTGGAGTTTATCATTTTATGTGACATCAATGAGTGATTATAAATATGTTCTTTTAACTGCTTGTAACTCTTGAATACTGAATTGGAGGATGTTATTAACTTGAAGGAATTTGAAAACTAGCTATGATTAACTTGAATTATCTTGAACTTCTGTTGAAAGTATATGGAGACAACCTCTTTTATTGTTCTCCACCTACATGCTTATCAAATTGCGTATCAGTTGTGTGTTATGTGGCAACTCGTGCATGCTTGTGTGCTACTTGATTAGGGGTTGCAACCTCAAGCACGATAGCATTCGGACGTCGGGCGGCATAGGGCTTGCCGGTGTTCTCGTGACTATCGTGGTCCTATTCCCTCTTCTTGCTTGGGACCCCTACCGCACTTAGAGAGTTTCTCTTGCTTGGGACCAGGTCCGCCCTCGGAGATGCTGGGTCGTAGATTTTGGATATAATCCAGAGTATCATCTTGGGAGAGATAAGAAGTTGAAATTGAGATCAAGGCTGGCCACCTCATGAAATACTTGACTTGTTCCTACTCTCACTTGGTACCACCCTCGGAGAGTAGTGTCCTACTCTCATTTGGCATTCCACCCTCGGAGAGTAGGCTGATATCTGTTGTGGATATATGCCACTATTGTTTACCTAAATGTCATTTCTGTTATTATATATGGCTCAAATGTGATAATAATTTACTACTAGTTATCATATGCTATTATATCGTATATGGACAGTTTGTTATACTACCATACGTGAATTGCATCATGATTTACAAAAGAGACTGACCAAAAATGTTTTCAAAACTCTTCTATTCTATCCTCACTAAGCCTCCCCAGAGCTCACCGTTTTTTCTCCTCCTAGTGCAGGGGCAGCTTAGCTTGAAATGGAAATTGACTTTGAATGTTTACATGCTCGAAGCATTTTGCTGTCATAGTTGGCTCTAAGTTGTAAAAGTTAGAGTTTGTTGTATTAATTTTGGAAAAATGGTAGCTATGTTGAAACCTCAGTTTGTATGATAGCCGGATAGTTATCAGATCTCATATGTTGTAACACCCTTTTGTATTTAAATTATTATATAAAGGCTTGTTATTAAGTAATTATTTATTTACTGTTTCTTTTAATAGAAAGTTATGAACTCGCAATGACAGTAAACGCAGACTTTGACCTAGTCTTGAGAAGGGCTAGGTTGGGGTCGTTACATGAAGCTTGAATAAATTCTTCCAGCACTGCTATCACCTTAGTTGGTAATCAGTAGGCGACCTTCGATTTTGTGTTTAAGAATGATTTAGGGTTAAATAATTGGTGTATTTATGGCACAATCTAGGGCTTTGGGTTTGATTTAAGGTTTGGGTTATAAAGGGCTTTGGAGATCGATTTGGTTGTAATTTGGAACAAAATATATTTGATATGCTGACATTACAATCTGGGACATTTGTGTCATTTTGATGCTACTGTTAAAATTTTAAATGGATTTGGACCAAAGGGGCACGTGTGTTTCAATTTTGAAAAGCACAAGGAGTTATAAGCCAATTTTGAAACCACAAGGACCCGACTTGCACTTATGGTAAATCACAGGGAGCCGAGATGCTATTTACCCTTTATTTTATAACAGAAAACTCTTTTTAAAAAATTGTATTAAAAAAATATTTCGAGCTACACAAAGATCTAAATTTTAAGATATATAATACTATTCGAATACTTGAATCCTGTAATATAAGTTATGAGAAAGTTTCGGTAATAAATGTTATGTCTATGTATAAGATTTAGCTGTAGTCTAATGGTAGGTTATTCTTTTTGACAGTTGCGAGACTAGAATCCGAATCTCATGAGAGTGGGGGGCAGTGGGGGTAGGCTGTGGAGGCTAGAGGGGGAAAAAAAGGGAAAAAAAATTATATGTAGACATATAAGGATCACACATATAGTTATAATACGGTGATCTGGACATATTATGACCATTCGATCTCTCTCATAGCGTTACATGATAGAAGAGGATACAAAACCATTTGGAAGAGTCATAATTTGTGTTAATAAAGCTTAAAAAATCTTTCTCTACACCAAGATTTAAATTTCGAGTACACAACTCTATCTTAAAGAAGTATAATTTAGATTAATTCAGTATGAGGTTTACCAACTGACTAACTTACTTTTGTCTGTTTGTATGGCTAAAGTGCATTTTTCTTGTTGGGTTTAATAATAACTTGTTACTTGAGGGTTGAAATTACAATTATCCTAAAACAAAAATTCGAAATTGGTTTCATGTTGTATACTTGGGATTTTACCATTTTTTTCCAACTTTCCAATTTGTTAAAAACTCGATAGAGATTTCTTGAAAGAAAAATTAGTTGAAATTTGTTATATTTTTCAAACGTTATTTTAATGTGTTACTAAATTTCAACAAGTGGGAATGCCCGGTTTTCTAACCATAATAATGAAAAACATATTCACCTAACTTACGAACTTGTTAGACTTTTGATCAATGGTGAATATCTTAACGGTTTGCATGCTCTTTTTGAATAGTTTAACAAATGATTTAAAATGTTTGGAAATAACAACCAATAATTCGTCAAGAACGATCTGTACAATGCACTATAAATATTATGGTTGACTTGAATATCCGATGCAATTGTTTGCATTATTGTTGTCGGAGAATTCAAGTATATATCAACAAAGAAGAATTTGAAATGGTTTATTAGTGGAGATTTGAGGATGTTTAGATACCAAAACCAATAAATTTATAAAAACTCTATTTTTTTATAAATAAAAATATTAAAATTTTGAAATTATTATGTAGAATAAAACAATGATATGAATTCGTCTTTGAGTATATTCCATATTCGTGTCTTGTCGTTATCTCTATTTTATGGTTATATTTGATCTTCCGAGATGTTGTGACATTACAAGAAAATCAATTTTTCAAGCAAAGTATGCAAAAATAAATTTTTTTATAATATTACAATATCACGAAAAAAATTCAATGATTATGAATTATTAAAATAAATTTAATAAAAAAACATTAATAATTCATAATTATCGGATATTACATATTACGTTATGATGTATGCGCAAGATTCTTAGTCAATGCATGCATCAAATGATAAAGAATGTGCACGCCTAAAATCTATATCTCGAAAAATCCAATCATGCTCCAAACCCCAAAGTGAAAAAAGCAAACCTAGAGCAACTAAATAAAAGGTGAAAAAAACAAAGTCAAAAAGAATGTGAGGGAAAATAAGCAATAAAATAACTAAAAATATATGATAGGGTAACATGGGCGGCAGTGAAGGAAATTCAATTCAAAGGCTAGCGCCGCACGAGAACGTGACCGTTACATGCGTGTAGCCGTGTAAAACATAACACCCTGTTTGGATTGTATATTTTAAAGGAAAGAAAAGGATGAGATAGAGAATTGCTCTTCTTATTTGGACCAACTTTTGGATCTCCAAGAAAAGTTCATGGAAGGATCTCGAGAGTTTTTTTTTATAACTTTTTTTCTATAATTCATTGGAGGCGAAAGCCGAGTTGTATAGATACTAGCCCGAGAGAGAAAGAGTAGCAACAAAAGTCTTTCTTGCCCTTGGCCTTTTTATTTTGTTATTTATCAAGGGCGGGTCCAAAAATTTATCTTAGTAGAGACTAAAATTCATAATTTTTATATTATATACAAATATTTTTTTCAGTGGGGACTAATTCATTTTTTTAACTAAAAATATATGTTATTTAACTTTAAAAAAAAAAAATACACAAAATTTTTAATTTTTTTTTATTACCAGTAGGGGCTGGTCAAGACACACATCCACTACTATTATCTTTTAGTCTATGGATATGAAAGATTACGGATCCTCTCATCTACTGAATTTCTTATTTTCTAAATAAGGTGTATTATAAACTATCGAATTTGATATTTTTAAAACTTAACAAAATAATAAACTAATAATTTACAAAAATGTGTTTTACAAATATTTGAAACAAACGTCTAAAATTTAAAAATATTAAATCTGATAGTTCATAATATATTTTATTTAGAAAATGGAAGGATCCAAAAAGAGTACTTGAAATTTTATTTCCTTTCCTTTTCTTTTTCCAATCTAAAAACAAATTCATAAAATCATTTTCATTTTCTTTCTCGTATTCAATGGCAGAGCCATTGGCAAATGATTGAGGTCTACCTAAGTTTTTTTTTTTTTTAAATCTATGTATTTTCAATGTATTTTTAGACTGAAAAATTAATTTAGTCTCAACTAAAAAAAAAGTTATTTATGTATTCATATTACATTGTGTGATTTTGAACATAAATCATATATCCACCTGTGGTCTTATTTTCTTTATTTTTCTTTTCTACTTTGCTTTCTTTTCCTTTTCCTAGTAAGGTAAATTTCACATTTAATTATTGAATGAGGTATTCAACTTCAGAGAGCATTTTTTTTTACACTATTTCAGAAACCCAATGACTCAATCGTATTAGTTTATATATTTTTTCAATGTCATCTCTCGTGTTTAACAAGATTCATAATAATCTCCAATATTTACAAAAGTGATTCAAAATGGTCCTTATTGTTCAATATTAGTCAATTTGGCCAATATTTCTCAAAAAATTCAATTTGGTCCCTATTATTTCCTAAAAAAAAAAATTCAATTTAGTCTCTGCACATGACCCCTATTTGGGGACTAAATTAAAACTTTTGAAAAATAATAAGAACTAAATTGACTAATTTTAAATAATATAGAATATTTTAAATCACTTTTATAAATATTTGGGACTAGTATAATTTTTTCAAAACATCAAAATTAACTTTAAAAAATATGAGAACAATAAAAATTATATGCATAATTCACCCTTGCCTAGTACAACCAAACAGGGTGTTAGTGTGGGTTCATAGGATATGTAGGATCATCAGAAGAAGAAGATCGTGGTCGGGACCAGAAATCTAAAAATATTTTCTCTGTGGAATGGGTCACGCCTCTCTTGTTGGGACCCACCATGTCTCATTATTTGTCCTTGATTGTCGCCACGTGTCAGTTAGATACAGCCTGTCTCATGCTGTGCGTGAATATTTATGATATGAATTTTACTCCAACAGATAATTGAATGCAAAGTGTTGTACTGGGGTCCACGCCATAACGGTCCTATATTTTTGAATAAATAAAGTAACAATAGGGCTACGCATTTTCCATGGGAGTGAGTTTTCGTTTTCTATTATTTATTTTCTTCAAAATTAAATTTTCCTCTTTTGAGATTATAGTGTAGTAAAACTAATTTAAGGTACTTATATTTGGGTGAAATAATCAAATAATAATTTATTATACTCAATAATTTTAAATTCAAATAACAGTTTTGACATTTATTTTATTAGAAAAAAACTTATTCCAAGTGATATTAAAGTAAAGTTGAATATTTAAAATTATAATTGATTAATTAGGATATGTTCATAGTGATATGTGTATTGGCTAAAAACAACCACAGTCCGAACAGTGGACGGATGGCTAATTAAGAAGTGATGTCAAGGCGACCCATAGTCCAAGGGGATAATTAATATTGATTAATTAGGATATGTTCACAGTTTCTAGTGCACGTTTGCTTCATGTGGTTTCTAAAGTGCACGATTCCACCTGTGGTCCGATGAAACGGCTTAATAATCAAAATATATAAGGATTCTTGGACGCTAAGATCCTAATTATAGATTTTTAAGTCTACAATATGCTCATCTATTATTAACTTTATTGCACTAGTCTTTAAATTTGATAGAAACAGTATAAATTAATTTGACTCTCAATTTTAATTAAAGAAGTGGAATTCAAGGGTTCGATAATTCGACTCTCAATTTTAATTAAAGAAATGGAATTCAAGGGTTGGACTTTAATGGAAGGTTATGACTAGGTCTTGTTTGCTTCTTGAATTTGAAGTTAATGTTTGAAGCTTATTCAATTATTGTTCCATTTTCAAACTTCTACATTCTTCTTTCAAATATTTCAATTGCAAGCAGTACTTTTTATTTTTCTTCACAATTATAAGATTGTATGCTTAATACTATTTCAATATTTTTATTATGACTTTGGTTATATTACGTATTTGTAAATCTAATTTACTCCTTCTACCGTGAGTTGATGTTCAAAAGAGGGAAGAATTTTATAAAATTTGGCATAAAGTAGAATGACTTAGAAAAATATTTTAATATTGGTATATAAATTAGTATAAAATAGTGTGTGTGTCTTAGTATAAAAATTAGTATGTAGTTGTACATAGAAAACTTTAAATGATTTGGATGGGAATAATATAGTATGACTTAACTATTGTTGCTAAATAAAAAAAGAGCGATTAGATGACGTGGTTGAGACATAAAGGCAACTTGATAAACCAATGCATGACTTTTGTGATATCTTATCGTTTCAAATGACAACAAAAAAATAAAATTGGTGGTATTGGGTGGGCCCTTCTTGTTACTCAAATGTATACAATATTCTACATATATATTTGCTCTTACAAGTCTACAAAATCACTTGGATGCAAAAAAAATAAATTAGTAAACCTTACATGATGTGAAAGAATTGGATGATGGTTGGTGATCTAATGAAAGACCAACTATTTAGATGCATGGTTGCAATGCTTTTGCTTTTTTTGATAGTTTTTTTATGATGGAGATGTCATTTTAGATATGATCATATTAAATTTATTCCAAAATTATAAACTCGCAATACAGTAGTGCACCGAATGCATGTTCCAAATTAATAAGATGTCAAGTAATATTAATAAGTTTGAAAGTGTTTTCCATGTACTACTAATAGGGGATGTATAGTTATTTTATGTACAATTTTGAATTTTCATCTTTGGATATTTCATTGCAATAGAATTGCTTCCATGTGTTATTTATCATTTATTGAAGGGCGGTTTACACAAATAATTGGTCTTGAGCCCATAATTATTTGAGTAAATTATGAAAAAACTCAATAGTTTTATTTAAGACGAGTGTTATGGTACATGCGTTTTTTGCGAATTATATCATTTTAATGGGTGGGCCTTGAGAATATAAAGTTACAATTATAGAGGGACTTTGATAGCAAAGAGATGTAAGTTAAGTAGATCATAGATGGGGGTATATGAAAGATTAGACAAGGAAAGTATACTAAAAAAGAAAAGACTTTAAATACCTTAGATTTATGATCCAACATGATAGAGAGGTTAATACCAACATATGTCATGGGATGAAGTTTGGATAGATGAAATGGAAATGTGCATCAAGAGTTCGTATAAGATAACCATAAGACTAGTATCGTTGTTATATTGTTTAGAGTGATGTGCGATGAAATATCAACATGTTTAAAAACGATTAGTAACTAAGATCAAAATGTTGAGATTGATATCCAACAATACTAGGAAAGATAGAATTAGAGACATATGATTAAGTGAAAAGGTGAAAATAGAACAAGATGCAGGGAGACTATTTAAGGTAGTTTGTATAAAGTACAATGGCTTAGAAAATTTTCTAGAATTGGTAAACAAATTAGTATAACATTCTTATAAGATTCGAATTTTAGTCTCTCAACTATTAAAGAGAGTATTTCACCGACTATCACTAAACTATTCATTAATGTCAAGTGGTGTGACTTAGTATAAAAATTAGTATATAGAAAACTTTGCGTTATTGATTATAAGGTTGCGCATTAAGTAGCATGACCCACCCAGGTTACTATAGAGTATAGAATTAAGACTTTCACGTATGAAACGAAAGAGCGATTAGATGACATAGTTGGGACATAAAGGCAACTTGATAAATCCTGGTGGGTGGACCCTCGCTCCATTTTTTATGACGAAATATTTATTTTAAATATGATCATATTAAATTTTGATCTTTTTCAACACAAACTCCAATTTAATTAGACAATATTTATAATAAAAAAATATATATTTAAATTTAAAAGTTTTGATTATATTAAATTATTATCTAAACACTCTACTCAATTTTTAAGAATGTGATCCTCATTTTTTCCCGATGCAAAGAAAATATACTTATATATTAGGTCTTTATAACTAATTAGCAATTGACATCATTTTGTTACCATTACATTTTCCATCAAACCATGAGTGGGAAAAAATCATTAGGTGCACGCCTGTGAGAATCTTTGCTATTAGGGAGTCTCTTATGCAAGTGACATGCAAGTAGCTTTGCCATTAGCAACATGTAATATATAAAACACAGAACTTTTTATCATTGTTAAGCATTCTCAACAAGATGTCCCAAGAGACATGGAAAACCAACTTCACTAGTACAACCACAATGTTGGGTAAGGGTCCCTATATGTTCAGGATGAATGGATATTGCAAGGTAATTGCATTAATTTCTTTAGGAAACTGTCACAATACTCATATATTCAAACAACTGATCAAAAGCCATCAATTATTTTGTCACAGGTTCGAACTAGTCAAGAATTATTTACTTTGAAAAAAGTTTCGATAAATTTTTTACTTAACTAATTTAGACCATTTTTTTTTTAAACAAGTCATTAATGTTAGTGATTGGATATAATGTGAGTTTGAATAACTTTTTAATAACGTCTCCCGTAATCAAGAAAAAGCCACCAATTATTCAGTGAAAGATGCTCCACGGCTTTTCCCTAATAACTATGCTCCTTTCTCTTTCTGATATAGATTTTAGCCTAAATGATCTCAGGTTTAAGTGATTGAATTTGTAATGAGAGGATAACCCTTATATGACAGTTTAATTTCAATTAAATAAAAAAAGTGTATTTAAGTAAAATATAACTATTGATTCTAATTTTACATGTGTTCCAAACACAATTTGTATTTACAAATAAAAGAATTGACTAAAATTATTTTACAATTCCAAATATAATAATTTATTTATAAATATAAATTCTTACAAAATTTAATTATAAATTAAATAAATTTCACACCATAAATATTTTCAAACACTTGTCATCCTTTCTGTTGTGGGTCACATATACTCGGAAAAAAAGAAGAAGCTCATAATGGATTCCCAAAATTACCAATAAGTATTTACTAACAATTGACCATAAGGTCATTTCACCATCAAATCTAACTAGTTGCGATAACACAATTAACATCCTAGTGGCCACTCCACGTTTAATCATAGGATAGGAGAGTGGTAACTAATTTCTTTAGGGCAGTAATTAGTGTCCACCACAGATTTGACATATTGCATTTTTCTCCGTAGCAATTTACTTTTTTGGTCCTAAAATCTCAACTTTTCTCTAATCAAAATTTGAAAACCATGTAAGCAGATGGTATGAAGTTATGCTTTCCATATCATGTCCAAATTTTAGACTCGTAAGTGAAACTAGTGTTATGAGTTTAAAAAATAACTATTTAAATTTTTAATCCACTTGTCTAAAATATTTAACCTAATTTTTTTTCTTAAACCTAGAACACATACTTTTTTTGAATGATATGAGAATCCAACTGACGGAACCCGATTATTAAATTATTCGACGGAGTTCACCGACCAACTGGTAAACCTCCAGGTACAGCGGTGTACCACTACACATGTACCAAGTTAATTAAGAATTAAACTCTAAAATAGTAAAGAGTGTCAAACTCGCGATCTTGTAAGAACAATTTCAACCACTACTAGTGGACCATACCCCTTGGGGCCAAAACATATCCTTAATGCTTCTCATACCCATATGGAACATTACTTTTCATTATTCTATGGAGTTCAAATATCTCTCTCTCTCTCTCTCTCCCCGGTGCTGCCACCTTTTGGGAGATGGGGAGGCAGAGAATCGTATAACGTCTTATACTTGTATGAGAGACATAAATAGATACTCTCAAATTAACTATTTTGGATTAATATATTTAAAAATCCAATTATTCTTAGACACATAATTTCTGGGCTCGGGCTCGGGCTCGGGCTCGAGTTCTGAGCCTGAACGTAACAAGAGGAGGGGGTCGGGCGGTAGGGGGGTCATGGGTGGTTCAGCTCATATGAGTATCCTGTGTGCCCTTTCTTTGCTGTTTCCATTCAAATTATATGGAAAATTTGCTGGGAAATGGCTTCGGCAGCCTCATGAAAAGAACGTTATAAAAAGACGTCTTTTGGCCTTTTTAATTATTTTTGCATTCTTCCTTTTGACTATCATCTCATTATAGCATTGGCAAAGTATCACTACTCAAAATTTTAAATGTAGCTTTGTGCCCTGTATACAGCTTGGTTTATCGTTATTTCCAATTATTTCATCTTTTCACACAACAAATTCTTAAGAATTTGATTATCATATACAGCTTGGAGGAGTTGCTCCAAGAATAATGTCCAGTTTTAGTTATTTAGATGAATGATCGAGTTCAAACCAGGTTATCTTCTGTGATAAATTTGTGTCATCTCATTTCATCATTAGATTTTTTCCGTCCAAAATGCGAATCGGTTAACCCACCTACACAAACTAATTGCTAATATGTAATCGATCAAACATTACTTGAAAACGATTACTACGAAAATAGCTCTAGAAAGATAAATTGAAAAAATCATAACTATTGATAAAAATGAAAAAAAGGATTAATCCTTACCAACTTGAGAGAAAGAGTGAATTATTAGTAGACGACATCTCAATCACAACGAACGCATCTAATCAGTAATACGAATCTTTTCAAAAAGAAAAAAACAAAAAATTATTTGTTTAATCAAGATGCGCAACTCCAAACAACATCAAAATCTCAAATCAGTTAATTGTCATATCTTTACCTTATCTGACAGCCACTAACACGATATGGTTTCCTCATCATCCTCGACTCTTTATGAGCTTGCAAATTTCAAACCCTTCTTAAATTAATTACAGTAATAGTCAATACAATACTTAATTTTAAAAGCATGAAAAAGACTAGCACCAACCACGGATCAAAAATAAAGTTAGTTCTATTTTTCTTCTTACATCAACATCAAGAATGTATCCTTAGAAAAAAATGAAAAAGAACATGCTTTTGTTCTTATTTAGTCACTTTGGTCACATTCAAGTGCATAAACCTAAAATTAGGCCCTTAGTTTATTGGAGTTTGGTAGAACGGTCACAAGATCGGTAGTTCCATGACCACCTCATTACCAGGCTATAATGTGGGGATGAAAAAACCGTACTTTTTGAGTTTGGTGGAAATGTCAGATAATAATTTGTTGTGATAAAAAATTATAATATTAAATTTTTGTCCTTCTTTCATGAATATTGTTTTAGCCTTAATTGACATGGAGTATGCATTAGAACGACATCACGGGATTTATAGTTTTAGGATGAATTTAATGTAGTTCTGCCAATGTTGAGTTTATTGTCTAAAAAAAAAAAGAAAAAGCCAGGGGTTAGTTTAGTAGCAGAGCGATTGGGGTGTGCACTGGAGACTTGCTTACTCTCGGGTTCAAATTAGCTAGTAAGCTAATTTTTTTGAAGCTAATTCTAGTAAGACTTATATGAAACTAATTTGGATTGTGATCCTCCGAGTAAGACCATGTGTCTCAAGATTTAACATCCCCATTGAAAGTTTGTAGGCTTTCATAGAAGAAATTCTTTGTTTATAAAAAAATTAAAAAAGTGGGAATGAAACTAATTGTTAAGAATATAAAGTGGACCACTGTAACTTCAAATGTCAAAGGTCCATTTATCCACGTCTTTGAAATCTCAGTTTCTTGAAGTCAAACCAGTCAAAATTGAAGGAAAAGATTGACTTTTTTTATTATTTAATTTAAGAAAAGTTTAATCCATTTTACATCACTTAAATGTTACAACAATAGATATTGAGACTTATCACATTTAAATAAAAAATTATATCACTACACAAAATGACCCGTGGTAAGATTGACTAGACCTCCTCACCACCCATAACTTAATAAAAGTTTATTTATTTCGTCATTCCAATCTTGTTCTTTTGTTTTTTTTGCTAGGCTTCGAACCTCATTTTCGTTTACCAAATTCAAAACTAGAAAGTGTAAACCTAAAAATAATGTAAGACAAGAATTATGTCATGTCCCAACTCCGAACTCAAATTCGCCATCAAGTTCATGTGATGCAGTTTAATATGTTAACTAAACCCAAATTAGTTAACTTAAATCATACTTAATCACATAGTACAAAAAGATAAATCACATTCACGTTATGTTTCATACCAATGTGAGACATCATAGCATGGACCCAATAAAAGGAAAAAAGCTAGTCAAATACAATCTGATTGAATTTTATCATTAAGAGAATATTGTGTGCTCGTACAGTGAGATCTAAGATGTTTCACTTGGTGAACAAGTTTACATCTGATTTAGGAAGTCATGGTCACTGGACCTATGACCCATTTCAAATACAGACCATTTCTTTAAGTCAGTTTCAGACTATTATGGGTTGTACACAGCATCAGTCCAGAATTGAACTAGCCCATTATGAACCTGATCCATTACTTAACTCCTTGGCCCATTATCCCTCGAACCTGGAAATTTTGCACAGTACTCGTCGAGAACTAATGGCTAAGCCCAATAAATTTTGCACACCACTCTTTGCATTTCACCTCACTTGATGATCGAACTCAATTTTGGACTAAACACAGCTTTGAATTAGATTTTTTGTAAGCTTTAATTTAGAACACCAATATTAGTGTTTAAGCCTCCCGAGTGATCTTTTAGTCCCTTATCACTGTCGAGGAAAAATTAGAAACTTTTGAAGCTAATTAAATAGGTGTAATCCAATGGAGGGATAAGCCCATTTATGACCTATAGTGACTATTTGATGATTAGATTTGGATTTCGAGATAGGATGAGCTGAACTCTTTAGTAAACCCGTTTGAGCCAATTTTGGGGAAAAAATCCAAAAATTGGCTCATAATTATCCATTTACAAGCACGACTCTTTCAGTGTGTTTGGATTGGAGAAAATGGGGGAAAGGAGTATAGAGGGGATGAGTCTCACCCCTCTATACTCCCTGAATATGGTTCCTTCAATTTGGGATAAAATTGAGGGAGGAAAAAATACTGTTTATTGTAATGACAATGTTGTCTTTTTCTTTTTTTCCTCATCAAATTATGAAAGTTTAATATAAAATAAGAAAATATTATAAAAGTCATTTTACACAAAAAAATTTCCGCATTTCCATTTTCTTTTTAATCTAAATAAAGAAACTCATCATTTTTTATGATTCTCTCATATATAAAATTATACAATTTAAACATAATTTAATCCCTTACACTTATTTTCTTTATAATACTCTTATTTCATCTCCTTTATTAAACTTCCTCCCCTCAATCCAAACACACCCTTTAAATGATTACACAAGTTACTTTTTAATCAATTCATCTATAGTCTTGCGTATCTTGCTGACCATTTCTTTGATACAATCATCCAACCACTACTATACCATGGTGGTCCACATCGAGTGGATAGTAGACCCCACCACAAAGTCAGTCACCAACCCCTCCCAACCATCCAAAACCATTTCAGGGTTGGTGAAAACCACTTTCAGCTTAAACAAATCCAAAAAAAGAATCACCAAAATCAATATTGATTTTCGGATTAATCTAGTGATTAAGTGCTTGAATTATAAATATTTTTTTTTTTATGTTTTAAATTTGAATTAACTAAAACATCAATCTTAATAGATATCACACTTGATTAACTAGAATCACACCTCTTTTCAGTGAAAATGTGTCTCGAGATACTAACTCAAAATGAAAAAAACAAAATGAATATGAATCCACTTTTTTTTTTTTTTTTTATTGATTCAAGAGAATATTAAGACCGTATAATATATATTAGAGATGTAGTTAATAAAATTCAAGCTTATAATTTCTTACAAACATTACAAATAACATATCACTAAATCAAAACTTGAGTGAACAATATAAATCCACTTTGACTATCCAACAACTATATAATAAAACACACCACCTTCATATTCCACAGCCTCTCACAACCTAAAAACACCACCATCAAACACCTAAAAACGACCCTGTACCTCACCTCCTAACACATCCCAAAAAATGTCATCACCACCACCACCACCATCACCAACACCTCCAAACTTCTGGGGTGACATGCCAGAGGAAGAATACTATGCCTCCCAAGGCGTCCGCAACAATAAATCCTACTTCGATACACCAAACGGCAAAATCTTCACACAATGTTTTCTTCCATTGAATCCAAACCAACCCATCAAAGCCACAGTTTATATGACTCATGGTTATGGCTCAGACACAGGTTGGCTTTTTCAGAGAATATGCATGAGCTATGCAACGTGGGGTTATGCTGTCTTTGCTGCTGACTTGTTAGGCCATGGCCGCTCTGAGGGGCTGAGATGTTACTTAGGTGACATGGAGAAGATTGCAGCTACGTCTTTGTACTTCTTCAAGAGTGTGAGGAATAGTGATGAGTATAAGCACTTGCCTGCTTTCTTGTTTGGAGAATCCATGGGGGGACTTGCTACTTTGCTCATGTACTTCCAATCAGAGAAGGACACGTGGACGGGGTTGATTTTCTCGGCCCCGCTTTTTGTTATTCCCGAGAATATGAAGCCATCCAAGGTGAGAATTTATGTCAGTGTTCAGAAATGAAACATATCCATTTTTAGAATATAATGAGATGTGTTTATTTATTGGTTTTTTACTTTATCAAAATGTCAGATTTTAAAATTCTGATAGGTACCATCTGGGATTATTCCTTCCAGAACTGCTGAATAATTTTTATGAATTATATTATTTTATTAATTCGTACTAATAACGAATGTCAGGTTTGAAAATCAAGTGTCATTTTCATGTTTAGAATCCAAACTGATGTCATATGTTTGAAAATTAAATGTTTTATAGAGATTATTAAATTATTAAGATATATAGGATATTACGGGCAGTTTCAACATAACAAAGAGAACTTTTGCAGTTTACCTTAACTTGATAAATTGATGATAGAAATAATGTTGTTTTATGAGTCCTTGTTTTGTGGGAGTATGCGAGATATCAATAGTCCTCAATTATCAAATTATTTCATTATAATTATATCATTAGTTGAACTTCATAGAGTCGTTCTGAGAATGTTATGACATCCCGAGACTTACAACATTTTATTGTTTTGAAGGTTCATCTGTTCATGTATGGACTCCTATTCGGTTTTGCCGATACATGGGCATCAATGCCAGACAACAAGATGGTGGGCAAAGCCATCAAAGACCCAGAGAAACTGAAGATCATAGCAGGCAATCCAAGGAGGTACACAGGCAAGCCCAGAGTAGGAACAATGAGGGAGTTACTGAGGATGACAGAGTACGTGCAGAGCAATTTCGACAAGGTTACGGTGCCATTTCTGACCGTGCACGGCACGTCAGATGGTGTGACATGCCCTTCGGGTTCAAGAATGCTGTATGACAAGGCAAGCAATCAAGACAAGACATTGAAGGTGTATGAAGGGATGTATCATTCAATGATACAAGGTGAGCCTGATGAGAATGCTAATCTTGTGTTGGCTGATATGAGGGCTTGGATTGATGAGAGGGTTGAGAGATATGGTCCAACATGTAATGGAAACTTTTAAGGATAACAAATTAACAATGTCATCACATCTTTGTTCAATTTATTGTTCATGGTCTTAAAATCAAATATGGTCGAGTCTTGTTGTATCAAGGCAGTATTCAATTGAAGAGACAAACAGCAAATACTAACAAAATTGGGAATAAATCAATGAAAACTCTATTTTATTATTGTTCACCATTGATCTTATGCTTCGGGATTAAAATAATTCCCCCCACTTTTTGTTATTGGTCAAAAAGCAAAACTTATAACTAGAGATGCCATGGGCCATCCTAACATCCTACAATGCCAAATGCAAGTATGATAACTTTTTTTTGAATGACGTTTGAACTCAGTTGACAGAATTCGATCACCAGATTATTCGAAGTCCGACCATTAACTGATAAACTTACGGGTGCAGCGGTACACTTCCACACATGCACGAGATCAGATAAGGGTAAAATTCCAAAACAGTAAAAAATATTGAGCATACGATCGCGCAAGAGTAATTTCACAACACTACCATTAAACTATACCCTTAGGGGATGCAAGTATGATAACTTGCATCAAAAGTTGTAATATTAGGAGAAAATATAAATCTTATCTTCTCTGCTTGTATCATTTTCATTCTTGTAAGTGACCCGAAAGGCCGGGTCTCGTAAAGTGATGTTCCATGATTATGTGCGGTGATATCGTGGTTGGTAGACCTAACCAAAGTTGTGTTTTCGCGGATAAGCATCATCTCCCCTAACCGCGTCATGATTCATGAGTAGAAATAAAGCTTTCAATTTCAACATCTGCACGCCTCAACTTTTAGAACATCGACATTTTCTTATTTCAATTTTCTTCTTTCCTTGTTGCTTTACTGGTACACTCGAAATATAGGAATGAAGATCCTCTTATAACTTCATAGCGTTGTCAATGAAATTTTCATAACTGTATTAATAATTTACAACCGTTAAATCTTTGTTCATGATATCTTGACATTATGAACAGATCTATTCTCAAAAAGAAACTTCTTTGTCACCCTCCTTCCAGTAACACCGCCCTTCTTTCCACACCGTCTCGACTGACTTCTCTCGACGCCAGTCGTGAAAAGGAAAAAAGAAAAGAAAAAGTTCTTTACTAGTGAAGATGAAGAGTGCTACTAGAGAGGCTTGAAGAATAGAACACCATCTACCATGATCCTTTAAGTAAGTTACACTGTAAAACTTAGACTGCTGCCCTTTCCAGTTGAATGATTGTTAACACCATTGAAGAGATGCAATAATCCTGAAAATGTGTATGAGGATTTCGTGCAAAAATATGAAGTCCCGGAGGCTGCAAGTACTTGGATCCTCTGACTATCAATTCAGTGCCTTCCTAGGTCTCGCCGCGATTGGCCCTCTGCTACCATATAGATGTTTTCATTCCTGCCCTACCCAAGATTCATCCTGAGACAGATGTTTAAGTCCAGTCCTCAAGCCTCAACTACAATATGTATCAGGGACAAATATCTCAATCAGGCTATAGGCATCTCTAGATCTTCCAATCCTCAATACTTATTGATTATACAGTCAAAATGAACAAAGACAACTCAAATGATTATATACTCATCAGTATCTGGTGCTCCAAAAGGAAAATTACATAGAGCAGCAGTTATTTCTCACTATCATAGTTGTTCAACAACAATAACAAAAATATGAGAAAACATTTAATATGTAAATGAGACGTGAGGAGTGGAGCTGAGAAAGATACAAGCACCCCATAATTTAACAAGAAAGATTACAATGGAAGGACTCACACGGTAGATGGCCATGTTGCTTGAGCTGACATGATTATCCCCACAATCACGCCGAATAGTCCAAGTGCACTGCCGAAGATCTCAATAACAAGGATCTTAACGAAAAGCGAAGAGTTCTGTGCATCAGATAGGGCACAGCTGCTTCCAATAATTCCAACGCACAATCTTCAATGCAGAAACAAAAAAAAAGAAAGTTACATTACAATCAGAAAGCAGTGGAAATCAGATTTATCTATTTAGATGTTGAATGAAGGACACAATTTTTAAACTTACCCGCACACAAGATTTGCAAAGCCGACAATAATTCCAGATGCAAAGATAGAGTAGCCTGCTCTAAGGGATTCTGGTGCGTAAATCTGGGAGGCTGGAACACTATCTAGCTTTGTTTGAAGAATGATAGCCACAATAACTCCATAAATTGCAACCGCTTCACAAAAAATGACGCTGAGAAAAGAGAAGAAAATATTAAGTCTAGAAACAGATTGTAGATAAAGAAACACATACAGATAACCACCGTATTTGGTCTACAACTTAATGTGGAACCGTTACAAGGAAAATTTATAACGACATTTTCGGAAGTAAATTATTCTCATCTGCCATAACACAAGTATAATTTGCCCCAGCAAATTATTGAGGTGAACTGGTCAATTCATCCTCATCAGTCAAGGATGCATATATGGAGATGAAAATTTTGCGCAATAAAAGAGTTGAACAAAAGTGAAGTACGCTTCAGTTAACTAGTAAAGTTGCTGAAGTATTTGGAACAAATCTAGCTAATAGTACAGCAAGTCACATTTCCTCCAGAGGAAACTCATTTTCTCGGTTCTAGTATGAATATCAAGTAATAAATCAAAATGTGCTGAGCTATTCATTAGCAGTTAGCAATTTCACGCCCTCTGAGGATAAGGCTCAAAATAAGCATGCCTGGAAAGTGGACCCTTGCTTCTATTTCTTTAACAAGCTATGCTTGCAGACTTCAGGACTGCATTTTCGCTTGAATCGCAGTTTTATCCAGTTCAATATTACGATGCCCATTGACTACTTAGCATTTTCGTTGTTCCACCAGAACAAAACTGCCACTGCCCGCTCTGACTGAGCATGACCTATCTCAACAATTTCAACGACGACATTGTTCGTGCGGATAGTGAAGTACTCAGTGAATGAAAACATCAAAGTATGTGAAAAGTTTAGAATTACTTTCTCCAGCTTATAGACATTGTTTCCGTTCAACATTTTGGTATCACCTATCTCAAAAGAGAATCACATGTCCAGTCAATTTCAAAAGTTTTATATCGAGAGAACACAACTACATAACACTAAGCCGCGAAAATTAAGTATAGTTTCATAGTGGTCTTCATTAACGGTACAGGCTGATAACTACATACTACTTAGAACATGATGACACTATGCAAACTAAATATACAAATATAATGATCTTCTTAACTATGACCTCTTTCCCATCCCTAACCTTGTCATTATCTACTGCACGTCTGTATTTTCATTCTGTATTCTTCCAAGACTCGTCAGAAAACACTAAGCCACATCTTCTCCTCATATCGATTATTCACATTGTTTTATGCTTTTGCAGTAACAGACAATTCCTTATCCAGCTTGCAGAGGTATCGAATATTGCTACTTCCTTCAATCTTTTCAAGCAGAAAAGCTTCCAAGGTACTAAAGTTTTAGGAACTAACTATAAATGCAGCTGATGCTAACACGATCTGACGTGCAAAATCTACATCCAACTATAACTAATTCTGCATCGAACAAGGTGTCAGCAACTATTTTATTTTATTTTATTTTATTTTTTTCTGGATTCAAATACTATTGCATCAACTTGACTACACAATTATATATCAAAATTTAGCAATAAAACACCAATATATATCTACGGAAAAGATTAAAATATACGTAATTGAAACCATTCCAGATATAAAATTATGTAAAAAGAAATTTAATTGCGACAAATTAGAAGAAAATTTTACCTAATTAGATTTTTGGACGTAATGCGAGGTGCTTTGATCGCAGCACCAATTAAGCTACTCCCTGTTATGTATATTCCCCTGCAAAATTGCAAACACATAATTAATATATATATATATATACACATATGTGTGAAGTATATTTATAAGCTGAAACCCTAGTGGATTAGTTAATAGATTACCAAGCAGCACCTAGGACAGAAACGCCGATGGCGACAGCGATGCCGATGGCGGAGAATGTGTACGGAGAGATCTGAACCAACGCCCGAGACCATGAGCTCGATGAAGCCACCATTGTTAGAGCGAGAAAAAGCTTCGACGACGAATTTGCTTCACGGAGCACAAGATTTGATCTGAAGGAAAAGTTCAATGAGGGAAAATTTATTTGGGCTTATTTGGAGCCTTTTTGTTGCTTTAGTTAATATGGAGAAATGGGCTCATTGACCCAAACCAGGCCCAATATATCATTACAGAAGGCTTAATGGTCCAATATTGAAGCAAGAAATATTAGTCGTGATGTAATATTGAAGCCCAGTGGGGAGAGAAATGACGCAAAGGAAAAAATTATCGTTATAGAGTTGTGTGCCAATGAATAGATAGAGATAGATTATGTCATATGGTTTTCAGTTTACAAGGGGTACAATACACGAAGAGTAATCAATGACATATTGTCCACTTTGAGATTTTGTTTTTTTTTAAATTATTTTGGTCGAAGTCCCACTCTGAGATGATAAAGCATCATTGGACCAAGAAAAATAAAAGAGATGATAGAAAATATAGGAAATTGAAATTTGTGATGTTGAAAATATTGGGTGTAAAAAAAGATTGTCAATCATTAATTTTAATTTTATCAAGCATTATTATTGAGATTGATGCAGCAAAAATTATTTTTAATGCATTGATTACAAATGGTCATGTTTTGAATTGGAGGATTCAATCGGTGGTACAAGATGTACTCAAATTCTTATTAGTATTGCCTTCAATCAATTTATCTATAGCTAGGAGATTCGAAAATAGAGTTACTGATTTGCTTGCCTGATATGGGTAATTTCTCAACCCAGTTATTTAGCGTTCGACCAGTCCTAAGTACTTTTACCAAATGATATGTCTCTTAAGATAAATTTTTTAGATCTCTGAGACCCACTATATATCTCAAAAAAAAATTTATTGAATAGTATAAATAGCACACTAAGGTAACACATTTTTTACTAAAAATATGTATTTAAATACACTAGATCTTATTACTAATTGGATAGCACGTCAATGCAATTCGAATACCTTTTAGGTTGCTATTATTAGACTCTTGTTCAATGTTACTGTTTTCCATGTGGAAGGAAAGAAATTTCAAGCTGCACAACTAGGGCGCTTCCACGGAGGAACAAGTCTTTGATCATGTTCATTTAGTGTAAAAAGTAGACTTTACAAAATTAGAAAATTTAGATATAGTCTTTTGAATAGTGCTATATGTAGAGCATGAAGTATCGAATATAGCATTCTGCATAGTTAGATGTTAAGGGCAACCAATTGAGTTGGCCCATTGATTCTTTTGTGTTTGTAACGTTGTAAATGTAAAATACAATCGATTGCTTATCTAGCAAAAAAAAATACACTATTTATGCTCGGATCAATTTAACTGATTTAATCGTTGAAGGAGGTCTTCGGAAATAATCTACCAATAATGCAACAACTATCGATGGTGCATTTGTTTTGTAAGTCAGGTGCAGCTCGAACAAGAAGTTTACTACCTTGTCATTGCCAAAAGTAAACTGGAATGTAAACTGCAAAACAATCGGTTTTTTAACATTCCAACTCAATTGACTAAAAAGATCGATTCAGAAACTATACCTTGTGGAATTGGATAAACTTGATGTATATCTTATTTTGATTCATGAAATTTTAGTTTCGTGATCGGAAAAAAAAAAAGACCATTTCAAAAATTGACAAATTAACAATTAAAATATCAAGTCTCAATAACATTAATACAGATACGTACTCTTCTCGTGCAAACCCCAATTTGAGGATGACGGGTCCAAAGCTCCCGGAGAACGCGTGCCGGTTTTGCTTTTTGCCAAAAGTCTCAAAGTCGGTGGGTGATATTTTGCCCAATAGGCCAATATGCGATACCTTTTGGGTCAATGTGGGTAAGCCTCCACCGCAGAATTTGTTGGGGGACCATTAGCCGAGTGGGAGAGAATATGTGCTGCTGCTGCTTGGCTCCTTCTGCTCAATTTGCATAGCAGCTGATATTTCTCCTGTTGGGGGCTTGTGACTTGTATTTGTTAAATTGGACAACTATTATGTGTAAAGGATTTGGAGCATTTCTCGTATGTATAGGAATTTTTGTTTTATTTTTACTTTAATATTTTTTTATATTTAATCAATTCTTTATTTTAGGAATTTCAATACCTTATTTTAATTTCACTCTAATAATATTTTTATATATCGTAAATTTTGCTCTTTTGATTGTTGACATATTTTAATAGATAGGACGGGGGATTGTGTCTTCTCCATTACATTTTTAGGAATCTTGTTCTTTTATTTTAATTTCACTCCAACGGTTTTTCTACATGTTGTAAATTTTGGTCTTTTGATCGTTGACATATTAAGGGATGAGATATGAGATTGTGTCTTCTCCCCTACATGTAAAGATATTGAAAATGAATTTAAAAATCCAAAACAATTTAGGAGATCATTTAAGAAATCTGTTGGAATCCATTTGCACTATTACCTTCCTTAGTTGTAGGTAAAGAACCTTGTAGGGATATTATTGAAGTTGACCTAATAAATTTTTTTTACTTGAGTTGGACTCGTGACATCTCATGTGGTGTACATGCTTATCAAATGAGTGCGATATTAAGGTGTTAACTGAGCTAACATTATTATTATTTTGTAATAAAATTTAAAATTGTAATTTAAATTCAAAGTTTTTGATCATAATAAATTATTTTTTAACTATTTTATCCAACTCTTTGTATATTTAAACTCGTACTCATTAGTCTCGCTTTTCTTAACTACATAATAACGTGGATGGTTAGAAAATTTTGATTTTGATCTATGTCAAAAGGCAAGTTTCAACTAAAAGAGATACATAAATGAGTGATGACATGGGGTTTGTGCCGTGAACTTTTATGCATTTCTAGATCTGTAGGAGCATAACATGGACCATGTAGGTATGTGTTTGGACTATTTCTATGACACTCTTTTTCTCTTTTTCTTTTTTCTTTTTTCTTTTTTTTTTATGGTCAAAAGTAGCTGACCTAATAAGCTTTTTTTGATTTATTTTTTTTCAAAAGTATTATGAGATTCCAAAAGTATATATTAACCTCAATAACGATTCGTGAATCAGACAGACAGAAAAAGAAATTTTAATTTTTTTTTCATATTTTTTATTGAAAAATTTATTTGACTCTTATAACTTTATTTATTTTGGTCCCCAAATCATTTAAGTTATTTTAATAAAATATTCTAAATTCGTCTCTATTCAAACTCCATAAACTTCTTCTACATTTTGGTGCAAATGTAAGAAAATTTATTCTTTTAAAATTCAAATATACTGGACTTTTTGTAAACATAATATTTCTCTAATCTCATTTTCAAAAAAAAAAAGAAGCACATTTGTCTCGCCAAGAGACCTAAAAATGTTCCAAAGTTGTGAAACACTATGCATGAAAGTGGGAACCACCGACCACACCACTTAATTTTTCTTTCAGTTTTTTATTTTTTTTTTTTATTTTTCATAACACCACCTAGTGTTGTAAAGTCATTCTCAATGGAGACTTTAAATTAAGGGACTCTAAAAATAAATTTAAAGTATTTTTGCTTTTTAGAGCCCCATGTGTTTTTAAGGGGCTCTAAAAAAAAATCATCTCCAGTGAGAGACTTTAAATTTAAAGATCCATGGTGGGACTCACCGTCATTTCTATTTTTTTGAGCCTAAATTGCCATTTTTTTTTTTTGGATTAAATTTGTCAGTCATATATCAAATCTGATTTGTTGAAAAGATCTATGTGGTCAAATTTAATTTGGAAAAGACCCATGTGGGTTCTAAATTTTTTTATCCGGGCTCTATTCTTGTTGAAATATGTTAAATTTGGCGTAAAAGATTAGGTTTGGGGCTCTATATTTATCATTGATATTGTATTTTTTCTTCAAAAATCTTTATTTTTGCTAAAAAATTATAATTTTTGTATTATAAAATTCTTGTTGAGGATGCCCTAATATAGACAGCGAAATCAGGTAAGGGTGGGGTCACGAAGTTTCTCCCTTTACTCAATTTGTTTCTTTTGGTTCGATGATAACCGTCGAAATGTGTTGAATGATGAGAAGTCATTGTTCATTAGAAGAATTTTTAATTCGTAACAATTTGCTAGTGTCTTGCTTTGTCAGCATTGCATGATGCATCTGCCCATGCAACAATACTATAATAATGCATTATTGCAATATAATGATCTAATCAATTTTATTTAGCAATTGTAGTCTATTCTGTCCATAAGCAATGTTAATCTTTTTATATAATATAATATAATATAATCTTTTAATATTATTCTTTTTCTTCCGAGTTTCACGATGTTTTTGACCCCATTTTTACGCGTCACTTTGACTCTAAACGTGCTTTGAACGTGAGTCATATTTTCATACACCCCTTGATTAGTCTCCCTCGAAAGGGATCGAGGTATACAAATACAAATCAATAATGTATTTAGAGGTAGGAAACAAGCTAAGTCTTGAATAAGGAATTTTACAAGCAATGAGTAACCTGCTTTGACTTCGAAAAGTTGGTAAGAATTTGGTGTTGCGGCTGCGGACTTCTTGCCTCTCAACGGACCACGAAGCTTGCAAGAAACATATGATGCATGTCACTCTCTTCTCTTTAATTTCTTCGACCTTTTTCATGTGATCAAATTGGTTTTTGTTTGCATTCTAATATTTGTTGTATCTTGGCGAAAAGGACAGGCATTAATATATATATATACACGGGTCGGAGCCAAGAATTTTTGATAGTGGGAGTTAAAATTCATAATTTTTAAATTATATAAGTATTTCTTTTTTTTCAATAGGGACTAATTAATTTTTTTTAACTAAAAATACATAGATATTTAATTTTTTTTTAAAACATACATAGAAATTTTAACATTTTTATGAGCCAGTAAAGACTAAAATCTATAATTTTTGAACTATACTAGTACTTTTATTTTTCAGTAGGGACTAATTAATTTTTTTTAAACTAAAAATACATAGATATCTATTTTTTTAAAAAAAAAAATACATAAAAATTTTAACATTTTTTGAGTCAATAAGGACTGCAACTCCCACTGGCCCTTACGTGCCTCCGCCCATGTATATACATATGATTAAGGTAATTATTAATGACCCCAAACCTATGAAAACGTGAATAATGAATGTGTGTGTTTATTTTTTTTATTTTATGTAAACATGAATTGTGAGCTCTCAATGTCTAATGTCTAACAGAGGATTGTTACACTACTTATACCAAGTAGGTATGCTTGATATTGGCAATATAGTAAGACCATTTCGATAAAAAAAAAAAAGATATGCTTGATATTATAGTTTATATTTTTTCTTATTGCTAAAAGCTTAATTGATATTATAGTTTACTTTTTTTTTTCTTATTGTTAAAACCATTAAAATCATACTCTAAAAAAAGACTATGATTGTTTATACCATGAATTAATTAACATGTTGGCAAAATTCCATTTGACCCCTATGTGCTTGAGATTATAAATTATGGATATATTATATAAGGCTATGTGAACTACTTTCTAGAAGTGAAGGTTATTTTGTTATTACAAAAAGTGAGGCAGGTCTCGATTGAAGAAATATAATAAATATCTTTTTTTTGTCAAAAAAAAAGAAGAAAGATATATGAATCATGTGTGGAATCATGTAAGCGATCGTAAAATTAATCATGGGATAGATCATCGAACTCTACTATATATAAATGTCTATGATTATATCGATGAATAAAGAGGAGACTATAAAAGGAACAACAAGCAAAGAAAAGAAACAACATAATCAATCCAACAAATATGTTGCTGAATCTTAACTTTCTATCATTAGGAGCAGTTTATAACTTAAATTTTTCTGTTTTTATTTACTATTTTCAGTATGAATAGTTGTATTATACCATTATCATCGACATCTGAAAATAAAGACAGTCTTTATTTTCGACACTTTACTTTTTTACTTCTTAATTACTAAAATCATCAAAATTCTTGAAACCAAAATACTTTAGCTAACTTTTCATTAACAACCTTAATAACCAATACTGATAGGATGAATACAACAAATTCTAAATAAGGGCATGGAAACAATAAGGCTACATTGGGGTGTGTGTCCATTTCACTAAGCTTATAGATATAATTACTAAAACAAATATAACATGGTTTTTTCGGCGGTGGTCAAATATGATAAATGAATATAGCACATCATTTTATTTTAGAGTGTTATTATATATCATTCAGGTAATAGTTTTTTATCATTTTATAACAAGAAATTTTAATACAAGAATCTTAACTTACACTAGGAGGGATAAAATATTATTAAAATGACATGAACACTAATCTCATGGATCAGGAAATTGGAATATACATGCTTAGGTAAGAGTTTGATGATGAAAGAATGAAACTAGAAGTCTTTTAAGAGGCTCCATATTTGATTATTATTAATACAAATAAGTTTGAAGGTTTTTTTTTGAGGTCGAAAAATGTTATTTGTTGGATTAAAATATAGTTTTTATCCCTTCGTCAAGTTAGAGATTTGATTTTTTAATATAAAAGAATGGTGAATAAATGAAACGGTATTATAAAGTGTTACTCGAGATAAAACTATTCTAAAATTATGTTAACATCTATATCAAATAAATTTTATAAGTGAGAAGGGTTAGCCAGGTCTTTCCAAATTAGTATTAGCAAAAATATCCTCAGGGGCCACTAGGACTTTCGTCTAGTGGTAAGTTACTCGCTTTATATTTAAGAAGTTGTGAGTTCAATTCTTACTAGTAATATATATGTATTGTACATCCTATAACCCTCCCATAAAATATATATATATATATATATATATATATATCCTCTGGGCCATTTTGGCCATGGATTCACTTTTTAGGGGCATACATGGCATGACACATATTTTTCATTTAGAAGATTCTCTCTCGCCTTCTTCGATCCTCTTGAGATCCCTTTTTCTTATGTTGTTTCGTCCCCACTTTCCCATTCTTCACCAAGTGGCCATGGCCTAATCTCACATGTTTAATAACTTCATCTTAAATGAAAAAAAAAAAACTTCATTTTACACTTTTGATCGAAGAAAAAAAATGACGTACATTACACAAGAGTTGCAAGTTGAAGTATGGTTCATGAATTTGGCTGTATACATGGTAACTAAATTTGTTAGAACAAACAAGTGGTCCAACTATACATATATATATCGTTTCTAACACAACTTTTATTTTTCTTCACCAATTATATAATTCTCCACCCTCACACAATTTTTGTACATAGACGTCCTTGAAAAATACATTAATTGTTGCTCGACTTTTGTTTACTATTACTTTTATTTCTAGACTGGCAAACTAATCCGTAGATTGAGTTGTTAAGAAATGCTTAACTTCTAGACTATTTATACTTTAAATAGGATATATGTCTTTAACCTTATTTCAATTGTTATATAATAACGTTCACTCTATATCTTTTGCCTCATTAAAATTGGTTAATATAACTCTCTTCTCTATAAAAAAAAAAAGTACATTAATTCACTTTTTTATGGTAAGATTTTTATTTGATAAACGAGCCACTCGAAAAACTAGTACAATTCTTTTTTTTTTTTTTTTGAATTTTTTAATGTCAGTGATAAATATATAACTCCTTGACACATACACAAAAAATAATAATTATTATGACTGATTAAAGAGAAGTTCTTGTACGTATCCTTTAGCCCTCACAAATATGTGAGTCTCAATTCAAAGGCCGAGTTTGCCATATGGAAGAATTTAAAAAAAAAAAAAAATTATTATTAACTCATTCTTACTGCAACTCTGACACCAAGATTTTCCTCACCAATTTTCTTTTTTCTTGAAAAACACCAAAAGAATATCAAAAAGGGCAAAAAATTTAAACCTTCCATATTTCTATTATTCTTGTTTTTAATTTTTCCACAACTTCTCAATGAGGTTTTAGGTACTTTAATGGATAGATATATAAAGATATTTATATAGGAATCAATACTATCTTCTTTCCTCTCTGAGCAAAACAATCTTCTTCTCAAAACCTTATCATCTCTCTGTCTATCTCTTCACCATCTTCTTTCTTTCTTTCTTTTTCTCATGTTCACTTCTTAAAGATCAAATCTTTTTGGGTTTTTCTTTAAGGGTCTTGTAGAGAAAGAGAGAAAGATAGAAAAAATAAAATAAAAAATAAAAAATTGTGGTGAAAAATGGAAGCTATTTTGCAATCAAAAGGGCTTCTTTCATTGCCTTCAAACCCAAAGATTAGAGCTTTTAGGCCACCTCTACCACCACAACAACAAGGCATAAGGCATAGAATTTCATCTCTAAATTCTCCAAAACCAAAACTCATTAATGATTTATCTTTATCATCATCAAAGCTTAATGCTTTTGTCACAACAAAACCATATGAATTTGGGTTAAAGGACAGAATTTTTCCTATATGTAAAGCTGAGGCTGCAGCAGCAGCAGATGGCCAACCAGTGTTTCATGGAGAGGTTGAACAGCCTAAGTTTCTGGGTGTTGAGATTACAACTCTGAAGAAGATTATCCCACTTGGATTAATGTTCTTTTGCATACTTTTCAATTACACAATCTTGAGGGACACAAAAGACGTGTTGGTTGTGACAGCAAAAGGTTCCAGTGCTGAAATCATACCATTCTTGAAAACATGGGTGAATTTGCCTATGGCCATTGGTTTTATGCTTCTCTATACAAAGTTGGCTAATGTGTTGTCCAAAAAGGCTCTTTTTTACACCACAATTGTGCCGTTTATTGCATTTTTTGGTGCATTCGGGTTTGTTTTGTATCCGCTTAGCAATTATTTTCACCCCACAGCTCTTGCTGATAAGCTTTTGAACACGTTGGGTCCAAGATTTCTTGGGCCAATTGCTATTATGAGGATCTGGAGTTTCTGTTTGTTCTATGTCATGGCTGAGCTTTGGGGGAGTGTGGTCATTTCTGTGTTATTTTGGGGCTTTGCCAATCAGGTATAAATCATATCTAATAAAAGTTTTATGTTTCAATTATTATCTTTTATTTGTTTAATATCATAAATTTGATATATTTATGGTTGAGTTATTAATCTGTTTATTTATTTAATATCAAAATTTTGATTCTGCTTGATTTCTCTTAATAATTAATTGTAGATTCTGTTCTTCTCTGATGACTTGAATTTAAAATACTTAATTCCCCTGATGTGTATATTCTGTTTGAGATTCCTCGGGGTCATGTTCTACAAATTGTGTAAATTATTTGAAGCTGTTTGAATATTATTAACAATAGATTTTATGGATTAAAAGGCCGCAACTTGTATTTCTTCGTAAGATAATTATTTTCTGTCATGATAGACCCTTTCCTAGACCTTTTATTTCGTCGTAAAATAATTATATTCTGTCATAATAGACCCTTCCCTAGGCCCCGGACATAGCGGGAGTTTCGTGCACTGGACTGCCTTTTATTGATTTTAATTACTTCATTCTTTTATGAAGAAAAAATGGGTAACTTTGATTTTACTCTAGATAGGAGAGTTTCAGATGGAGGAACCTTTGGTTATTTATCCTTTTATTCGTATCCTTTTCACTAGTATAGTGGACAAACTCTGATATAATTAAATAGTAACGATAACTTTGGCTGGTTAATTGTTATCAGATATTTTTGGGTAGGGTGAAGGTGGTTGAATGATGCTATCTGATCCAGACCTCCCTTTCCCTCCACCCTCTCTCTTGCTGAGTATGTGAGCGTCACGTATCTGCTTAGTGCCGGTTGGCTGCAACAAAATTATTCTAGTTTCCACTCTGTCACAAACAAGGTTATTGAGTATGCAGGGTATTGCTAAAGTATATTCTGCTTTTGGAGGATGTATGGCTTCTATTCAAGTCAAGTTTATTAAGGCTTCATTGTTTTATGGAGTTATTGATCTATCTGTTTTCTCTTTTTGCTATATTGCTTCTTGAGATGTTGCCAGTAATTGTAGTCTCATCAAACTTACTCAATTCCTCTCACATTTCCACTTCCTATGCTTGTTACATTTTGGTTTCAGCAAGCTTATGCTAGAGCTGAAACAGCTTTCTTGGATTCTCATTTTTGCAGATAACTACTGTTGAGGAAGCTAAAAAATTCTACCCATTGTTTGGACTTGGAGCCAATGTTGCCCTTATTTTCTCTGGTCGGACAGTGAAGTACTTCTCCAATTTGAGAAAGACTTTGGGTCCAGGAGTTGATGGTTGGGCTGTTTCTTTGAAAGCAATGATGAGCATTGTGGTGTTGATGGGGCTTGCTATCTGTTTTTGTTATTGGTGGGTGAATCATAGCGTTCCTCTTCCCACCCGCAGTAAGAAGAAGAAGGTAAACAACCTCAAGCACACTATTCTTATGTATAATATATCCAAACTTTATCAATTCTTAAACACCATCGTTTTTGTTTACCCAGTGGAAGGAGCTACCCCCTACTTCATTTTTTCATTTTGGCCAACTCGGTTCTCATCTTTATTTAGGTTATCCTATAGGAATTTGAGATTTTATGTAGCAAAGGACTGTTAATGATGAAACATTCCCCCTTGACTTAAACTTTGTGCTCTTATCCTCTTTGTTTCCCTACCTAGACCTTCTTTAGCCACTGATCGCCAGAAAAGTAACTCAGAATGTTCTGATTGGGTCTTATTCTTGATATTAGCAGCTCAAAATCTGCTTTAGATTTAGTGTACTAACTTTAAGATCTATCTTTTTGCAGGAGAAGCCAAAAATGGGGACAATGGAGAGCTTAAAGTTCTTGGTGTCTTCAAAATACATTAGGGATCTTGCCACTTTGGTCGTGGCATATGGGATTAGCATCAACCTCGTTGAGGTTACTTGGAAGTCGAAGCTCAAAGCTCAGGTAAACTTCGGTTAATGTCTTATGGTGTGTAATATTTTCTACATCATTTTCCGCGTCAACTTTATTCTGTCATACACTCTCTCATTTACATTTGCAATCTCTCTCTCAAAACTCCACAGTTTCCAAGCCCTAATGAATACTCATCCTTCATGGGAGACTTTTCAAGTGCTACCGGAATTGCAACTTTCACAATGATGCTTTTAAGTCAATGGATTTTCAACAAACATGGATGGGGAGTCGCAGCCAGCATCACGCCCACAGTCTTACTCCTCACGGGAGTTGGCTTCTTCTCCCTGATTTTGTTTGGTGCTCCACTTGCACCTGCTCTTGCGAAGTTTGGAATGACTCCACTTCTGGCAGCTGTCTATGTGGGAGCGATGCAGAATATTTTCAGCAAAAGTGCCAAGTACAGTTTGTTTGACCCGTGCAAAGAAATGGCTTACATTCCTTTGGACGAGGACACCAAGGTTTGCACTTTACTATCAAGTTCACTAGCCTTTGAATTTGTCATCTTTTTCATATTTTATGTTTCTTTTTCGTTGTTGATATCTGGACTTCCATTCAAAATCAAATTTGACTCTTTTCATGCTTATTTATGTAATAAAATCTCAAAATCTATCACTCATCAGGGAGAGAAGTAATTCTATTCTATACGAGGAAGATTTTATCAAGATGTAAATATATAGTCTAGGATATACATAAGAAATAGCATGAGGAAATCGTGATATATGGAAGAATAGAAGTTATCGTAGCTTAGATTAGCTAGAGGGCGATCAAGTGTCCTGCCATTCCATAATTTGAATCCTTTTTGAGGATTCCAACTTGTCAAGAAAGTACGATCAATTTATTCTTAATTTGGTGAAAAAGTGGTTTAATTCTCAAGTTTGTCCTTTATTACAATTCAAAAATAAGGACTTGTTTCTCGGGGCAAGGGGTAACACTGGAAAGGGGAGAAGATAATGGGACTTTTATATTGAGACGGAGAAAGAAAGGAAAAATGCTCAAATTCTTGTACAGAGGGGAATGCATATTCTCTATAAGATGTAAATCCTTAATTTCACTAACACAGAATTCCAATTCAGCCTACATTATATATATATATAAATCTTGAGTGTCTCAGAATCTAATTGTTGGATAATTCTGGCATCAGGTGAAAGGTAAGGCGGCAATTGATGTTGTCTGCAACCCATTGGGCAAGTCTGGAGGAGCGTTAATTCAGCAGTTCATGATATTAACGTTTGGGTCACTTGCGAACTCGACTCCTTACCTTGGAGGCATACTCCTAGTGATTGTTCTTGCATGGTTAGGCGCAGCAAGGTCATTAGATAAGCAGTTTACTGCATTGCGCCAAGAAGAAGAGCTTGAGAAGGAGATGGAAAGAGCAGCCGTGAAAATCCCAGTTGTTGCTCAAGAAAACGATGGTAACGGCTCTCTTGTCAGTGGATCAGCTCTAAACCCCACAGGGGGCGACTCGAGCAGCACTCCATCTGAACCATCATCTCCACGGAACCTGTGATTCGATGCTGTTTCTCGCAGAAGAGGAACAACTATAGCAATGATAGAAGAATGTATCTGGAAGGTTTTGGTGGGTATACGATACGATGCTGTGGTCTCATTACCTACAGAACAAGAGAATTTCGTGACTCTAGGATTTACTATCAAATGAAATCATTGAAATTTGTTGGTTTTAGGATTGATTTTTTTTATAGAAATAATTGAAAAAAAAAAAGGCATGTCACTGACTTATGGCCACTTTCTCGCAGAAATGATAAAGCCATATTCTGTTTTATTACATTTTCGCCGAATTAGAATTAGTATAGGGATTACTTGTTGATGGTTTATCAGTTTCTACTCTTGCAGATGATAAATGTATCGTATCCAGATTGTTAAAAACCCCGTTGTTGTCAGTGGCAGAGGGACTGGGGGCTTCATGAATTTTGTCATACGTATATAAAATTTTGGGTAAAAAAAATAAATTAGTCTTCACTGAACATTTAATTAATTTTTATAAATTTAAAATTTAATTTACTTATTTTGTGTATAAGATTTTACGAATCAAAAATAAAAATAAGATAGAAAAGTTAAAATTAAAAAAAAAATTAAAATCAATCACATCAAACAACTTACCTTTTGCTTTTTTGCACTGATATATAATATATTATTTATTACATATTAACCTGACAACCCATGACAACCTATTACCATTTACCTATAGGTCATATCTTCTTACTTCTTTCTTACCAAAACCGTGGATGCAATCCATCGGATGCTTGTTTACTTTTTTTTTTTTTTTTTGTTGGATGCTAGTTCAATCAAATCTATTAAAGTTTCATATAATCTACATTTTAGCCAAAAGAAATGAGATTCAAGAGCAAATACCCAAGTGAAAAAACTATATATATAAATATTTAACTATATAATTTTAGCCCTTATTGAAAAAAATCCTAACTTTACCCCTGGTTGTTATACTTGATTGATCACCCTTTACGCCTTGCGTAATGCCTATTTTTGTTCCCAGATTTTGAGATTGCTACATAAAAACTGGTATGAGTTAGCTTGTCTTTTGGCTTGCTTTGCTTGATTCGGGTGGCTGTCTTATCTGTAAGCATAAAGGGAATACCATACTGGATTTGAAATATAATGGGACATGACATAGGTCTCCTCCCTCATCGGATAAGTTCAACTTGTAATTGCTCTGTGCTCGCCTTTTATTTCGGAAATGGATGTACTGAGAACATTATTACGGTATTACGAACTATTTTTATAATTTAAATATTATTTTTTATATGAATATTTAATTGACATACTAAAATAATAAATTATTTAATTTTTTTTTTAATATGTCAACTAAGTATACACATAAGAAGTGATATTTGAGTATTAAAAATAAGATGGTATTTAACATTTTTCTTATAGAATAAGATATAACAGTTGTAAACTATTGTACAATTATGATAAATTTTGCTTATAACATTGTAAAATTATTTTTATGTCTCAAGGATAATTACAATTCTCAATGGGGCTTTGAAATTGTTAGATGACTAGATTGCTTCTCTCAGAGAAACAAACATATTACGTACACATATATGTTGTCAAGTCCAAACAAACATATTATGTATGTATAGTGTCTGGCGGAGCTATATTGGAGTCAGTGGGGGCTGTAGTCCCTATTGAATTATAAAAATCGTTAAAATTTTTATATATATATTTTAAAAAAATTAGATATTTATGCATTTTTAGTTAAAAAAAATTAATTAGTCCCCACTGACAAATAAAAATACTAGTATAATTCAAAAATTATGAATTTTAGCCCCACTGACCCATAAAAATGTTCAAATTTTTATGTATATTTTGAAAAAAAATTACATATCTATGTATTTTTAGTTAAAAAAAATTAATTAACCCCCACTGAAAAATAAAAGTACTCGTACAATTCAAAAATTATAGATTTTAACCTCCACTGGCCCATAAAAACGTTAAAATTCTATGTATTTTTTGAAAAAAATACTTGTATAGTTCAAAAATTATAAATTTTAGCCCTCACTGATAAAAATTCCTGGCTCCGCCCCTGCGTATAGTAATGTTTTATGCCACTTTATAAGATATTCTTTGTGTTGTAAAATTTTCATGTATTAAATGTCAAATATATCATATATGATAATTTTATTATATAAGAAATGGTAAAGTCATGAAAAGGTAATATATAGTAATATTTGTGTACATATGCATCCAACTTGCACTTGAAGGAAATTGAGTGGCCATCAGACTGATGTTGATTAGAGGGAAAATGGCACAAATAGTTTATATTATTTTTAAAAAATTTGAAATCTGTCACTATTATTTCAAACTAGTCAGTTAGTCCCTATTATTTATATATAAAATTTAATTTAGTCCTTATTATTTTTTATATAAAATTCAAATTAGTCCTTAATATTTAAGAAAAAAATGTGACTAAATTAAATTTTTTTGAAAAATAATAGAGACTAAATTGGTTAATTTTGACCAATAGTGACAAATTTGAAATTTTTAGAAAATAATAAACTAAATTGACTAATTAAAAATAATAAGAATGAATTAGAAGTTTTGTAGAAACAATAGGGACCATTTATGCAATTTTCCCTTGATTAGAAAACTGAAGTTAGTCTGCACCTTCACACGAGTATGCACGGTTCTCACTTGGCAAAAGTTTGAGTCTATGCCTGTTTGGTGAAATAATCAAATAATAATTTATTATGATAAAAAATTTCATATTCGAATCACTACTTGGACTAACTAGAATGGAGAAAGAAAGAAAAAAATTTGTGTCTACTGTTATCTTAGTCTTAGGAAAATCTCAATTTAAACCCCGAAAATGTTTGACATTTAAATTTGCCCCTCTGAAAAATCAATCATCAGAAATTACGTTCTGAAAATGTTAAAAGTATCTTAATACACTCTGTTATCTAATTTCATAAATAAGAAAACAGTAAATACTTGTATGTCCCCCAATTATAAGGCAAAACAAAATTCACGGACCATATAAGTGATTTACCCATAGAAAAATTAATTGTAATGATTCACATTAAGCTCACGGGCATGTTCAAGAAGGAAGTAGATGACTTTTCTAATAGTTTAAGATAATTGGACCACTTTAAAACAATTTTGACATTTACAAAAGATGAATTAAGGAGCACAAACGAGATTTGCATCTTTAAAGATCAGTATCTCTCATTCTCAAATCCAAACAAAAACAGCATACTAGTGAGCGATTTGGACCCTTTCATAATATTTTAGTGTCATAAAAAAAATTAATAATGATAAATTATTTAAATTATGTTATCATAACTATATCAACAATACAGTACTACTATTAGATTTTCATTATAACGTATACATTATGAGAGAATTCAAGTCTAAGAAAAGCAAGATGAGTGAAAATCCATTCATAACATCATAATGTTCTAAATAAAATTTAATAATTGTGAAATATCCACTTTATTTTTTTATAACTATATTAATAATTTATAATCGTTATATCTCGCTTATAATACCAAAATGTTATAACCAAAACTATTCACTAGCAAAATGGGTTAACTTTGTTGGTAAGCCAATCATATCTGTGGGCCAAAGAACCCTCTAGTCACCTGGCAAGGAGGGGAGGGGACCTTAGCACTTATCTTGTCAAAGAGACGAAATTTAGTTCACGGGGATATATTTCGCAAAAAGTTAACCTACCATAAACTACCAAAAATAAATGGTGAACAAGAATTTACTACCATCATGTGTACCATTTTTGTTGAGGCATTATCGTTTTGGAGTTGAGAAAGACTTAAAAACGTTTGACGTTTATCTTTATTGATGTGGACTTTACTAATATAAAAAGTATTTATGCTAAAAATATGCATTAAAAATATCAAATGTTTTCGAATCTATTTATTTAGAGTTTTATGACCTCGTACATTTTCCTCACCACTAGAAATTAGGATAAAATAACGATCCAACTGGCAGAACTAGTCCTATTTGTACTTTTGTTCCGTTAAGAATGATGGGAACCTAGGTTGCATATTAGGTTGTTCAACAACTCCTCAAGTAGTTGCAATTATAGTGACATCAAGCTATATACTTTTTATATTAGTGAAGAGTATAAACTAGTATTTCCGAACCTGTTTAGGCTATTCTTAATGGGGGCTTTAAAATATAAATTTTTTTATTTTTGGACATTTTTGTGCATTTTGCTAAATATTTTGAAGCTTGTGGCTCTATTTTGACATCTTTTAACCTAAAAGTGGTAGATCCCTCGTACTTTTTCTATGAATAGTGCTACTTTTTAGAGTATGGGACTCTAAAAATGTCCAAAAATAGAAAGTTTTATATTTTAGAGCCCCCCATTGAGCTTGCCCTTATGCAATCGTTCTAAATGGTTGTCTACGTGCATTGGCGTAGCCATTCAATGGTGAGAAAGAAGAGAGTTGCAGCCTCACTCAATTAATTTTTTTTAAAAAAAATATATGTGCATTTTAATGGTATTTTTAATCTCAAAAATGAATTTCATCCCCACTAAAAAAATATTTGTATATAAATGTTAAATTATGCATTTTAGCCCTCATTGAATAGAAATCTTAGCTCCGCCCATCGCCAACATGTGTTGACTTCACATTTAATAAATGACTAAAGAGGTCATAGGAGAATGATGCAAATGCAAAGTAAAAGGAGGACAATTCAAACTTTGCGCAAACTATATGAATTGTGAATTTAAAAAACTGTCAATTTATAAACTGACCCATTCTGATGTGTTTGTTAACATCACTTTAAGCAGATTGAGAAATTGTTTAGATAAAGTTATATAAATTTGAATTTAAATAGCTATAAAAAATTGATAGATAAAGCTTAAGATGCAAAATTTTCCTACAATTCAGTTTATCATTCAATTTAACTAATGACTTAATTTAATGTTTATAATTTGTACCCATTTTTGTGACAACTCTATGAAAGATGTTTGAGATATAGACGAGGGATAGAGAGAAGACAAGTAATATTAATTGCAATATTCCCAAAACAATGGACCTATCATGTCTTATTCCTTCATATGAAGAACAAAATTCATTATAGCACCTCTTAATTAGAATGAAAAAGACTTGTAACGTTTGTTTCACAATCCAACATTTTTCTTAGCCTGCTTCATTCGTCACCCATGTTTGCTGCACAAACGGTAAAGAATCTTTTTTGCATATTTTCCATGTTGATCTTTTTTTCCCCATAAATTTACCATTGCAAGTTGGCATGCTTTTCAATCGATAAAAAAATGTTTATGACATCAATAATCTGTGGTTTGTATCTTTTTTCGAAATTTGCACATAACTAGAAATTTGTGTATCTGGTTGTCTTTTATACTTGATATAGGCCTCAAATTCCAACCTTAACACACTGGTTAGACAGACGAGATCGACAACATAACTGAGTCGACCACTCAAGCTGGTGACCTGTCTTGGAACACCTGAAGAAATCTCATATATAGTGACCTTCGCAGAATATGGAGAATTCATGGGTGAGCATCGCAATATTTAGGGTATTGTTAGGATAAGATCCCTTTTCTTACTTGTAAAACGGACCTTGGGAGAGGGTCCATACGCCCGCAAATTCTACGAGACTCTATCTAAAAATAATATAAATACCTCATTCTATAACACATAATTGATAACTAATTTAAAACACTCTCACTCTTTTTAAATTATTTAATAGATTTTCACATAATAATTATTGACTCGATCGTCTGGAGCCTATTTCACAAAATTTAATCCCATTATTTGCTTGTAGGTAAGCCCAAATTATTAACCTAAGACTATTTCCATATTTTTACCTTTTCAACACTTGTTCCATCCTACAGTTATATAATAGTAGTAAGTCATGTGACAAGAGTAGCAATGTTACCTTACATTAATAATACTTGTGAGAAAAACCTCTCTTGACTTGCACTAACTCCATTGATACAAGGCTTTAGCTACCCAAAATGAGCAAGCTAGCATTGCCTGAATCCACAACATTCCCTCGAAAACCAACACAATTCGCAGCAGACTGTTGGGTTGACGATGGAAAGATTCATGACATGGGCTACTTTGTTAAAACACTTGTTGGCATTAAGGCCAAAGGTGTGAGGCCTGAGTTGATTGGCTCAATCATCACACATTATGCTTCAAAATGGCTTCCAGATTTATCATCAAGTGATCATCAAGATGCAGAAAAAGGACTAATAAATTTCCAAGAATCCCCAGAAAGCGTCACGGCTTCATGGATGAAGAAAAGGTTCTGTGTGGAAACACTAGTTGGAATTCTCCCACCTGAGAAAGATTCCATCCCCTGTAACTTCGTTTTGAGGCTCTTGCGTATTGCTAACATGGTAGGCGTCGAGCCTGCTTATCGCGCAGAGCTGGAGAAGAGGATTTCATGGCAGCTTGATCAGGCTTCACTCAAAGAGCTGATGATACCATCGTTTAGTCACACCTGTGGCACATTGCTAGATGTTGAGCTAGTTCTTAGACTGGTGAGGAGGTTTGTGAACATGGATGAAGCAGCTAGAAGTGGAGCTGCCATTGTTAAAGTAGCAAAGCTTGTGGATTGTTATCTTGCTGAAGCAGCTGTTGATTCCAATTTGGCAGTCTCTGAGTTTATTGCTCTTGCTACTGCACTTCCTGGCCATGCTCGTGCTTCTGATGATGGCTTATATCGAGCCATTGATACCTATCTCAAAGTAAGTTACATCCACCTTGTTTAATGTCTCTATAAGTTCGTCCAGTTTTGTACACTTTTGTCCAGCTTCGTCCGGCAATATCTGCTCTCGATGATAATTTTTGGAGGGATATTATAGCTCCAGTTATGTACTCAGTTAACTAGATTGCTGTGCTTAATCCAATTAATGTCGATCCAAAGACGTACACAGGATTATTGTTCAGCGGGGGTTGAAAATGCATAATTTAGTACTCATAAATAGATATATTTTTTTTTCAATGGCAGCTAAATTGATTTTTTCACCTAAAAGTACCTTAAAAGCATATGCAAATTCAAACAATGTAACTCCAACTCATTTCTTAATGACTCCGCTTTTAGGGTCAGTGGAGACTATAATTCCCATTGGCCCGTGAATGATCCTGCCCCTGTATTGATCAATGCATTATTTTGGGATTCAAAAGTGTTTGGAAGTGGACCCTGGGAGGAAAAAGGGGAGAGAAAAATGAAAATGAAGATAAGGAAATGCCCATTAAAGGATGTATAGGAAATGTTTGTTCTTGTACAGTCACTAACATTAGATTCTTCAGCTAAAGAGCCAAGCAGGTAGGGTACTTGGTGGCAGTGTCACAGAAATGTATTCCCTTTTTTATCATCGCAAAAGTAACCATGATTGTGAAAATTTGGCTTATCTATTGTTTGCCCTCAGGAAATGCATTGGAAATTACTTCTCTATGCTTTATCTTGCCAATTGCTCTGGCAACTTGCTCCATGGTCTCCATGTCACAGTAGTGGTCACTTGAAAATATGGTTCCCTACATATATTTTCAATGCCGATTCTGTTCGAGTTCTCTCATTGAATTGCTCATTCTTGAGCATTCTCCATTTTATGCCTTAAAGAAGACTCGAATCTTCGTGCTCTTTAGCACAAGTTTTTGAGTCTCGGATGTCTATCATTTTGACTCTGACTCTCCCAATCTAGCAGTTGCTTTTCTTTCTGTTACTTTGAAAGCAACTGCTTCAGCTTCAGCCTCTCTAATTTTCAATATTCCTTTTTGTTTCTCATCGGGGATTTTACCAGGTGTTTCTATTCAACCGTTATGTGATTCCTGTCGAAGCTTTCCGTGCCTACTACCTCTGTCCAGTTTAAGTATTTGATAACCAAAGCTAATGAATATTAATGCTTCATGAATCTATAATGGAATAATTCTAAGTGTATGCGCACAGCATTGTTCGAGGTGTACTTGCAAAGCCTTGTAACTGTTGATTGAGCTTAATTATTTCCCGACAGGCACATTCTGGGTTGTCAAAGCAAGAGAGGAAGAGCCTTTGCAGATTGATTGATAGCAGAAAGCTCTCAACAGAGGCATCCCTGCACGCAGCTCAGAACGAACGCTTGCCCGTCCGAGCAGTAATCCAGGTGCTCTTCTCAGAGCAAAACAAGCTCAACACCAAGCATAACATTGAGTGGAGTGGATCTTTCGGTGGTGCTAGAAGTCCAAATACTGGCCTAGATGTCCCGGCTCGGTGCTTTTCAAAGCGCGAAATGAGCGTTCAACAGATGGAAATAAAGAGGTTGAAGGAAGATGTCCTTAGGCTTCAGAGTCAGTGCATGACAATGCAGGGGCAAATAGAAAGATTGTCAGAGAAAAGGAGAGGTATTTTCAGCTGGAAAAAACTTGGAATGGCTTCGATCAGAGCCAACGTTATTAAAGACGTTGAAGGACAAAGTGAGGTGGGATTTGGAAGACAAACACCAACGGATATGAAGGCCAGACTCGTGCGAGGTAAAACCTCGAACAAGTGGAGAAAATCCTTATCTTGAACTGGAAAAAGTAAGTCCTTGGAAGGCTTTGCAAGTCGCACAATCTTGTGTTACTTCATGTATTATCATGTAATATGGAAATGTTAACTACTCTATTAGAAAAGCTTGTTCAACTCTGAGGGAAACTATTGATTAGTATAATCTAAAATTGTCTAATCTCATCTCAACTACTATATTATGATATAGACGCGGTTGTTAATTTTCCGTATTACATACTAATCTACCGGTTTAACTCCTACGTACTAATCTAATCGATATATTCAACTTGCAGTTCATGGCTTAATTAAGATTAGATCCATTACTCAGTACTATCCAGGACATTGTTTCCCAAACGAAGTTCCTACTTGTGTTAGATGATGTATGGACAGAGGACTATAACAAATGGGAGCCACTTAGAAATTGTCTCAAGCATGGTGCACGAGGTAGTAATGTCTTGGTGACAACAAGGAACAAAGGGGTCGCGAAGACTATGGGCGCTGCTCAGATACATCACTTGTCCGAATCTGATTGGTGGGCATTGGTTCATAGGATAGCATTTTCTGTCTCAAGGGAGCCAAATTATGAGAAATTCGAAGACAATGGGAAGTCTCTTCCTCCTGAAGAATACAGTAGGAGAGTGGAAAAGTGTTTTAGACAGTAAGATATGGGAATTGAGTAAAGTAGAAGTCGAGCTTTTCCCTCATTTATGCTCGAGTTACAGCCATTTCCCACTTCCACTGCGACGTTGTTTCTCATATTGCGCCATATTCCCAAAAGATTATGTAATAGAAGCAGATAAGTTGATTAAAATTTGGATGGGACAAGGTTGCCTCAGCTCGAGTAGAAATGAAGATCAGATGCAACAAAGAGTGCCGCGAGTATCTCGAGGATTTTGCAACGCGTTCATTCTTCCAAGACTTGAGAAGAGATGAAAGTGACAGAAGAATTATCTCGTGCAAAATGCACGAGAATTTTAAGTTTACACAACCGTTACCTGCAACATCTTCCAGATGAAATAGGGAACTTGGTTCGTCTGAGGTACCTCGACCTGAGTGACAATCCACTGAAGCAACTACCTGAAACAGTTTGCGATTTATGTAATCTGCAAACACTGAATCTTCAGAGATGCAGTGTCCTCTGGAAACTTCCTCAGCAGATGCAAAAACTAACAAACCTGAGACACCTTTTAACCGAGAAAACCGGGCGTCTCAAACGGTTTCCTGAGGGACTATAGAAGTTAATCGAACTCCAGACACTCATCTATTTCCAGGCCGGTGCAGGATTCAATAAACTGGGATTTCTCAACAGCCTAACCGAATTGGAGGGTGTCTCGAAATTCAGTCATATGTCTTGATGAATGAATCAGACGCTCTTGATGGTGAAAATCAGGACTATCAAACAAAACTAAAATCCGGCCATTGAAATTATATTGTCTTCGAGATAAAACTCAACGTGCTTGAAGCTTTGCAAGCACATCCAGGCCTGGAAAGGCTAGAGATATGTGGTTATAAAGGGATAAACTTCGCGAACTGGATGACTACATCCCTCAACAATCTAAGACAGCTCGTTATCAAATATTGACAAAGTTATGCATCTCTGCCTCCTCTCTGGAAACTGCAGTTTCTTGAGAAACTTGAGGTTCTGTAACACACAGCCGAAGGCCCACTTATGAGAACAGATGTTGAACTTCATGACCAGCTAATTGACCCAAGCCCAAGATTGGAAATCCAACGAAGAAGTCAGAGAACCAAGATCAGCCCAAGACACCTGGCGGAATATGTGACTTAGTGGGTTATAGAAAGATGCCTTGTTGATCAGTCGTGCGCTGAGCAGTTATATATACTAGCAAGTAGAATGTGATAGATAGTTGATATATGTTATCTCTTTTATTTTCTCTGTTAATTTCTTTTTCCTTCAAGTCAGCCATGTACTTTTCAATGGCAGAACCTGTCAATTAAACAGCACTTCGTTCTCATATATTGTCCATTTAGTTTAATCGTTACAGATTCTCGCAATGAGCGCTATGAAACACGTACGCCTTGAATTCTTTGGAATGTCAAGGAATGTGGATAAGGATCTTGAAGACGATCAACGAATACCATCATCAGCATCATCCTCATTGCCTGTAATTGCATTCCCGAAGTTGAAGAAGTTAAGTTTTCGCGATTGTCTGGAATGGGAAGCTTGGGAAGACAGGAGAGATGAAGAAGAATATACTGTCTCAGCAATGCCATGTCTTCAGGAGTTAAATGTATGTGGATGCAAAGAGCTGTAGGCATTGCCTCATCGAATGCTCAGTATGATCACAACATTGAAGCATTTGAACATTGAAGAATCAACTCATTTGTTAGAAAAATAAGGTGCTGTTGAAGAGCGGGCCAAATGGCCTTGGCTAGCTAGAATGAATGTACTCATGTGAACCCAAATATTGGTCTGCGGGATGTGGTTATGCAACTGCTTGTAAATGTTGTGACGTTCTATGGAAGATTTGACGGTTGCTCGTCAAAAAAAAGTTACCGCCTCTCCCCCTTTTTATTTTATTTTTTCTGTCATTAATATTTTTATTTGAATCTTGAACCCTCAATATTAAATTTTTGACCCTGTCCCTGCAGTTATAAATCACTGACACGATTACAAGTAGTAATGAAGCCATATGGCTCTTAGCGCATGAGTGAACCAATTGACCTCTGGGTCCTAGCACCACTCTTGATTATGAAGAAATATTGTGAATAATTCACAATTTTTCGATTTTGCTCATAATATTATGATATTATGAGAGTATCTCACTTGCAGAATATGCCCCTCTTGTGTTTTTTTTTTTTGGGGTCAAGCCTCTCTTATGCTTGAATACATTCATTATGTAATTGGTGTGAGGTGTATATCCCTAGTTTTATTGTAATTGTTCCCAAGGGTACACCCCACATTTGCTTGTACATATGTTCTTGGTGTGATTGGTTTGAGAAGGTATTTTTTTTTTTTTTATATTAAAAAAGAGACTTAATCGGTACAATATATTAGCAAATGAAAGTAGCATGTGGTAATTGCTTTCTTACAATTTTATGGGGTCATTCATCTTTATCATTTTTCTCTAAAAAAGTAAGCAACGCCAATAGTAAATTACTGATGTAACATTCCTCAAGAGGTTGTTTCAAGTAAGAATTGGTTAACCCGTTTGTATGTGTTTTGTACATTCAACAAAAAATCTTAACGTTTGTTGTCAAGAACTAGGATCTTAGCCTAAAAACAAATGTAATAATAAATCAGGATCCCTAATAATCTTATATTTTATTATATCTAAATCATATGTTGGTATAATCTTGATAGAGTTTTAATTTTTTGGATATACCAAATAATATCGAATTAGCCTTTCCATAACCTTAAAAAAAAGGCTAACGGATGTCATGTCGACTTCATTTTTTATTTTTATTTAAAGGAGTTTAAAAGCATTTTACATTACTTAAACTATTATACACAAAATTAGTAAAAAAAATAAAAATAAAATATTATATACGAAAATAAATCTCGAGATCTTTTGTATTTACATCAAGATTCATACTATCAGAATAAATGGCTAGTGATTCATGTCTACTTCATTTAAATTGCCATCCTTAACTTAAGAGAAAATTTCATAAATAGCCCTTATTATTTTCTTAAAATTTTAAATTTGTCCATATTATTTAAAATTAGTCAATTTAATATATATTATTTTTAAAAAAAAATTTAAATTCGTCCTTATTATTTTTTATAAAAAAAATTTAATTTAGTTCTTATTACTTTTGAAAAATTTTAATTTAGTCAATTTAGATGTGGACTAAATTGAAACTTTTAAAAAAATAATAGAGACTAAATTGATTAATTTTAAATAATAAAAACGAGTTTAAAATTTTTGAAAAATAATAGAGTCGAATTTAAAATTTTTGAAAAAAAATAAAGATTAAACTAATTATTTTAAATAATAAAAATAAATTTAAAATTTTAAAAAAATAATAGTTACCATTTGCGCAAATCTCCCTCCACTTAATCCCACCATTACCTTCACACTTAAACATTATCCATTACAAATGATTACCTTAGCCGTCAAACCTAAAAAAAACACACACAAACCCCTGCCTGAACCTTCCAACCCAACATGCTCAACTCTCACACCACCAAAAATGGCCTCTGTTTCTTCTTCTTCTTCTGCTAAAACCCTACGCATTTCTCTCCACCATGACCACCACAACCCCTATCTCTCCAAACCCAACAAGCTCAAAGCCATAGATTTTTCCAATATTTTCCAAAAAACCCGCAATTTTTCATTAACAAAATCCCACCACCACTTACCACCACCCTGCTCCACCACCTCCGCCACCGCCACCACCACTGATCCCAACTACCACCTCACCCAACTCTGCCACCAAAACCAACTTTCCCAAGCCATAAACTACTTAAACACAATCCAAGATTCTCACCAGAACATAGAAGAAGACACTTTTGTTGTATTAATAAAGTTATGTGAATACAAAAGGGCGTTAGATGAAGGGTGTTTGATATATAAATATGTGTTGAATTTGATGACCCAATTGAGTTTAAGGTTAGGAAATGCATTGTTGAGCATGTTTGTGAGGTTGGGAAACTTGGGTGATGCTTGGTATGTGTTTGGGAAAATGGAGGAAAGGGATGTGTTTTCTTGGAATGTTTTGATTGGTGGGTACGCGAAGAACGGCTACTTTGATGAGGCTTTGGATTTGTATCATAGGATGTTGTGGGTTGGGATTGGGATGAGGCCTGATGTTTATACTTTTCCTTGTGTGTTGAGGGCTTGTGGAGGTTTGCCTGATTGGAAAATGGGTAGGGAGATTCATGTTCATGTGATTAGGTTCGGGTTCGAGAGCGATGTTGATGTGAATAATGCTTTGATTACTATGTATGTGAAAAGTGGTGATGTAGGTAGTGCGAGGATGGTGTTTGATGGGATGGGTAGGAGGGATAGGATATCGTGGAACGCCATGATCTCGGGTTATTTTGAGAATGGGGAGGTTTTGGAAGGGTTGAGGTTGGTCTTTTTGATGCGGGAGTCTGAGGTTGATCCGGATTTAATGACCATGACTAGCGTGATCTCTGCGTGTGAGGTTCTTGGTGATGAGAGGTTAGGGAAGGCTGTTCATGGATGTGTAGCAAAAACAGAGTTTGGTGGTGATGTTTCGGTGGATAATGCGTTGATTCAATTGTATTCAAGTGTTGGATATTTGGGCGAGGCGGAAAAGATTTTTAATAGGATTGAGGGTAAAGATGTAGTTTCGTGGACTGCTATGATCTCTGGTTATGAAGGCAACGGCTTTCCCGAAAAGGCTGTGGAAACTTATAAATTGATGGAGCGAGAAGGCATTATGCCAGATGAGATCACTATAGCTAGTGTATTGTCTGCTTGCGCTTCTTTGTGTCTCTTAGATATGGGTATTAAGTTTCATGAGCTTGCTCGGAGGACAGGGCTTATTTCATATGTCATAGTGGCAAACACTCTTATTGATTTGTACTCAAAGTGCAAATGCATTGATAAAGCTTTGGAAGTCTTCCATCGGATACCTGATAAGAATGTAATATCTTGGACATCGATCATACTTGGGCTTCGGGTCAATAACCGAAGTTTTGAGGCTTTGATTTACTTTAGGCAAATGAAACTCTGTCTAGAACCAAATGATGTTACCTTGATATCTATCCTCTCTGCATGTGCTAGGGTAGGAGCATTGATGTGTGGAAAGGAGATTCATGCCCATGTTTTACGGAATGGATTAGGATTTGATGGGTTTTTACCCAATGCGCTTCTAGATATGTATGTGAGGTGTGGGAGGATGAGCCCGGCATGGAACCAGTTTAACACGCTAAAACAAGATGTTGCTTCTTGGAATATCTTGCTGACTGGATGCGCCCAGAGAGGGCAGGGTGATGTTGCTGTAGAGCTATTTGGGAAAATGATAAATTCAGATGTAAAGCCAGATGGAATTACATTTATATCTCTCTTATGTGCTTTTAGTAGATCCGGAATGGTGACTGAAGGTTTGGAGTATTTTGATAGCATGAAAACCAAATATGGCATCACTCCGAATGTGAAGCATTATGCTTGTGTGGTGGATTTACTTGGCCGTGCAGGGCAGTTGGAGGATGCTCATGAATTCATACAGAAAATGCCTATAGAACCAGATCCAGCTATCTGGGGAGCATTGTTAAATGCATGTAGGATCCACAGGATGGTTGAACTTGGCGAGCTTGCTGCTAGACATATTTTTGAAATGGATGAGGGAAGTGTTGGATACTATATTCTCTTATGTAATCTTTATTCTGATAGTGGCAAATGGGATGAACTTGCAAGATTGCGAAAGATGATGAGGGAAAAAGGGCTTACTGTTGATCCCGGGTGCAGTTGGATAGAAGTGAAAGGTAAAGTCCACGCATTTCTTAGTGGTGACAATTACCACCCCCAAATAAAGGAAATAGCTGCAGTTTTGGAAGGATTCTATGAGAAAATGAAGGCAGCAGATCTTAGCAAGCCAGAAGAAGATTCCAATAATGAAGTTGAAGCTTCAAAAGCTGACATCTTTTGTGGGCACAGTGAGAGATTGGCTGTCGCATTTGGACTCATAAATACGGCACCAGGGATGCCTATTTGGGTAACGAAGAATCTGTATATGTGTGAAAGTTGTCATAACACAATCAAATTTATCTCCAAGGTGGTTCGGAGAGAGATTTCGGTAAGGGATACAGAACATTTCCACCATTTCAAGGATGGAAGTTGCTCATGTGGGGATGAGGAGTATTTGAAAATTTCCCGATAAACAGGAGATTTGAAGAATACCAACTATTGTACAGGTTAGAAGGGCAACATAGAAGGGGAAAATCCACACTTGGGCCACAGAGATGCGTTTTGGCCCTACCAAATTAGGACACATGCTTAAGTACATTTAAGAAGATTGAATAACCATATGTTCTTACTTGGCAAAGCTCCAGAGGTATATGCTCAAGTATATTGAAGGAAACTGACCCCTCAACGGGCTGTCAAGCCGAGCAGGTTTCAAAAAGTGTATATTGTCTTACTTATCATATTCAGGAGAAAATGGTCTGTATACATTCCCTGGGCTTCGGAGTTTAGCTCTTGGAAACGAAGTCACAGGTACTGTGGATTCATTCATACACTCAGATTGTATATTGTTTGCCAAATTACCATAGCTTGGGATAATTGATGTAGCTAGAGGATGAAAATTACATTCATATGCTGTTGGTAGGATATTTTCACATTCCTTCGAGCTCTGTGTCCTCTGATGTATGAAGTTCATATAGTTGTTTAGAATGATAATAGATGATGAAATAGGAAAATTATGCATTAGAGTTCATGGAAGATTCACAGAATATCTTCATTGCTCTTGCTAAGTTTAACTTAGCTGGCAGCATTGTCCACCTAATGTATCGTCACTAGCTTTTGAGAATTGAGTTATAATCCGTCTCTCGTTTCTATTTTTCTTCCTTGATGATTTAAATGAAGTTAATCTATCAATTCATTCTCTAGAGCTCTGACCAGAAAGGTATTCTTTCAACTGGTTCTTGTTAAAGATCTTCAGGCACTTCCTTTCTTGCTGAGTCGAAGGTAAGTTTTCTCTGGCGACAACTTGGGAATGATATGGGCTAGGATCTTGACCTAGGTTATGGCCTATTATTATATAGACATCCCGTGAATCATATTATCCTTAGGTAAAAAGGTTGAATTGTCATAATTCTCTCATTCAAAATCAATACAATTTCGAGCACTCATTGAACACATACAAAAAATTTAGTCTTTCTGTCAAACAACAAGCTGTTATTCTATACCTAAAACAATCAAAATATCATAAACAAATCAAACAGACAACACCTTGTCTCATGCTATTATTTAGCTAGAAGAGTGTCTACTAACACTCTTAAATAATATTGCAAAACAAAGATGAACAATTGATGGTGTTGTTTTTATTAATCTGTATATTTTACTATTTTCTTGATTGTCTTCATTGAAGATTTAATGACGCTGTTCCCCACTGCATCATCCTTCTTCCCCATGCAGTCGACTCTCATTTGGTGCCACTCAAGATCAGAGATGGAGAAGATGGGATGCACTGAAATAGCCTGGCACTCCCGGACCTTGCAAGTTCCCTTTCCTTTCAACTCGTCACCATAGTTTCCTTTCCTTCACAGATACCATTACTTTCTACTTCTTTACCTATTGAGTCCACTTCATGTTCCTTATTCATCTCTGCTTTTGCACTATATGGTGGAATCTCTAACGGTATGTTTCTATCTTTGATCTGAACGATCTCTTTCTTTTCCACACCTTGTTTCTGTAGGCTACTCGAAGTTGATTTCCCAGCCTTCATTATAACAGCCTCTTCTTTCCCTCTGATACTCTCTTTCTGTGGAACTAAGTGCTGATTGTTCTCCATCTGAACTTGTCACAACCTCTGTTTCCTGTATTTTGGCCCATGGGTCTTAGATCCCCTTCCAGGCTTAAGGGTCGAGGCCAGTGCCTGCTCCTCCTACTCCTACTTCTACGCTTCCTTTAGCACATTCCCATGAAAGAAAGAATGGGCAAGAGCACGGCTGTGCGAAATGGTTTACTCTCGTCTCTTTATTTAATGTCAGCCTAATGACTGAACTATTAGATGAAGTAGCTCTTGCTTTACGACCTAGTAAGTAGCATCAGCTCTTCCGGGGGGAAAGCCCAAGTAAGGAGTATTCATGGGCTATCCACAAGCCTTAGTTCTCCCCCTGACCTGCCTCCCAACCTCAAGATCTGCAGACGATGCCTTCTTCTGAAAGTCCTCTCTCTTTGCTTTCTTGAGCTCTCAAACTCTTCATATCCCTTGGCAGGTAAACAAGATTCAGCTTTTTGATTATTTCATTGGTCCTTTTTCATTGTCATCAGCATTTTTTAGATTAGCACCATCATCTGAATTCTTCAACAGCATCTAATGCAACTACTCTAGATTTCCTTTCCCACATTGCTTTCTGCTCTTTTCATCATCCTCATTCATTGATTCATGCATTACTAGGTACTAAGTGATGTTCCATCCATAATCTTCTACTGCAACTATGGCTTCATGACTTCACTCAAGCTTCTCTCTGCTAAATTTTGGTAATGCTTACTCTGTCTTTCTTCTAACTTGTCTTTGTCTTCTTCATTCGACGATAAACCTGCTTCTAATGCTTTCTGCTCCTCTTCCAAAAGCACTCTTTAAGTTCCTTGTGTGATTGGGACTTAGATGGTATCCCTGGAAAATACAGGGAAGCCTTATCATATGTCTCTGCCCTTGAAGCATCCCTATACAACTCTGTTTCCGCTTGTCTGCAGTTGAATACAGGACACACAAAAAGTCTTCAAAACGGTTGACGTTTCAAACATTTGCCCCACACGCTTGAGGGCCCACGCCCCGGCCACACAGCAAATGTTTTGAAAACCGTCCCCTCTTTTCATAGTTGTCAGCAGAGGAAGTATCACTGGTTTTTATCTCTAGTTGAAAATTGCAAACAATCGGATCATGCGTGTGTATTGCATGTGGGCACTAGCCCCACACACCTCAAATAGCCTGATCGTTGAGAAGCCTTACCCATCTCTAGTTGTGTTTTTGGCGTGTTTCCTGGAAAATACAGAACAGTCTCATCATCTTTCTCCTCAGCAAAAGAATCATCCGTTTTGGATCTCTTCCTTGCCTGCCCATTCAGGTCTTATGCGTTACTCTAGGTCATTTTTTTAGCTTGAACTTCATATGTAGTTCGAGATTCAGGAGTAGCCTAGTGATGGGTTACTTCCCTATTAATTGGGAGATCAGGATTCGAATCTCATAGAGTAGGGGCAAGTGGGGGTGGGGGTTAAAAAAAGAAAAAAAAAAAACCATATGTAGTTCTCTCTCTGAAGAATCAGAAATTGCTTTCTGAGCTTTCAGTGTTGCATTAGAGAATTAATTTAACCTCACTTGTTCATACCAATTTAATGTTGAGATTGCACGGTGGCCAACCTAGGTCCGGGGAACAAATTAGGAAGAAGATTATGCTTGACATTAGTCTCAAACTAAGCACCAGGGAAAGTTTGGATCGTGCCAGAATAGAACTCGGATAGAAATATTCTTTTGTAAATTGTTGTTTGGTTCTGCATAGAAACTAGTACTAAAAACCAATGACGTAAATATTCGTTTCGAGTTGTTGAAATAGAAAGCTTCCCTTTTGCTGATTTAGTTAAAAAAAAAAAAAAAACTAAAAGCTACATGAATAGCATTATCATTAGATAACATTATGATGTTATGAGAAGATTTAAATATAATGTTATGAATTACTCAGATGTCAACACGACATTTTAGACATCATATTCCTAGAAAAGGAATCAGTAACGGTATAATTTCTTCCTTAATTGTTGAGGTTTGACTTTGATTAAGAATTTCAACTAAGTAAAATTTTTCACTAATCTAGTGGGCTGTGAACATGAATTCTGTATTATCATAACCGTTTTTCTTACTATATTTAATTTCAATTTTTTTTTGAAAAATAAAATAGGATATGTGTTCAAATTACCTTGCAAATTACGATTTGAACCAATTCTTAATAAGGTTTAATAATAAATTAATTTCTAATTGAACTATTCTTCTTATATTCTTTTTTATTGTCCGAAACGTGAGATATATTAACAAAATAGAATATTACAAAAGTGGGCCAAAATCAATGGCCCACGCAAAGGAAACAAATTGAACAGATGGCCCAAGCCCAAATGGACCGGGTTCCCAGAGGCCTGCCACACAAACCACACCAAACTTCGGCCTAAGCCCAACACTAATTGTAACGTCACAAATGGGCCAAGCCTAACCAAAAGAGAAAGGGCTGTATCCCAGAAACAAGCAAGAGGCCCAAAATAGAAAGGGCCGTATACCAAAACGGTAGTAAGATCATGTCGGAACCCAAAGACGGAGCCCATCCGACAAAAAAAGAAAGGTAAAAAAAGTCCAAAATGAGAAGAAAAAAAAGCAAAAAGTTAGTTGACTCAGTCGTTAAACAGTGACCAGTGTCACTATCCCCATAACCATTTTACTTATTATTTTGTCTCTTTGTTTATTTAAAAGCATCTCTAAACCAATATTATATGTATACGAGGAGTAAATTACACAAATAATATTTATTATTTTACTAAAATTTTAAATTCTCTCTATTATTTAAAATGAGTCAATTTAGTATTTATTATTTTAAAAAAAAATTTAGATTCGTCTTTATTATTTAAAATTAATCAATTTAATTTTTATTATTTTTTAAAAAAATCAATTTAGTATTTATTATTTTTTTAAAAAATAATTTAAACATTGCATCTGACTCCTATTTAGAGACTAAATTAATTTTTTTCAGAAAATAATAAAGATAAAATTGACTAATTTTAAAAAATGTGGATGAATTTAAAATTTTTAAAAAATAATAAGAACTAAATTGATTCATTTTAAACAATAAAATGAATTTAAAATTTTAAGAAATAATAAAGACCATTTCTAACATTTTTCCTGTATACAAGTATGTTACAGTTACCAAAAATTAATATCGAGCACACGAAATGAAAATCGTACCACGAGCAAATATCCTAGTGGTTATTATTTTGTCTTTTTGGTCTACACTATTTTTAGGGATAAATTTTACATTTAGTCCCTATAGTTTATATATTTTTTTAATATTATTTTTAATATTTTAAATATTTATAAAAATAATTTAAAATGATCTATATTATTTAAAATTAATTAATTTAACTTTTATTATTTTAAAAAAAAATTAATTAATTTTAAATAGGGACTAAATTGAATTTTTTAAGGAAATAATAGAGATTAAATTGAATTTTTTTAAAAAATAATAAGAATTAAATTAATTAATTTTAAACAATAAAAATTATTTTAAATTATTTTATAAATATTAAAAATTAATATAATTTTTATAAAATATTAATAAACAACTTTAAAAAATGTGTAAATAATAGAGACTATATGCATAATTTATCCCTTTTTACTTGACTTCAGCTTCACGCCTTCCCGTACTTCATTTTCAAAGTTCACTGCATTTATTAGCTTCCAAGAAACACATCAGTAGAATACAAAGAAAAATTGCATATTTTTCACTCACAGTTTGTTAAAAATAGTTAAAATACTATGTGGGATGTTGCAAGATTTTAGTTTTAGTTTCTGGGTAGTTGAGATTTGAGGAATCTTGAAAAGAAGTAAGTAAAGTTCAGACTTTTATCCGATGAGAAAAATGTATTTTTTGATCCTCTACTTATTTACATTTATCAATTTTTGTTGATTCATTTCTGGATTTTAAGTACTTAATTTGCATATTGTTGTAGCCGATTTGTTAAAAATAGTTAAAATACTATGTTGGGTGTTGCTCGATTCAAGTTTTAGTTTCTGGGTAGTTGAGATTTGCGGAATCTTGAAAAGAAGTAAAATAAAGTTCAGATTTGTTATGTGATAAAAACCATGACTTTTCTGATTCATGGTTGGAGTATGATGTTAGTGTTAGTGGTGATGCTATTCTTTGGACTTGTAGATTCATATGTTGTAGATAGAGGGTATGGACCTAGAAGTAGACATTCCATGACCTACAAATATGATAGGATTGATGAGGTAAACAAAGAATGTGCCTTCGTGTTAGTTTCTGCTTCTGAATTGAAGCGAAATGATAATAGGATATATAGCATAAAGGAGGAACTTTCTTTTCTCAATGGAGATTGGTGGCAGGAGTCGATTGAGTCTCCGATAATGCCATTTGATGATAGAGATCTTTCAAGTAGTTCATTGTCTCTTGGGTCTTCCTCAAACTTAGTTTCCTTTTGGGTTACTAATGTTGATCATGGTCATTATCGTGCTAAGAAGTCAATTAGTGTTAGTGGGGTTCTGCAGATGGGCATAACCTTTGAGGGGTTGTTCCTGCAAAGACCGGAAGAGGGAAGTCACTATTTTGATATATGGCCGGGTCATTCTCAGCTTTCTGTTTATTTTGAAGGAATCTACACTGAATCGAAAAAGAATCATGGGGAAAGAGTGATGTGTTTGTTGGGGACTACTATGCTGCCTTCTCGACAGCCTGACTCGACTGATCCTTGGGAGTGGGTAAAGGAATCTGGTTACACTAATCAGCCACCTCTTATTCAAGATGATAAGCTTCTGCTTGTGCTACGATATCCTAGAACATTTACCTTGACTGACAGAGCTATTCGAGGAAGCATGAGAAGCCTTAGTCCAAAGACAAGCCTGAAGTACTTTAATGAAGTTCATATGTCTTCTTGGCGGAGTGCTTCTGCAAACTATGAGTTTGGCTCTGAAAATATTGTATCTAAGGCATGCGATCCATACCCTTATAAAGATAGCTTGAAGGATGGGGATGTTGATGTATATAGAGGGTTTGACTTTTGTGATATCCTTCAGAGATTCACTCGCCAAGAAGCCTTAACCATTGTGCCGAACTGGAAATGCAATGGGACTGATGATTATTGCAGTAAGTTGGGTCCGTTTATGTCAGATAAGGAGATAAGAGCCACGGATGGCAGCTTCAAAGATGTTAAACTTGTCATTCAGGATGTCCAATGCCAGAAAATGAGTGTACAGGACAATGTTGGGTTTACTAGAGTTTCCTCTGTGTTTAGAGCAGTTCCTCCTTTTGAAAATCAGTTTAGTGCTGCGCAGAGGACTGGGCTCAGTAATATGACTCTTCCTGCTGAGGGTGTCTGGAAGTCATCCAGTGGACAGCTCTGCATGGTTGGTTGTCTTGGATTTGCAGATGGAGAAGGCGATGGTTGTGATTCTCGTATCTGCCTGTATATTCCTCTCTCGTTTTCCATAAGGCTACGAAGCATAATCATAGGTTCCATTTCAAGCCTTGACGGAAGCAAGAGATCATACTTCCCTTTATATTTTGAGAAGCTGGTTCGCCCTGCAGAATTGCAGAGTCTGTTCACTGCTTCTCGTCCATACTATAAGTACTCTAAAATTGATGCAGCTGTTGCAGTGCTTGAGAAAAATGAGCCCTTTGACTTTGGAAGTGTAATTAAGAAATCATTGCTGAAATTTCCCAAGGTAGAAGACACAGACCTGTTCCTTGTTGGTCTCTCAGAAGATCTCACACTTCATGTATCTGCTATTGCAGATCCAACAAGAATTTCTCGTCTCCAGAGAATTGATATCCAAATGGAAATTCTCTCACTTGGTCCTCTATTTGGCCACTCTTGGTCTTCACGAAATGGTTCTACCATTGAAAAGGACTATCTTTACCAAACTAAGGTTGAAAACACAGAAAAGCAGCTCCTCCTAAATGTATCTGCTCAAGTCAGCCTTACTGGAGAACTATACCAAAATTTCTCTATGCTTTTTGTTGAGGGGCTTTATGATCCACGCACCGGAAAGATGTACCTGATTGCTTGCCGAGATGTTCGGGCCTCATGGAAAATTTTATATGAAAGCATGGACCTTGAAGCTGGTTTGGATTGTTTAATTGAAGTAGTTATATCATATCCTCCCACTACAGCTCGCTGGTTAAATCCAACCGCTAAGATATCCATATCTAGCCAACGAACTGAAGATGATCCACTCCATTTTAGTTCAGTAAAGCTCCAAAGCTTGCCAATTGTGTATAGGAAGCAAAGGGAAGAGATTCTGTCTCGCAGAGCGGTGGAAGGGATCCTTCGCATCTTGACACTTTCAATGGCAATTGCTTTCATTTTGAGCCAGCTCCTTTACATCAGAGATAACGTGGACTCTGTTCCTTACATATCTTTTGTCATGTTAGGGGTCCAAGCTTTTGGGTACAGCCTTCAACTGATTACTGGTGCAGAGGAGTTATTCCGAAGTATGGCTTCTGACTCTTATGAAAGCCCATCCTATGACCTTGATAAGAGTCAATGGATTCGAGTAATCAATATTGCGGCGAAGCTTCTAGTATTGGTTGCATTCTTACTGACAATGAGGCTTTGTCAGAAAGTTTGGAGATCGCGTATCAGATTGCTGACACAGAGCTCCCTTGAGCCTCATCGTTTTCCAAGTGAAAAGCTTGTGCTTCTCACAGTTTTGATCATACATATTGTTGGATACATTGTTGTTCTAGTAATCCATTCTGTAAACACAAATCAGAAGCCTCTTCAAACCGAGCGTTACATCGATTCAACTGGAAATTTCCATGTCATGCGTGAATGGGAAACTGAACTTGAGGAGTATGTGGGTCTTGTTCATGACTTCTTTCTGCTTCCTCAAATAATTGGCAACTTTTTTTGGCAGCTCAAAGGCAAACCACTCAGGAAGTTGTACTATATTGGCATAACACCAGTTAGACTTCTTCCTCACATATATGATTATATGATATCTCCCATTTCCATTCCCTATTTTACGGATGAGTATGAATTTGTGAACCCACGTGTGGATTTCTACTCTAAGTTCGGGGACATTGCCATACCGGCAACAGCAGTTCTTTTGGCAGTTTTACTCTATGTTCAGCAGAGATTGGGTTGTGAAAAACTAATCCAGATTCTAAGCTTGGGTCAGTCTAAACTTCTACCATGGGGTTCGCGAGTCTACGAGAGGTTGCCTTCAATTTCATTTGAAGCTGAGCTTACCTCCAGAGTCAATAAGGAGCCCACTGAAGGATGATTCTGATAACTCAATGAACACTAACATCATGTCTTCTAAGCATGTATGCATAATAGGTATGATCTCGATAGATTGCTGTTTATTCTCCAGCTCATACTCTCTCCCTCTTGTGGCATAAAGATGTATTAGAAACTATATCATGAAGTTAGAAATTATCCCTTTCGGGTTATAATTTTATAGCTCCTGTTTTATCTTGAGAAGTACCAGTTTATTGTTTTTTTCTATTGTGTCTGTTAAACTACACTAAGAGCTTTGGATGCCTATTGATATCAGCCAGGCTTGATGGAAGCCAACATATTATGAAATTCAATCATCAATATTTAGTTATAGATGCTATTCGCACCGTTTTTGCAGTTCAGCTGAGTGCATTTGGCCCAGAGAAGATGAAAGATACACCTTCCACGTGCAAAATCTTTGTCCATGTAAGCTTTCTGCTACCACAATTTACTCTCTGAGATGGGGCTAGTTGTCATGAAGTGTGTAATGTTGCAATTAGGCTGTTTTATCTGACTACGAGCTGGAAACAATTTGTTTGCTCGAGTAATGACGTATGTCACCCTTTCACACCTCCTTTATGTGGTAAAAATTCATGTATTGAATGGTAAATCTCTCATGTATATGACAAGGGTTCTATTGTATAAGGAAAGGTTAAGGAGTGATATATAGTAATGTTTTTGTTTGTTTCATTTTATAGTGCATTTTGTTTGTTAATGAGGCTGCTATATAAGGTGGCGATTGGTATTTTAGAATGAATTTAGATAAGAATATGATAAGTTAAGAAATGTAGTGGGACTGGGAATAGGTTGAACCTGGCATAGAGTATGTTATGCTTGGTAAGTTGGTATTGTCTAGGAATGGATGTATTGATTCCAAGTCCTGTTTAGTGGTCAAGACCAGAATAGTATTGATAATGACTTATATAAAACGACATAATTACCCTTTTGTTATTATATATAATGTCTATTTATAAAGATTATTATTGTTATTACATATTATTCTTATTGAGATTTATTTATTTATTTATTTATTATTATTATTATTATTCATAAGATAATAACATGTCTATAAGCTAGTTTTGTAATATATTTGAGACATCATTTTGTTCATTTGACAAACGAGTTTTATAAATGTATATAATATATTTATCATTTATTAAGATTATTATTATTTATTGATATTGTTTATGAGGATTATGTTAGGAAACCATAATAATTAGTTTTTCTATTTTAATTATATTATTTTAATAAAGCTTTGAATAAGCTCCAAATCCTTTTTGGAATGGCTTTTGTTTAGGAATCAATTAGAGACTAGGAAATAGAGTCCATTAGGGACTAGAATTACTTAGTTTCTTTATTTGAGTGTAAGGACTCCTATATAATGTAGCCCTTATGGGTATTTTTCATAAGAATTCAACAATAATATTACTTTAGTCCATTACAAGGCTAAAGAGGTTTATCACCCTTGAAGTAATTATTGGAGGCTAATCATCCTCGAAGTGATTGTTGGAGGCGATCCCTTCAAAGAGATCAACCTATTCCTTTTTCTTTTATTTTCTTTTCAATTATCAACCCTAACTCCTAATTTCCACCAAATTCTGCAATTCACAAACTCTTAACTCTAATTCCCAAATTAAGAAGCCTAGGTTCTTATCAGATCATTATTATTTTATGGGACTATTGATATATTATTACCATCTTCATCATCATGGAGGTGGGTGTATCCTTTAGATCTCCAAAGTGTAATGAGTTCAGGAGGTATGCCAAGGTTGATATGGTTAGTAAGGTGGGAAAACCAACTTGAATGAAAACATCTTTTCTCGTTTCCTTATCCATGGCCTTCTAAACTTTTCTCATGTATATATAAAGGGCTAATTTTGAAATATGTTATATTTTGAAAGGGCATTTTGTTTACCAAATGGATTTTGTAATATGTGTATAATATGTTTATTATTTATTAAGATGATTATTATTTATTTATATTGTTTGTGATTGTTTCTATTTATCACCTTCTTGTTATTATTCATTATTATTACTTATTAGTATTATAATATGTATATACAGGGTTAGTTTGGTAATATGTTCTGTTTTGAAAAGACATTTTGGTGACATAATATGTTCATTCTCAAGAGCATGAGAATATGTTAATTTCAGGAGCGGATTTAATTTTTTTTTTAAGTAGGGGTTAAAATACAAAATTTTTCATTTATACGAATATATATATTTTTTTAGTGAGAACTAACTAATTTTTTAAATGAAAATACTTAAATATTTTAATTTTTTTTCTTAAAAAAACATGGGTTTTTAATTTATTTTTTTTTGAGCCAGCCCCCACTAAGCCTCACATGGCTGTTTTGTGCGGAATGGGTAACCCATAATAAAATGAGAATCTCATATTAATTATCTTATACCAAAATTTAAAAGATCGGATTACTTAGGAAATAAGAATTCTATGTTTATTACCTTATACCAAATATGAGAATTAAAAGAGAGTTGAAAATGTCATTAATTTCCTATCCATTCCAGCATATACTAAGAGGATAAGTAATAAGAGTTGGAAATGTCATTCATTTCCTATCCATTCCAGCATATACCAAGAGGAAAAGTAAGAAATTAGTGATAGGTTGCTTTCCTTGATAGTTGGAGTATTAGGGTTTGAATTTCATGGAGGTATGGGAGTAGGTGCAGGTGGGGAGTAAAAAAAGAAAGAAAGAAATTAATGATGTCACATTGGGAATAGGAGAAAAAAGATAAACTAATATACATATATGTGTAGGTTAAGACCCAATAGATTAACATTTTGGGTCAACTTAATTTCTATGCTTTTTTTTGGACCAAAAAAAAAAAAGTTCTATGCTTTTGTACTAACATTTGATTGTTCATGCGATTCTCCAGACTGTTTTATCTGGCTACGAGCTGGATATAATTTGTTTTGTTTCATTTTATAGTGCCTTCTGTTCGTTGATGAGGCTCCTATATAAGGGTAGGTTTTCCTATGTGAACTAAGGAGAAAATGAAGAAATTAATACTTTCATACTGAGGATAGGAGAATAAGGAGTAACTAATATACATGTATAGGTTTAAGATCCAATACTTTAAACTTTCGAATCAAAGTTGAGTTCTACATTGCTAGAAAAGGTATGACCAGAAGAATTGCGTGAAATAAGCGAATTTATCCAGTTGGAGGCATTCTTGATAGAGAAAACATCATCTCGTTCCTATAATTCCTATCTACTCTTATTACACACTTTCTAGAAAATTTCGTATCCTATGGACTCGCCATAATAAATTGGTATTAGAATTATGCGAAGGTTAAAGATCTTGGCGGATTCTCAAAGTCATGGTAACTCAGATGGACTATCAATAGAGCAAGGGCCACTTTGGAGTGTTTGCCAATCAGAAAAATATTCCATACGTCATGTCATCAGGCCATCCGACTATGAGTACGGCGTGTGTGCCCATTATGGTGTGGGATCACCCCATGTGGAGAATTCGGATGGAGCCTGATGATTATGGAATAGTTTCCCTTGCCAATCAGTCACATAAAGCTCAAATTTTGATCTCATACTTTTCTTGCTAGAATCACTATTTTTCATTCCATAAGTCCCAACTTCACTCCCAACAGAAGAAAATGACATGGGCCTGGAAGACAAATAGGATCACCTTCTATATTGCTTAGTACTTTTGTTGGTATACTAAAATTCTTTTGAATAATTTGCTTTTCTATGCACACTCAAGTCTTGATTTGAATTTAATTTAAAACTCATAAAAGTGGTTAATTATCATGAGGCCCCATGACCATAACCTGCCTTAATTTCTTCAATTTAAATGTTTGTGCAAACTTTGTTGGAAGGAATTTTGTGCAAACTTTATTAGAAGGAATTTTTGTCTCCCAATCACTAAGAAATTAAATGATTTCACTCAACAGCACATAAAATTTCTCTACAAATAGAAAAACTATTTAAAACGGTTGCGGATGTTCCTCTAATAAAAAGCGGGACTCACTTGAGTTCGCACACAGGTTAGCATTAAAAACATCTGCAAACACCACATTTTACTTTGGTGTGTGAAAACACACGTTACGAGTGGAGCCCACATTTCAGTCTAGGATGTGATAAATTTTTTCAACACACAAGTAAACCCACACCTGTCAGGCTGTTTTAAATAATTTTCCCCACAAATAATGTTCCATCATTAACCTTTGCTCATTAATTAAACAGAAAATGCCATAAATTATGATTATGGAATTCGATCCGGCTTGGAGCCAATCCTAATTTATATCTAAAAAATCTAATTGATGGGAAAAATAATAGCCAAAGAACCAAACAAAAATTTAAAATTAAAAGAGAGTGAAATATGCCTATTCAAGATACAAAAGATTCGTTAATAATGCTTGCTATTTTATAGTTTTGTCCACTATGTTGCGGATCAAGAGATAAGGTGTGTCTAGCCAACAGAGTTTATAAATCCCACCGACTCCAAGAGTGAAGTTATTAAATATTGAGTTGGGATTTCATTTTTAAAAAATGTATGTTTTTTTTTTTTTTGGCTGAAAATTTAATTTATTTTAATTAAAAAAAATTATCTATATATGAATATTAAATTATATATTTTTAATTATTATTAAACGATAATCCTGAATACACTCCTATCGAAGGGTTCTTGTACACAATCTGCTTTCGTTTATTGGTTTACTTGTTTTTGCCATTTTATTGTGTTTAGGTCTTCCATCTGACGCTGCAATGTTTGACTTGACCTTGCGTACGATGAAAAGTTGGCTTACAACACTGGAACTAGGAAGAAACTCCCTTAACTTCTTAATGACATTCACAACCATATTTACTCTTCCGTATAGCATCTAGAAGCTTCATACTATATGAAATCAATCTCAAGAGATTAACCCAGGGTTAGGATGTTAGAAATTTAAGTAGAAAATTTGTTCATGTTTCGAGTTTAAATTATTAATTTTCTTTTTTAGTTAGTTTTAGTAAACTTTTTGGATAACTAAATAGGACTATATCTCATTCAGGGAAGGTCATGTATCTCAGGATATAAATCTTGGTATAAATTAGAATACTATAAGAACAATTGACATGGGCAACGGATTTTAGCGACGATACTTTTTTCATTACGGAAAGGTGATGAAAAATATTCGATCACTAATTAGCTACGGCTAAGCAACGGAACCACAATGTACAAATTTATCACTAAATTCTGTCACTAATCCATCGATAGGTTTACGATGAAATAGTGATGGTCATAGAAGTATCCGTCACTAATTTGTGACCTTTTTAGTGATGGAATTTTGAAGTTCCGTCACTAAACAACGACGGATTAATGACGAAATTTAGTAAAAACTTCAAGAATAAGCATTAAAAATAAGCATTGCATATTATATTTTTTTACTAAGCCAAGTAAAATTATAAAAGAATTAATTTTAAACACGCAAAAATACATCTTGAGAACTCAAAACATTTTTGGGAGAAGAAAGACTTACAAGGCGGTCGGGCAAATAAGACTTAATGTCACTCATGCAAAGCCACTCTACTACTTGATTAGGCTAGACTATCACATTAACGATTTGTAAAAAATTTATTGCCTTAGACATTGTCTTAGGATGAAACAAAAAAAAAAAAAACTTAAAATTTTGAGTCTGACCCTTGGTCTAGTAGTAGTTTAGGTTTCAATTGTGAAAATAGAGGTCTCTACAACTTTATATTTGTTCAAGTATGTAAATAAATTTAGTTCAAAAAAAAAAAAGTATGTAAATAAATCGTGTCGGGATTATATTTTCTATCTTTTCAACTCCAAAGGGTAACACTTGTATTATGTTTGGATTTGTGAGGGAATGAAAAGGAAAGTGTGGTAGAGAAAAAAATTATAAAATTATATAAAAAAAAGTAAAAAGGTTTCCTCATTTTAATTTCTAAAAAAATAAGAAGGAAAAAGAAAAAAAAAAGGAACGGATTTATAACAATTCTTTGTTCGAATTAAAAAAGGTATGAAAAGGAAAGCATACTTTTAAATGAAAATGTACTTAAAATATGAAACTGATTAATCAGTTTAGACAATCCAATTTTTTTTTTTACATAATTAATAAGATTTGCACGTGTATATTTTTTTAATATGTAAAAAATTGATATATAATATCGATCCAAAAATATAAAAAAGATAGACATCAGTTCGGCCAAGCTTTTAGCTGAGGTTGTACGACATGTGTGGTTCGTCACTGCTTTCAGCATATACGATATTTTGCCTAGTAATGGGAGAATAAGTGATGGAGGTTTTTCCTTTCTTTTTGTCGACATAGTGTGCATGATTGTAAAATTGGTGAGTGTTGAGCTCGGATTCTCACAGTTGAACTGTTCGGCTACGCCTGCCGAGTTGAACGTTTCAGGTTGGCCTCTGAGTTGAATTTTTCAGGTCGGCTACATCCCCTGCACAGAGGAAAGAAGGAAAAGGCGGGGTGATAACCCGGATTTTCCCCTCGAGTGCGCGAATGATTAGTATATCCGAGCTGGCAAGGTAACTGAGAGCATTTAATGACGAGTTACCTTCAAAGTAAAGAGGGTGAAACTCTATTTATACTAAATTCGGGTCTGACAGCATTTAATACAGTGCAACTTTATGTCCCATCAGTACTTTATGTCCCATTGGAGCAGCTAGCACTAAGGTCGGAGTTTTCCGGAGTCGGGTCAGCATTTCAGTTGGGCATTTAGCTGAATGCGCTGGGCTCGGCTCAGATTAACCCGTCTCAGCTCGGTACGGGTAAATCACCCCAGCTCGATTACCCCTCGTCAATCCCCCTCTCCCCCCAAGTCAAGATCGAGGGGGTGAGATCTAGAATTGGGTTTTTTCCCTAGCTGGAGGTGCCCGACCCCGACAGAGTAGGGATGGCCACGTCAACGGTGCATGCCTTTCAAATGGCTAACACGTCACTTGGCGGTTATGACAAGACGCGACGTTTGGGCTCCCCGAGGTGATTTTCAGAAACGCCTATAAATAGGGCCTTGACATCCGAAATTCGCTCTACACATCGCTTTCAACCTTCAAGAGTTTTAGGTCGGACACCAGATTGGTCGGACGCAATTAGCTCGGAAAGAACCTCCTCGGGATTTTTCAGCTCGGAGCCAGCTAGGTCAGTCGCATTCCACAGTCAAGAGCAGTAGGTACGTCCCGACTCCCTTTAGTCATTCTTGTACATTTATATTTAGTCTGTAGACAGGATGGGGAGGTCGGAGTCAGAAGATTCCCAGGCGATGGAGGTGAGGTCCTATGGTGGGGATGAGAGTCCGTCGAGCTCGGAATCTACCTCAAATAGAGATCAAGGTGGAGAGAGCACTAGTGCGTCTTCAGGGTCAGATCGAAAATCTGAGCCCGGGGAGAGCGGTGATGACTGCCAAGTTATTGGGTTCAGACTGGCGCAAGAGGAGGCCGAGGCGGATCCTTTGGCAGACCTGGGAGACTTGGAAGACAAGGAGGATGAGGAGCCGCTACATCAACTGGAGGGTGTCGAGATACCTCAAGAGTTCCTAGCTGGGGTTTCTGCTACCGAGCCGATCGAAGCTGTCCCAGTTAGCGCTGTTCGACCTCGGAGCTCGGCCATAGCCAGCGCTTATTCAATTCGGGGGAAGAGGATCGAGCAGTTGTTCGCTTGTTGCAAGCGTGAGTGCCATTCCACAGTGCAAATGGCCAACGCCAAGCTAAGGAACTGGTCGGTGGATCGTCATCACAAGCTGAAGGTTCCAGGTCGGCAAGAATCGGCGTGTTATCCACCAGCCGACCACTTCACCATATACGATCTAACGTTCAACGTCATCCAGCTCCCTCTCCCCAGTTTTGTTGTTGAAATCCTGAACTATTTCGAGCTCAGCCCAGGTTAGATGTCGCCGAATGGTTGGACCGTGATGGTGGCCTTCTACGTGTTCTGTCTGGAGAAGAAAGTGGAGCCGACGTTGCGCAGGTTCAGGTATTTCTTCGTGTGCAAACCCAACCCGAAGCAGCCAGGGTGGTTCCACTTCGCAGCTCGGGTCGATAACTCTATATTCACCAAGTGGCATTCTTCTAACAAAGGCTGGCATAATGACTATTATTGGGTGGAGCCGGCCGTGAACTTTGGGTGTAGGCCGGACTGGAATCCAAGTTTGAGGAAGACCGTCAACGATGACCCCAAGCTCTCGAAGGAGGAACTCGGGGAAGTCGCGGTGCTCAAGCCCGCGCCCGGGAGGCTGATTGATATCGACAGTGTGCTCAAATGGGAGCGAATCTGGGATTTCAAGTTGTTTGGTAGGGAGCCCGACCTCTCGAAGGACCATCCCAACCTGCTTCCCGAGTCTGAAGGGGACGCGGGGTCTAGCTCAGAAGAGGGTCAGTTTGCAGGATTGGCGTCCGACCTCCCCATTGTTCTGTCTGCTAGTCTTTTTAGGTTGGTCTTCGGCTCATTTTCACTTCTTTTCTCTACCTTTTGCAGATATGGCGGACATGAGGAAACTAGCATATGCCCAGGTGCGGAGGAAAAATGAGGTCAGTGGTGAGGCATCGGCTCGGTCAGGCTTGGGAGGTGCCGCTCAAGGACAAAGGCAGCGGCCCAGCGGCCAAGTACGGGAGATCGGTTCCGAGGTCTTATCCAAAGGGGCTTCAGGGTCCCCTTTGCCCATGAAGTCGGGCTCGGGAGTAGCGATCCCAGAGCGTTCTTCATCCCGACCTGAGAGCAGAAAGCGGCTTCGGGCCGAACACTCCGGGAAAGGTAAGGCCATGGAGGTGAGCCCTCCAAGCAAAGACTTCATGGAGGCGTCCAAGGTGGACTACGACCCCAAGCTAGCTACGGTCCCAGCAGAGCAGCTCTCACTCGACTTGAGGACGGCCATCGTCACGTAAGTCTTTATCCAACTTCTGGTAATGTTGTTTTTTAGCTCGGCTGATTGCTTTGTTTTCTACTAAGCAGGCCGAGTCCCACATCCTCTCGGCTCCTAGCTACCTAGTGAAGGCCCAGACTCATTGCGTTGAGCTCAAGCAAAGATAGGTAGATGCCCGAGCAGAGCTTGAGACCTTGAGGGAGGAAGCCGCTCAGAGGCGGAAAGCGGACACGACGGAGATCGACCGCCCAAAGAAGGATCTTGACCTGGAAAAGACCCGGCGCGAAGCCACAGCCAAGGACGTCGAGCGATACAAGAAGGAGAAATGTGAGGCAAAGGCCAAGCTCGGGGATCTAGTGGACCAGGTCGGCGTCGAGGGAGAGAAGGCAGTGGAGGCCTTCAAGTCCTGCGACGTGGCAGTGGATTGATTGGCCACGGAAGGCGGAGCCATGGCAAAATACGCCGAGATGGAATTCTACTTCCAGGGTCAAGTCGCGGCTCGGGAGAGAGCGAAGACCTTCTTTCCAGTCACCAAGAACGATAACATCGAGATCTTGGAGGTTCTGCCGCCGGAGTTCTGGGAGATTCCTAAACTTCCATCCGACCTGACATCCCAGGCTAAGGAGGTAACTGAGTTCATCCAGAAGGGCATGGACCAGGTCGGAGATGAAGCCGAAGCCACCACCTCCGCCGCTGCACCAAAGTAGATTTTGTAAATTTGCCCGAGTTGGGCTCTTGTAATTTTGCCCAAGTTGGGCTTTTTGTAATCATATTTCAATTAAATGAAATGAATTTTTTTTTTTTTTTTGCGTTTTATCGGAGTTAGTACTTGTGCACTTTTTTTTTTTTGGCAAATTTTTTTTTTCCCAAGTAAGCGAGGTTGGACAATATAGTAGACCACTCGAACTTAAGTAAAAAGAACCGAGCTAGAAGCGATTAATGAATTATTATCCTAATCCGAGTTGGTCAACTGGGCAACTTCGTAATCGTCGCCAACCTGGACTCGTCAGTCCAATTTAAAATTGGTCAAACTATTGTTGACGAATGTTGAGTTCGAGTTTAGACCCAAACTAATATACCGACCTGAAGCCGGAATACACCGAGTTGGACCTTAATCCGAACTGGTAGAATATCAAATTGTTATTGATTATACCCGAGCTGGAATATAGTCCGAGCTGAGTTACTTGATCGTTAGCTCGTGATTAAGCGTGGCCACCACGTTAATCCGAGTTGGAAGTAGCTGTGTAGCTGTAGCACTTGGGCCCGGGTCGGGCATTGCGCTTGTTTTGGTGCTTGTCCCCAGGTCGGTCATTGCACTAATTTACAAAAATGCATTGTATTAAATTTGTACACGAAGTACTTGGGCTCGGGAGCCAATTACAAGCAATGTCTTGGCCCGGGTCCTTAACAAAAGATTTCGGCTCGGGGCCATTACAAGAGGTTTCGGCTCGGGGCCGTTACAAAATTTTTCGGCTCGGGACAATTCAGACAAAATACCGCTTCAGGTGTTCTGAGTGCCATGCGTTCTTCAACAGTTTCCTATTTTTGTTGCCGAGGTAGAAGGTCCCAGGTCGGATTTCTTTCACGACTTCGTACGGTCCTTCCCGGGTCGGGGATAGCTTGTTACCCGAGCGTGGAAAAAAGATGGCCTTTCTGAGCACGAGGTCTCTAACCTTAATAGGTTTAGGCTTGACCTGTTTGGCAAATGCTCTTTTCATGGCAGTTTTGCTGGCCAGCATTCTGATCTGAGCTTTAGCTCGGAGCTCTTCGGCGAGGTCGAGCTCTTCACGGATCCGTGCTCCATTTATTTCAGGATCATGATGGAGGGTTCTACTGGTTAGGGACCCGATCTCCACTGGCAGTACTGCTTGAGTACCGAAGGTCAGCTCGAAGGGCGATTCTCCCGTTGCCGAGCTGGTGGTGGTCCGCTGAGCCCACAACACCTCGGGAAGAATCGATGCCCACTGGCCCTCTGCTTCCTCCAGCTTGGTTTTCAGGCCCTGCAAAATGATTTGGTTAGTCCTTTCAACTTGGCCATTACTTTGAGGGTGAGCAATAGACGAGAATCTAAGGTCGATCCCAATCTCAGCACATTTGCCTCGAAAGTATGCACTGTCGAATTGCTTGCCGTGGTCAGTAACGATGACCTTTGGCACCCCAAATCGGCAAATGATATTTTTTCATACAAAATCCCAAGCTGCCTTTTCTGTTATTCTAGCAACAACTTCAGTCTCGGGCCATTTAGTGAAGTAGTCTACAGCTACGAAGGCGTGCTTCTTTTGGCCGACACCGATCAGCAATGGGCCGATGATGTCCAGACCCCATTGATAGAATGGCCATGGGCTTATCATCACGATGAGGTCTACAGCAGGCTTCCTCTGTACATTGGCGAACCTTTGGCAGGTGTCGCACTTTTTTACATACTCTTTGGCATCTTGTTCTAAGGTTGGCCAGAAATAGCCTTGTCTCAATGCAATCCGAGCCAGAGCTTTGCCTCCCAAGTGGTTTTCACATACTCCTTCATGGATCTCTCGGAGTACATAGTTTCCTTCCTCGAGCCCAACACATGTCAAGAGAGGCCAAGTGTAGGCTTTCTTATAGAGTTTCCCGACAATTATGACAAACCTTGAGGCATGTTTCATGAGTTTCCGAGCTGCTTTTTCATCCTCTGGGGTCATACCCCCCTCCAAGTAGTCCACGATTGGTTTGGTCTAATTTGGGCTTAGATTGAGCTCGGCTATGGCTTGTACCTCTAACTGAATACTTGGTTCGGATACTTCTTCCACATGGACTAGGGCAGGTCAGCTCTCGCCCAAGGCCAACCTGGATAGGGCATCAGCCTTCGTATTCTCCTCCATCGGAATTTGCTGTATGGTGAACCTTTTGAGCCCTGAGGTCAAATTCTTGACTTTGTTGAGGTAAGCTAGCATGATACTGTCCTTGGCTTCGAATTCTCTGATACCTGACTAGAAACCAGTTGAGAGTCGGTGCTCAGGTCGACTGTCTGCGCGCCGAGCTGAGCTGCAATTTTTAATCCTGCAATCACCGCTCGTACTCCGCTTCATTATTGGACGCCGGAAAGGTGAACTTGAGGGAGTATTGGTGCTCATGCCGGGTCGGGGCGAGGATGACCACCCCAGCTCCGCTACCAGACTTCCCTGATGCCCCATCCATATGGACCATCCATACTTTTTCCGGGTCGTGCTTGGCTCAGCCAGTGCACTCCACCATAAAGTCCGCGATGGCTTGGGCTTTGATGGCTGTCCTGGGCTGGTAGGTGATGTCAAATTGACTCAGCTCAACTGCCAATTTCAATAATCTACCCGACGCCTCTGGCTTGTGCATGATGGACTTGAGTGGGGCATCCGTCATGACCTTAATCGAGTGAGCATCAAAGTATGGCTTCAGCTTCCTTGCCACCGTGATGAGCACGAGGGCAAGTTTTTCTAATGGTGAATACCTCACCTCGGCCCCTTTCAAGGTTTTGCGAACATAATAGACCGGCTTCTGTTCATTTCCTTCTTCTCAGACTAGTGCTGCTGCGACTGTTGTCCTCGAGTATGCTAGGTATAGTACCAGTTCCTCTCCCACCTCAAGTAAGGATAGTAGGGGCGGCGAAGTTAGATACCTTTTCAGCTCTTGGAAAGCATTGGCATTTTGCATTCCATTCAAAGTTCTTAGGGTTCCTCAATATTTTGAACAGAGGAGCACACTTGTCAGCCGACCTGGACATGAATCTGCTCAGCGCTGCGACCTTGCCTGCTAACACCTGGACGTCCTTCACGCAGGTCGGCGGCACCAGGTCAAGTATCACCTGGACCTTCTCCGGGTTGGCTTCTATTCCGCGGGCTGTGATCATGAAGCCCAGGAATTTGCATGCCTTGACGCCGAAGGGTTCAGTTTTATCCCGAAGTGCTCCATTACGACGAAGGCTTCAGCCAGGTCGGCTACATGGTCTTCCGCCCTTCTGCTCTTGACCAACATGTCATCTACATAGATTTCCATATTTCGGCCAATTTGATTTTTGAAGACCTTGTTCACCATCCGAGTGTAGGTAGCTCCAGCATTCTTGAGGCCAAAAGGCATGACCTCATAGTAGTAGAGTCCTTTATCGGTGGTGAAGGCGGTCTTCTCTTTGTCTCCGGGTGCCATCTTGATTTGATTATAGCCTTTGAAGGCATCCATGAAAGAGAGTAACTCGAATCCGGAGGTGGCGTCCACCATCTGATCGATCCGTGGTAGGGGAAAGCAGTCCTTAGGGCAGGCTTTGTTGAGGTTGGTGAAATCAATACACAGTCTCCATCCACCTGAGGACTTAGTCACCAGCACCATATTGGATAACCAGGTTGGGTACTGTATTTCCTTTATGTGGCCGGCGTCCACTAACTTGTCCACCTCTTCTGCTATGATTTGTTGCTTATCATAATGGAAGTGCCTGCGCTTTTGCTTTACCGGATAGTGATTTGGGTCGGCATTCAGGTGATGCTCAATTACATCCGGGTCAATACCTGTCATGTCAGAGGCAGACCAGGCAAATATGTGTTCATTCTTTAAAAGAAATTGGCTTATACCTTTCTCGAGGTTGGCAGAGAGTTCACCCCAATCTTTGCTCTCTTGGTTTCATCAGAGAGCTCCACCTCCTAAAGGTCTTCAGTTGGGCTTCCTCTCTTAGCATCTCTCTTTTCTTCGGGCAGATCTGGTCCCCAGCCGACCTGATATTTGGGTCGGAGTGAGTTTTCATAACATTCCCGAGCTGAGAGCTGGGCTCCGCGAATGGTGGCCGTGCCGGCTGGGATCGGGAATTTTAGGGTGGTAGGTGGATGGGACGGCCCTGAAATGGTTGAGCACTACCCGACCTAGAATTCCATTGTAGGTGGAGTTACAATCCATCACAATGAAGTTGGTTTGCATTGAAACCCGCTTATCTCCGTCCTCCAGCTTCAGCGAAAGGTTAATAACTCCTTCTGCTCTGTGTGCTTGCCCAGTGAAACCAGCTAAAGTGCCCCTCAACGGCCTGAGTCGGCTCTTGTCTAACCCCATTTGCTCAAAAGCGCTGAGGAATAAAACTTCTGCTGAGCTCCCTGTGTCCACCATCAGCCAGCCTTTTTACGGTGAAGTTGGATATCTCAGCGCTGATCACCAGTGGGTCATCATGGGGCAATATTACCCCCTCCAAGTCTTCTGAGGAAAAGGTGAGCTCCTCCGCCCTCGGGGCCGGACCCCACACCGGTCCATACTCCCTTCCAGCCTGAACATAACCCTTCCTGCTTGCCGAGGTCTTCCCTCCCGAAGCCAGTCCTCCTGCAATGGTTTCAATCACAGCCAAACGTCTGCCCCAAGCCTAGCGCCTGGGTGGACTCATCTCTCTATCTCTTTGATCATGATTTCTGGCCGGCTACGGGTCTATGTACCTTCGGAGATGGCCTCGGGATATCAGTGCCTCGATCTCCAGTTTCAAGTCTTTGCACTCTTCGGTGGTGTGGCCGTAGTCCATATGGTAACGGCAATACTTGGTTCGATTGCGCTTCTTGGGTCGGCCTTTCATCCTTGGAGCTGGAGGTAGGTGATTCTGGTGCTGGATCTCCATCAGGATCTGCTCCCTTGTGGTGTTAAGGGGAGTAAACATAGTGAACTGGGGGTTCTGCTTTGGCTGCTGGGGCTGCTTGCCTCGGTCATTTTGGATTTTGCCCCCAGGTTGGGCTCGGGAGGTTTCTCCCTTCCTGCCAACTTCCTTCTCCTTGTCATCGTCCCTCTTTGCCTGATGGATTTCTTCTGAGTGTATGTACCCTTCTGCTCGTACCATCAGCTCGGACACAGTATCCACGGGGTCGATTGCCAATGAAGATGTAAGGGGGCCCGACCTGAGCCCACTCTGGTAAGCCATCAACGCCATGGAGTCCTCTAGGTTAGGAATTCGAAAGGACTCTTCATTGAATCTGGCTGTGTAAGCCCTCATACTTTCCCCTCTATGTTGCTTTACCAGCAGCAGTGTAGAAGTGTGGCGGGTGGCGCGTCGGCTCCTCGTAAAGCGGGAGAGGAAAGCCTCAGCCAGCTGATGGAAACTTGCAATTGAACCGGGACAAAGCTTCTGGAACCAATCCAAGGCATTGCCAACCAGGGTGGTCGGGAATGTCTTCGTCTTCATGAGGTCGGACTTGTCATGCAGGGTCATATGGTGATCGAAATTGAGCAAGTGGCTGGCTAGGTATCCATCTCCATTGTAGACGGCCAGGTTGGCCATCCGGGCGAGAGGGGGCTTACGCCGAGCTGGTTGATAACCTTGGCTATGGCGGCCGTGATTTTAGCCTGCTCGGGGTTGGCTTGAGCCGCCCTTGGACCTCTCGCCTCATCGGGTCTCGCCACCGGCTCTAGAAAGCCCTCTTGGTCCTGCACCGGCCTTGGCCTGGGGTCTAGGATACGGAACTGTGGATGCAGAGGCCGCGGCGTAGCTTCTTGCGGAGCCGAGGAGCCCTCAGCTAGCCAGGCTACCTGTTCTTTGAGTTCCTCAAACATCCTCAACATAATTTTTATCTCTGGTGACAGGTTGGAGTTGAGTTCTCCTTCCCCCGCGGGGTTGGTTTGAGTGGCTAAATGTATACGTTGGCTCGCCCCAACGTCGGCTGGATTTGGGTTTTGGCTAGGCACCTGCGTGGTTTCGAGGTCCCCATCCGGGTTAGGCGAATCCTCTACCGGTGGGCTATGGATTTTCATTTGCACCATAATGGTTTCTCAGTGAGTGGTGAAGGAAAGTGAGAGAAAGAACTTTTCCCAAAGACGGTGCCAAACTGTTGAGGTCGAATTCTCACAGTTGAACTGTTCGGCTACGCCTGCTGAGCTGAACGTTTCAGGTTGGCCTCCGAGTTGAACTTTTCAGGTCGGCTACGTCCCTTGCACAGAGGAAAGAAAGAAAATGCGGGGTGATAACCCGGATTTTCCCTTCGGGCGCGTGAATGATTAGTATGTCCGAGCTAACAAGGTAGTTGAGAGCATTTAATGACGAGTTACCTCCAAAGTGAAGAGGGTAGAGCTCTATTTATACTAAATTCGGGTCTGACAGCATTTCATGCAGTGCAGCTTTATGTCCCATCAGTACTTTATGTCCCATTGGAGCAGCTGGCACTGAGGTCGGGGTTTTTCGGGGTCTGGTCAGCATTTCGGTTGGGCATTTAGCTGAATACGCTGGGCTCGGCTCAGATTAGCCCGTCTCAGCTCGGCATGGGTAAATCACCCCAGCTCGGTTACCCCTCGTCAGTGAGATTTTTCATATCTAGAAAGTTATTCTTCTTTTAGACTTGCATACCACGCTCCTAGATTTTCTCAGCTTAACCATGTTTTTGTATTGCCTAACGGTTTCGGTTGTTTGAGTTAAAAGTGTGACAAAATAATATTAGATAAAACGTTAATTGAGATTATAAGAATTAAATATAGTGTAAAATAAAGCACTACATTTCAAAAAGTTGGTAGGAGTCACCTTCCAAATCAATGCGAATCATCTCTAGAATTTTGCATTGTCAGATTAGTTCTTCAACTTGGTAATTGTGTTGTGTTTTGTCGGGTCCTCAATCAAGGTAATTGTGTTACGTTTTTTATGAGGATATCAGGTAACTGATAAGAGATGATTGTAATGTCCCTTTTAGTGGTACATCTGACATATCATATGAGTGTAGTTTATAAATTAACTTTTTATATTAAAATAATAGCTTAAATTTATTATTGTAAAATTCATTAATATCTAGTCCAAAACTGATAATCTCAAATTTAACCCGGTGAATTGGAGATCACAAGAATCATAATTCTCACTTAATAAAACTCAATCTTTTCCTTCCCTCATTAATGATTAGTCATCCAATTAAATTCATATACACTAATGATGGCCTAAATCCAGGTAAATAGCCCCATCACATTTAAAAGAAACCAAAAAAACAGGAAAAAAAAGAAAAAAAAAGAAATGTTTTTCTAGGTCAATGCAAAGATGCCAAAACATTAAACCTAGGTGAGACCACCAAATCGATCTAACTAACATGTAGCAAGTTAGATATAGTGACGGAGCAAGGTCCCTAACATCAACGTGAGTACTCATTTTAGTGTAAGTTGTTAAATATATCTAATAATTTTTTTTTCTTAGGGACAAAAAGAAATGGGCTCTTTTTTAAGTTAGCATGTGTTTGTGCTATGCACAGGCACATTCTAAACTATATGTGGTTTCGCTATTGAGTTTGTGAAGAAGTCTGAGATTCCATCTTAAAATTAATTGGTGCTAAGTGGAGTAACTCAAGATCTTATTAAGTGGTCTAAGAGTTTATAATTTTTTTATGTGGGACAAGTGTATATTCTAACACTCTCTCTCATGTGTGACTTGATTTGAGAGGGATCACACGTGGAATATTGAACACGCTACATGATTTGAGAGGGATCACACGTTAAATATTGAACACGTGTGGACCTTATTTTGAGATGGTCACGCTTGGAAGATTGAATACATGTAGACTGAATTTTTTGAGATGGGTCACACATGGAAGATTGAACACACATATGGAATATTGAAAGTGCGTGGACTATGCACACGCGAAAGATTAAATAGAAGATTGAAAGTGTGTGGACTATGCACACGCGAAAAATTGAATACAAGTGGACCTGATTTGAGATAGGTTGCACGTGGAAGATGAATGAGACTAGACCAATGACCTAGCTCTGATACCATGTTAAGAATCATGAGATTCCAACTTAAAATCCATTGGTGCCAAGTGGAGTAACCCAAGATCTTTTTAAGTGGTCGAGTTTATAATTTTTTTATGTAGAACAAGTGTATATTCTAACAGAGTTTACAGTTAAAATGGACATGAGACCTTAGCGCCATATGTAGTCACAGAACAAAATGCAATAGTGACTAACAAGTAAAAGTTAGTTGCTTAGCCTCTAAGGGATGCGTGGAGTGGTCGCATAGAATCTTGTTATGATCAAGGTCATAAGTTTAAATTTATGCACATCCGTTATAAATATTATCTGATCCTTAACTTACTAAGTCATGCTCTCGTGCATGTCACTGAAAGCGTGAATCCAAAATAATCCTTGCTTACGGTGTACCCCACATTTTCGTGGCCCACAAGTGTGTAACGAGATGGGCAAGTGTGTAACGAGATGGCACATACATAGTTGGTCCAAAAAGTTGGCATTTGGCAACCTATATATGAGGGGTGCGGATATAAGATTTTCAGTTAGCAGGATTAAAAGTCCTCAATGTAACACCATAATTGGTTTTATTGGGAATTAAATTATTTTTTTAATTTAAAAATACTTTACAGTATATATATTTTTTTAAAAAAATTTGAGGTGAGCCGTAAAATTAGGTCCCACCAGTAATTAATGAAGCTTCTTGAACCCAACGTGAAAAACTCAACACCTTCCATTTATGCATTCAAACAATGCATCCCCGCTATACTTGTAGCTCTAGAAAAGAAGTGGAAACTTTGCCAATTTTGCACACAACTGAACAAACATTGGATTTATATATAAACATACGTAGTTTATATACGTATATATAACAAATACGTATATATATACGTATATATATACGTATTTGTTATATATACCGTATATATATTTTGCATTTGATCTTCAACCTTTCAATTTCTGATTCATTTCAACACTTCAGGAACATGTACAACAATGAGACGGTTCTTTAAATAGAAACGTTTCATGCAAGGCATTAAAACATAGGATCATATTGCCTGATCAAGAAGAGTTTGAGCTTTGAGAAAAATAAATACTATATGATCTACCGACTACCATCTTGGTTCTTGTTAGAAAATTTCAGGTTTTTTTCCCTTGATAGATCGATACGAGGAAGGAGAGAGAGAGAGAGAGAGACTGTTTTTTGGCATATAGCGATACATTTGATCTGGTGTGTGTGTTAAAATGGGTGCTGGGGATGCAGATAAAGCTAATAGTTTGAGAGACAGTTTAAGAGCAAATAGTTCTAGAGCATGGAGGAACATGGGGGTGGAAGCTTTTTCGCCTTCAGTGAGAGATGAAGATGATGAAGAAGCTCTGAAATGAGCTGCTCTAGAAAGACTTCCTACTTTCGATCGTCTGAGGAAAGGTTTGTTGTTTGGACCAGAAGGTGGAAGCCAACAAGTTGATGTACACAATCTTGATTATGAAGAAAGGAAAAATTTGCTGGAGAGGCTAGTTAAGGTTGCGGAAGAAGACAACGAGAAATTCTTGTTGAAACTCAGGGACAGACTCGATATACCTATCGAATTTGGTTGTACAGATATTTGTGTTTTTAGTTTACACGTTCTATGCAAATTGCAATGTATTCTTTGTCAATTACCATTGATGGTATTTATATGGTGCCTGTAAATCTTCAGAGTTGGTATAGATTTGCCCACTATTGAAGTAAGATATGAGGATCTGAATATTGAAGAAGAAGCTCATGTGGGAAGCAGAGCTTTGCCTAGCTTTACTAACTTTATATTGGACAAAATAGAGGTTAAAAATCGAACTCAACCACCTTGTCTTCTATTACACATTTAGCTGAAAAGATGTATCTCGATCTAACTCGCCTTTCTTACTCAAAAGTGGTTCTTGAACGTCTTCCACATACTCACCAATGGAAAGAAGCATATAACCATACTTCGTGATGTCACTGGAATCATCAAACCTTGCAGGTTAGAGAAACGATTTAAATTGTTTGTAGTTAGTTATGATGACGATTCTATTGTTCCCTTTCACCTATTCAAACCTCTGTAGGAAATAGACTATTTCTGCGTTTACCTTTATTTAGATTTCTAAACCAGATCTTATCCCAAACGTCGTTTCGTATTTGCAGAATGACATTGCTTCTAGGTCCTCCATCATCTGGTAAAACAACGCTGTTGCTGGCATTGGCCGGAAGACTCGACAAGGCTTTAAAGGTAAAAGACACTTCACTTACTGTATTTCGCGGATTCCTTAACTTAAGCGACTTATAACGGACACGGCATGGAAGAGTTTGTCCCTCAGAGAACTGCAGCCTACATTAGTCAACATGATGTGCATATAGGAGAAATGACTGTAAGAGAAACCTTGGAATTCTCCGGTAGATGCCAGGGTGTTGGTAGCCGTTATGGTTAGTCGTCTGAAGCCAATTGAATTTCAAATCTGAATATTCATGCTCGTAGATTTGAATTACTGATTCATATGGATCAAATCTCTTGAGAAATATTTCCCAAAACTAATTACAGAGATGTTGGCGGAGTTGGCAAGAAGAGAGAAAGCAGCAAAGATTAAGCCTGATCCTGATATTGATATCTATATGAAGGTGAGGAAGGAATGGTTAGCACAAAAATCTAAATGGTGCCGTATATGGAACTTTCTTTGTGATAATACGAATTATTTATTTTTTCCCTACAAATGAAGGCTTCATCAACAGAAGGCCAAGAAGCAAGTATAGTCACAGATTATATTCTTAAGGTACCATAATCACAAAGTATATTCCGTTACAACATGCCATGGCATAGGATCTAAAGAAAAATAATAATAATAATTTCTTATCAACCTTTCTTGCAGATATTAGGGCTGGAAGTATGTGCAGACACAATGGTAGGAGATGAAATGGTGAGGGGAATCTCTGGAGGACAAAGGAAACGAGTCACAACTGGTAAAACGAACCACTTCACTGACGTGAATTGGGACCTGTTGAAAAATGCAGACTTGTTGAGTGATGTGATATCAATTCTTTTTCGAAAACCACAGGAGAAATGCTAGTTGGACCAGCAAGGGCACTTTTCATGGACGAGATATCCACTGGATTGGACAGTTCTACAACTTTCTCAATTGTGAATTCGCTTAGGCAATATGTCCATATTCTCAAGGGAACTGCACTCATTTCTCTCCTGCAGCCGGCACCGGAGACATATGACTTATTTGACGATATCATTCTCATATCCGATGGCCAAATAGTTTATCATGGTCCAAGAGAACATGTGCTTGAATTTTTTGAATCCATGGGATTCAAATGCCCAGAGAGGAAAGGAGTGGCTGACTTTTTGCAAGAAGTGAGTCTTTGGAAAATAAAAACTGAAATAATAATAATTAATAATAAAGTTGTAGTATGTTTTCAATTCTAATGTAAAATAAATCCGGTACAGGTGACATCAAAGAAGGACCAGAAGCAGTATTGGGCACATAAGGATGAGCCTTACAGTTTTGTTACAGTAAGTGAATTTGCAAAGGCATTTCAGTCATTCCACGTTGGGCGGAGACTGGGGGGTGAACTTGCAACACCATTTGACAAAAGTAAGAGTCATCCAGCTGCCTTGACAACCGAAAAGTATGGTGTGAGCAAAAAAGAGCTGTTGAAGGCTACAACTGCAAGAGAAGTCTTGCTAATGAAGAGAAACTCAATTGTTTATTACGCTAAGCTCATCGAGGTGAGTAATTGATCACTTTTATATCCCTGCAAACTACGTACTCTCTTAGTTAGTTATTATTGGTATGCGGCTATGAATGATTATTACTTGGTTATTTGCAATTTCAGATGGCCGTCATGGCAGTAATTGCAACGACAATTTGGTTTCGAACCGAAATGCATCGTGATAATGTGATTGATGGAGGGATATATACTGGTGCTCTATTTTACACTGTTGTCACGGTGATGTTCAATGGACTGGCAGAGTTGGCGATGACAATTTTCAAGCTTCCGGTCTTCTACAAGCAAAGGGACCTTCACTTTTATCCTGCGTGATCATACGCCCTTCCCTCTTGGATCCTAAAGATCCCTCTAACATTTCTTGAAGTGGGTGTTTGGGTGGTACTTGCATACTATTTGATCGGATTTGAGCCAAATGTTGCAAGGTAAAAGTTAAAAAGACGACATTGTGGCATAGTTGATTTGAGTAATGAGTATGCCGACGAGAATGATAATTAATCAAGAATTTTTTTTGATGCAGATTCTTCAAGAACTACCTGTTACTCTTGCTTGTGCAGCAGATGGCGTCAGCATTGTTCCGGCTTATTGCGGCAGTGGGTCGGGACATGATTGTGGCTAGTGTGTTTGGGTCATTCGCGTTGCTTATACTTTTTGCATTGGGTGGCTTTGTCTTGTCACGACGTACGTACGAAAGAAATCTTTATTTAATATATTTTGGATTAAGAATGTGGCTGATTATCCTTTCTTCCTACTTGTGTGTTTGATGTCATAGACGATGTAAACAAATGGTGGATATGGGGTTACTGGTCCTCATCTTTGATGTACGCGCAGAATGCAATACTTGTGAATGAATTTACAGGGGACCAATGGCAACATGTAAGTCAACTCACTCACATCATTTTTGCAAACAAAATTAGCCCAAGACTCTCTTTCTTTTACTTATCTGTCGCTTCACTTTCATATCAAAGATTGATCCATTGTTTAAACAGCCACTGGAGGAACTCGTCATTAAAGTCCGAGGTTTCTTTCCTGAATCTTACTGGTACTGGAGAGGAGTAGGGGCATTATTCGGATACATTTTCCTTTTCAACTTCTCCTTCAGCATGGCTCTCACTTATCTTAACCATGAGTATTGCCATTTTCTCCTATCTCCTCTGCTCCTGCAGATATTTTTTTAGGTTCATATAGTAATAACGTAGGTTATGTATGCCTTGCAGCATTTGGAAGTCCTCAATCAGTCGTAACAGAGGACAGTGGCGACGATAAAAAGCCTAGAGACTTAACTGAAACAAACGCATCTGGTAATTAGTCTTCTGAATTTTATCGTTACTTCTTCTTTTTGCACTTGGTAGTCTTATTAACTCTGGTTTGACAATGCAGACACAGGTGATCAAATTAGAAGGAGAAGCATCTCATCTGGATTTTCATCCACAATGACTGATGCAATTGTTGGTGCCAATGAGAACCAGAAAAGGGGAATGATTCTTCCATTTGAACCGTATTGCATCACCTTTGATGAAGTCAAATACTCTGTTGATATGCCACAGGTGACTATTACTTAAATAAGTGATATTCATATAGGGTGTCTATACCTATCACAGGACGTCCGGCATGATTGTTTGCTTCAATGGACTTGTAGGAAATGAAAGCTCAGGGTGCTGTTGAAGATAAACTGGTCCTTCTGGACCGTGTAAGTAGAGCATTCAGGCCCGACGTTCTCACAGCTTTAATGGGTGTAAGTGGGACTGGAAAAACAACTCTTATGGATGTATTGGCTGGTAGAAAAACAAGTGGACATATAGAAGGAGACATCAGAATTTCTGGGTATCCAAAGAATCAAGAAACTTTTGCCCGAATTTCTGGATATTGTGAGCAGAATGACATCCATTCTCCCTATGTTACGTTCACGAGTCCCTTGTCTATTCAGCTTGGTTGAGGTTGCCTCCAGAAGTCGACACCAATACTAGAAAGGTTGGTCTATTTCATCATTGCCTCAAGTTAAGGCCAAATTATCCATCTACTCTATCCCACATCGATCTTGTCCTTCCACTTCACGTGTAGTATGTATGGACATAAAAATTAAAGGCCATCTGAATATTTCACCAACAATTTTTTGTCTGAAGTGAAGTGTAGTATGTCTTTTTTTTTGCATGTTATGAAATGGTAAGATTTTTTTTGCCTATTTCGTAGATGTTTGTTGAGGAGGTCATGGAACTTGTGGAACTTACTCCATTAAGAAGAGCTTTAGTTGGGTTGCCAGGGGTTAATGGTCTATCTACTGAACAACGCAAGAGGCTAACTATTGCAGTTGAGTTGGTGGCTAATCCTTCAATAATTTTCATGGATGAACCAACATCAGGGCTAGATGCAAGAGCAGCAACAATTGTGATGAGAACTGTCAGGAACACGGTAGACACAGGAAGAATAGTTGTATGCACCATTCATTAGCCTAGCATTGACATATTTGAAGCTTTTGATGAGGTAAATACTTTTTAGAGTAGAAAACACTATGGAACTTGTCTTTTTCATTTCATCTTAGATAATCTAAAATAAGAATGGCATCGCAGCTCCTTTTGCTGAAACGAGGTGGTCAAGAGATATATGTAGGGCCATTGGGTTGTAATTCTAGCCAACTAATCAAATACTTTGAGGTATGTTCCAAAGAACAAAGAGCACAAGCACGAGTTTTAAATTATCTAGTGATAGATAATCAAATATTTTTAAGTTTTAAATTTTCATTTCTCTAAAATTTAGGCAATGGAAAGAGTTAGCAAAATTAAGGACGGATATAATCCTGCTACTCGGATGTTGGAAGTTAATTCTTCCGCTCAAGAAACGATCTCAGGAGTTGATTTTGCTGAAATATACAAAAACTCAGAACTTTATAGGTTAGTCTCTTCATTTAGCCATTGCTTAATGATAATAGCACATCCATAGTCAAAGGCATGTTATATTATTTTTCCTTGGACATCTAACATATCTACTTATCTATGACAAAAATTTCAGGAGAAACAAAGCCCTAATTAACGAATTAAGTACACCTCGACTTGGCACAAAGGACCTCCACTTTGCTACTAAGTATTCACAGCCTTTCTTTGCTCAGTGCATGGCGTGCCTATGGAAACAACACTGGTTATACTGGCGTAACACATCTTATACTGCAGTGAGATTTTGGTTCACAACTATCATTTCTTGCATATTTGGGGCAATGTTCTGGGACCTCGGAACGAAATTGTAAGTGGTGAAGCGAAAAACAATGAACAATATCTAGATCGGTATAACCCTCTTCATTATCTCAATATCTACTGCGTTTGGGATGTTACAAATTGCATGATGACTCAACAAGATTTATTTAATGCCATGGGTTCTATGTATACTGCTGTTCTTTTCCTAGGAATCCAAAATGCCTCATCAGTGCAGCCTATAGTAGCTGTTGAGCGGACAGTTTTCTAGAGAGAAAGAGCCGCAGGGATGTACTCAGCTTTGCCATATGCCTTAGCACAGGTAGCTAACTTCTCTTTACCTTATCTCTCCCACTCTTAACGCTTGGCATACCTTATGTCCCATGACACGTCTATTAATTTCATGGATTTTTGTGCAAAAATTTGTATATTTGCAGATCGTCATAGAGTTTCCATATGTGCTTGCACAAGCTGGTGTATACGGTGTCATTGTTTATGCAATGATCCATTTTGAATGGACTGTCACAAAATTCCTTTGGTATCTATTTTTCATGTACTTCACCTTGTTATACTTCACCCTCTGGGGCATGATGACCATGGCTCTTACTTCAAACCAAGACATTGCTTCCATTCTAGCGGCTTCATTTTATGCATTGTGGAGTCTCTTCTCAGGCTTTATTATTCCACGGCCGGTATGTTCTGGCTATATCATTTTGTCTTAACACGGACCTATGAATATCTTGAAAGTATCACTTCTAATTACTGTTTTATTTTCTTTGTTCACAACAGAAAATGCCTATATGGTGGCGATGGTATGTCTGGATATGTCCTTTCGCTTACACCTTGTCTAGTTTGCTCGCATCACAGTTCGCAGATGTAACAAAAACAGTGCAAACTGGAATCCAAGAACAAATTGTTCAAGACTTCTTGGATGATTATTTTGGTGTGAAGCCTGACTTTGTAGGAGTTGCTGCAGCTGCGGTTCTTGTATTTGTAGTTGGTTTCTCTGTCATTTTTGCCTTTGCCATTAAGGCATTGAATTTCCAAAATCGATAAGAGCTTCATAACTGAGGTTGTGCCATCAGCATCTCCTACTCTTCTTCAAGTATTTAATATCAATTGTATATATACAAGAAGTTTCATTTTTGTAATCCTACTTTTCTTGTATTAAAGTTCTAAATTCAACATAAAGAGCACATCTTAATTGAGCCACAATCTGCTTGATGCAAAAGTTCCTTTATTACCCTTTTCCTCTGTGTGTTGTTCAGATTTGAATACCGTTATGAGATGCAGTTCATGATTTCCCACATAATTTTATAACATTATAAAGGACTCTAAAGGCCATACTTGTTTGATTCGTTTAAGGGAGGCCAACTTGCTTTTCTCTGAACAAAGTTTGATCATAGACAATTAAAAGATTTACTAATTATTCAATCCAAAAGTTATTGCTTTAACGTCACTGTTGTTCAAAATATAATTTTGCTTCTTGTTGAAATTAATAAAATAAAATAAAATAAACTCATTCCTAATTATTTAAACTTTATAATGAGGTAGTTATTAACATGATTCAACCGTTAGAACAACAGAAGATTTTGAGTTTGAGTTTCGTTGCAACCCATTTAAACACATTTATATCCACATGCAAGTCTTAATAGAAAAAACTGTCTCTATGTGGAGGAATGACAATGGGGCGGGGGGACCTATCCCCATGTCCCGTCCCGCCACTTAAAAAGTCCCTCTAACACCCCTTCCCCCCCTGCATTGTATGCCCCTATCCCCCTCCCTTGCCCCATCCCCGAATTCTCGCGGGGAATGGGGATTACCCGCGTATTTTTTTATTATTCTTTAAATCTTATGATATTAAATTTAATTTGAACCTCGCAACTTCAAAATATAAATTAAAATTATAGTAACTATAAATATAAATACATGTTTTAAACAAATATTAAATATTAATCATATATCGAGTCTTATACCTGCAGTTAAATAGTAAAAATAAATTTACAGTAATTGAATCTTAAGTATTTAAAATAAATTCTAACTGAAACCATTGTGTATGAGAACTATATGTGAAAAAATAATACTTCTTTGTGTTATGGGATTGTATTGATTATTATAATTGTTTTTGGTTATCGCATGCCATATATAATAGTAATTATCGTATCATCCTTAATTATATTGTTTGAAACTATTTTAATGTATAACTAGGAATAACTAACAAATTTCTTAAATCCACTTGATCAATAGTAAAATGGAGTTATTTATGTAAAATGATAACAAGTCTCAATTAGTGCAGTGGTCTTAATTAAAAAAAATTATCTACTCTATTTTTTATAATACTTTATCTAATGTCATTTATTATACTTTTATATTTATAATTTTATAATTTTAATATATATATAAAACTAAAGATATAAAAATAACCACATATGTAAGCGAGCGCAGGTTGTGTGGGGCGAGAAACGCTTATTCCCGCGCTCTGCTCCGTCCCCGCGCGGTGATTAAAAGTTAATCCCCATCCCTCGTCCCACTCCTCATTTTCTACTCCCATCCCGTCCCGTATGGGAGGGGTGCGAGGCGAGTACCCACAAAACCCGTCCCCATTGCCATCTCTAATGTGAAGGATATATTTAGTTAAATATAAGGTAAAATGTTAGGCAAAAATGCACATTCCCCCTTTAGTTCTTAAACAAGCTCATAACTCTCCTATGGTCGTGTAAGCATATGCCCACTAGAGCTAATCCTCGTTAATTTTTTAAGGGCAATGTTCAAATGATAACTATGCCCTTTAAATATTAAGTAAAAGAACAAAACCACATGACCTCCATCTCCTCAACCCCCACCTCCACCCAAACCCAATTGGACTAGGGGTGGGGGTTGGGGTTTTGTGATTCGGGGTGAGGTGGCCAAATTAGGGTTTTGGGGGTGGGGTAGAAGAGGTGAAGGAAGGGCGGGCGGGCGGGCGGGGGGGGGGGGAGGGGGGGATTAAAAATTATTCATTTCATTTTTTAATTGTGAAATGATGACTAATACAATTAAGGATATTTTGGTCCATAAATTAGTTAATTCAAGAGGGTCATTGAGTCATTCTCAAATTTGCACTAATCGCGTGTGAAATAATTTGGACAAGTTTTTTAACAGAGAGAATATTTTGCACCATTTTACCAGTTAGGGAGGATATGCGTTAATTTTTTTTTTTACAAAAAAAAACAAAATTTCTATTTTTGAAAAGAAAAGTCTATAGGTGAGCCTGAAAGGACCAAAGCAACAAGTCAAAAGTTTCCAACGAGGTGATCAATTTCTCTTGTATATAAACTTTGATGCACCAAATTGAAAAATTTACACAAATGATCCCTATTGTTTCACTAAAATTTTAAATTTATTAATATTATTCAAAATTAGTCAATTTAATCCTTATTATTTTTTTAAAAAATTTAAATTTATCCTTATCGTTCAAAATTAATCAATTTAGTCTTTATTATTTTCTAAAAAAAATTAATTTAGTCCCTATTATTTAAAAAAAAATTAATTTAGTCTTTGCATATGACTCTATTTGAGAACTAAATTAATTTTTTTATAAAAATAATACATACTAAATTAATTATTTTTAATTAATAGAAATGAATTTAATTTTTTTAGAAATATTATGTACTAAATTGATTAATTTTGACAATAAAAAAGAACTTAAATTTTTTTAAAAAAACAATAAGAATTATTTATAAGATTTTCCCACCAAATTAACCGACGGAGGTTTGTTGCACGTGTACCACGCGCCAATTTCGCTGATCGTCGGTCAGCATACGAATAGCGAATTAAGTAGCCATTGTACAATATCTCATTACTATGGGTGGCACTCTGCTGGCTAAACGACACCCGCTATGCATTTAAAATAAGTCGTTAACATCACCCAACGCCATGAGTGCGACATCTTTGAGCAGAAATTATCCATCATTGTCGTTATCGAAAACTCCTCGGTCAATTTAGAGTGTATGGATAAAGCCCACATCCTACTAATAATATGAAGGGTAACGGATCAGTCTAAACTGATCCAAAGATTTTGTATAAAAAAGCTAATATCTATCCTGATTGATTAGTCAATTATGACTTACTCCAATCCATTGGCGGGTTGCTTTTGGAAGATCAGTAAGATAACTTGCTTAGCCTCATGCATAGAGATAGAAGGGGTGGTACTTCACCCAAAGTTATTTTGATATAATTAACTTAGCCTTCGTCTAAACAAAAATAAATAAATAAACTGATCACCCACGATTTTTCCATCATCATAATACGACTCCAGGCAGATGAATAGCTTGAGACAAATATAATACTTATAAATAAATCCATTTTTCAGTTTATAAATGACACAAAATAGGCTCAATCCTTGCCCGACATGTCTGACAATTAGAAATTCATGTACTAGACTGCCCGTTATTTATCTTTTTGAATAGTATTTTAGTTGGGCATGCATTTAAACAAGTAACGTGGGGAAAGTGTGAAAAATGTGAAATTTGACACAATGACAACTTAATAGACTCCTTCTGGGTAAACAGAGAGGTTAGATGAATGCCAGAATGTGGTTGTACTTATTAAATGCTTTGTGACTCCAAATTAAATGCGTTGCGACTCCAAAGCGATTGATTTAGTTGATATGATATGATAAGGTCTTTGCACTAACCATTAACAATAAATGGGTGCTATTATTTGTTGGATTTGTAGAATTTTCAACCGCTGTCAATGTCATGCGTGGTAGACATGATCATATGAATGTGATTTATAAGTTATTGTTATTAGTTTAATCAGAACATGTGCTAGTCGAAAGTTGTAGAATTAAGTACTGTGTGTCACAAAGTATTACACCAGAGTGGTGGTGGGAAACTTTTCTTGAACTTGTTTAAGACGCTTATAGAATTTTTCACTGCTTGGTTAGTTTTGGCATATAGGTTGAGTTTGTGCCCTTAGTTCTGGCCTATGAGTTGAGTTTGTGCCCTTAACAAAGGGGTCAAGTCCTTAACGTTGTTCCACATTAATTTGTGATATATAAGTTAGTATTTAGATTTAAGTCATCATAACTCGGGTTAATTATTTTATATTTACTCGATATTGCTGACAATTATCTCATAGTGTGACAATTACCCAAACTGGGAGAATATAATACACCTTAGGCTTAGCCCAAGTGCAAGGACAGAGCTAGGTCGGGGCCAGCAGGGGCCTCGGCGCCCCCTCCCCCCCCAAATAATTTTTTTTTTAAAAAAAAATTTATGTAATGTCGTTAAAAAAAGTTACTGTTGTTAAAAAAATCAATGTAGTATTGTTAAAAATAAGTTAACGGCCGCTCCTTCCCCCCCACCCCTCTCCCCCTTTCCCTTTTTTTTTTTTCTTGTTGTCATGAATGTTCTTATTTGAATCTTGGTCCCCTAATTTTAAAATCCTGACTCCGCCCTGCCCAAGTAGAAAAATTCCTTGCAGAATGTAAAACTATTTTACATGGAAAGTATTTGCAGTTGAGTGTATGACAAGTAGGAAGTTTAACAATACGTTACATAAAACTTTTCTATCAGCTCGGAGAAAAAGTGAGTCCTACATGTGCATGAGCCTCTCCTCATGTGAGAGAACTGATGTCAGTCCGAATTGACTAAGTTACTTGTTGCACATGATGTTGGAGGTCTTGAATAATTGTTCAATTGCTAGGCTCGAAAATTTGATAAACTTACATGGTGGAATATTTACTCAGCGGAACTAGTGTAAGGAGGTATCATAAACATGTACTGATGATAGATGAAGAAAGTTACGCAATGGTAGAACCTGATGAACTGGGCGTACTAATGGCGCTTTTTCATTTCGTGGGATTATTTTAATTTTCTCAAATAAAGAAGTACGTAAGAAAGCGGTGTTACGTGACAATTTTTTAGGAATATTTGTCTGAAAGTCATTATTAGTTAGTATATTTGGGGTGGAAGTCTAGATTAAAGGACTTGTTTAGCAATGTATCCTGCAGCAATAATGGCTTTTTGCATAATGGAAGGAGGTTATGGCTTTTTCAACTGGGATGATCGCAATTTGCAGATGATGGACTGGCCTCTCTTCCTTAATTCGTTGTCATGATAAATACGATGCGCATTTTGAATGCGATAAATACTGATGCATTATACTTGTCTCAGGCCTAATTATGAAGCCAAACTTACTCTTGTTTGGTAGTTGACAATGAGATTTCCCAAATGGTAGAGATGTTGAAGGAATATTTACAGTTTTAGTTTCTCGTTTATTTATTTATTTTGGCCGGGGGGTTGGAAGTTGAATGTTCATAAACCTGAGGGTCCATTTGATGATAAGTTGGAGCAAAGAAAAATGATATATATACATACATCTAATTTTACTACATGAAAAAATTAAGATGGAAAGTGTTGATGTTGATCATTGGAGCAGTTCCTCGCTTTGCCAGAGCGATCATGAGAATCCTTTATCAAAGGCATCGCGAGAGGAAGATGACGAAGGGGCTCGAAAATGGGCTGCCCTTCAAAGAGTTCCTACTTCCGACCGCCTAAAGAAGGGACTAGTGTGTAGACCTTCGGGTGAGACTAGTGAAATAGATATAGAGAAAATTGGATATCAAGAGAAGAAAGAACTAATTGGGAGGTTAGTGAAAGTTGCAGAAACGGATAATGAGAAATTCTTGTTAAAGCTTAAGGACCGGATTGACAGGTAATCTCGTTCTCTCCAGGTTAATCATAAGGACTGTCGAATTCTGCAAAAAGCAATACTCACATCTCCACTCCCTTTGGCAGCATCCACTAATTCGGAACTATTGATTTCTTTGACCCTGTTTGTCTGTTTTATTTGAACTTATCAGGGTCGGCATTGAGTTGCCCACAGTTGAGATCAGATTTGAGCATCTGACAGTAAGTGCTGAAGCGTATGCGGGCAGGAGAGCTTTGCCTTCTTTCACAAACTTTTCCATTAATCTAGTGGAGGTAAATATTTTCGGCCTTTGATCTGCCATGTCTTCTGGTTGTTATGTTCTGATTACAATTATTATACCCCTCCTTTCACCAGGGGCTACTAAATTGTCTCCACCTCATTCCGAGTAAGAAAAAACGCTTTCCCATTCTTCGTGATGTCAGTGGGATAATCAAGCCTGGAAGGTAATTCTGTTAGACTGAGTGATATTTGGATACTTGCTGTTCTTTCCAGCTTCAGAGATGTTCAGTCTTCTAATCTTTAATTTCTCGGGGTGCATTTTGTAGAATGACATTGCTATTAGGTCCTCCAAGTTCCGGAAAGACAACTTTGTTGTTGGCATTGACAGGGAAGCTTGATCCCGAGTTAACTGTAAGAAGATTTTGTTGTATATTCAGAGCTTTCCCCTTGCGATCTGCAACAAGGTGTTACGGTCTCATTTATGCTTGACAAGCTCATGCATTCTCTTTGAAATTGACAGATTTCTGGGCGAGTATCTTACAACGGTCATGATATGGACGAGTTTGTACCTCAGAGAACTGCAGCCTACATCAGCCAACACGATGTCCATATTGCAGAGATGACTACAAGAGAAACCTTAGCGTTTTCTGCAAGATGCCAAGGAGTTGGATACCGTTACAGTATGAAAATAACAAAATTCGTGTCCTTGCTTACTTTTACTATGAAGAATCCACTCTGCTCTATCTCATAATTTTATGAATGTCTGTTGCAGAAATGTTAGCAGAATTGTCAAGAAGAGAGAAGGCAATTAAAATTATGCCTGATCCTGACATTGATATATATATGAAGGTAAAAAGTATAGTCTTTACTACCACAAATATTTATCAAATTCAAAGGCCTCTATTAATTATACGTATTATTTTTGTTTTAAATTCTCTTTTCGCGGACTATGGTTTTGCAGGCTGCTGCAATAGAAGGCCAGGAAGAAAATGTGATCATAGATTATATAATTAAGGTAGTCTCTCTACTTTGCATCTCTTAATTCTTACTGAAGCTTGAGAGCTCTGTTCGTTACACTCCGTGTATTTATTCTGCGATCCAGCTTTTGGGACTAGAAGGATGTGAAGATACCATAGCCGGGAATGAGATGTTGAGGGGTCTATCTGGTGGAGAAAAGAAACGTCTGACAATAGGTTCAAATTCATTTTAGCTATTACCAAGAAATTCAACTTTCATCGACTGCAAAACTTTCACAAATTCAAGCTAATTTTAGGTGAAATGCTGGTTGGACCAACGAATGTATTGTTGATGGAAGAGATATCAGCTGATCTCGATAGCTCTACGACTAATCAAATTCTGAATGCCATCAAGCATTACATCCACATTCTCCGTGGAACTGCTGTGGGTGCTCTCCTCCAGCCTGCACCTGAAGCATACAATCTCTTTGATGACATAATTCTTCTCTCGCATGGCCACATAGTGGATCACGGCCCCTGTGACCGTGTGCTTGAATTTTTTGAATCCATGGGATTCAAATGTCCGGAAAGGAAAGCAGTGGCCGACTTTCTGCAAGAAGTAAGTAAGAAATTAATTACGCGTGAAAATTAACACAATAAAGAATGAGCCTCATATATAATATTTGCTCACAGGTGACTTCAAGGAAAGATCAGATGCAGTACTGGGCCTGTAAAGACAAGCCTTATAGTTTTGTCACAGTGCAGGAATTTGCTGAAGCATTCCAATCTTTTCATGTTGGACGCGACGTAGGAGATGAAATGGCAATCCCGTTCCCAAAGGTTAAATCCCACCCTGAAGCTTTGACTACAACAATATATGGTGTCCCCAAGATGGAGCTCTTGAAAGCTTGCTTCTCCAGGGAACTTCTTCTGATGAAGAGAAATTATCTGCTCCATGTTGTTCAGAGTGTTTGGGTACTCTCATTCAATTTGTTCTCTTCGGTTCTGAATCTGAATCTGAATCTGAATCTGAATCTTCCACACAATATCTCTGTTATTTCTACTTATTTTCTTCTTCTTTTAGGTTCTAATGGTGGCGTTAATTACAATGACGTTGTTCATAAGGACTAATATGCGCCGAGATTCACCAATTGATGCAGAGATTTACATGGGTTCTCTGTTTAATGCTCTTTCTGTGTTTCTGTTTAATGGATTTCCACAACTAGCACCAGCTATATCAAAGCTTCCTGTGTTCTATAAGCAAAGGGACTTTCTTTTTTATCCTGCTTGGGCTTATGCTATACCTACATGCATCCTTAATATTCCACTCAACTTTGTCGAAGTTTCATTTTGGGTATTTTCAACCTATTATGTCACTGGTTATGATCCAAATTTTCAACGGTAAACTTTGAAATATTTATGTGAAAGTTATCTCTTCATGTGGCTTCTAGTTTATGTTCTCAATGGGAGAAAATAGCACTTTTAGTCCTTATTATTTCTAAAAAGTTTTAATTTTATTTTTATTGTTTAAAATTTTTCAATTTCGTCTCTATTATTTTTTTTTTAAATTTTAATTTCATCCTTATTATTTTTAAAAAAAATTTAATTTCTTTTTTATTATTTTTTTAAAAGTTTCAATTTCGTCCCTATTATTCAAGGACTAAATTGAAATTTTTTGAAAAATAGTAGGGATGAATTTTAATTTTTTTTTATAGAAAAAAATAGAGACTAAATTGATTAATTTTGAACAATAGAGATGAGTTTGAAATTTTAGGAAAACAATAGGGACAAAATTAAAACTTTTTGAAAACAAATTGAATTTTTTAAAAAAATAATAGGGACAAAATTGAAAAAAATTAAATAATAAAGACAAAATTAAAACTTTTGAAAAATAATAGTGACTAAATGTGACATTTTTCCTTCTCAATGGTGTATGACTCTTTGCAGCACTTGCTATGTGCAGGTTATTCAAACAGTGGCTTTTACTAGCCATTTTTACACAGGTCGCTTCTGGTATATTTAGATGTGTTGGGGCAGTAGGTAGAACAATGAACACAGCATTCGTATATGGATCATTTCTAATGCTCATGCTTTTTGCCTTGGGTGGGTTTGTCCTGTCGAGAGGTATATCACACGTCATTTTATGGTCGTAGTTTTCTCTATTATTTAGTAACCTTGCGGGGCTTAGGAAGTTAATCTTTTTAAATGTGTTGCGGTCATGTTCCAACGATTATTGGGGCGTGACATAAAATCAGACAAGTATTCCGGTTTTCTTCATACTTTACGAGTTCTAATTAATTGTCAAATATGCAGAGGATGTGAAGAAATGGTGGCTTTGGGGTTACTGGATATCACCTTTGATGTATGCGCAGAATGCCATTGCGGTGAATGAGTTTCTTGGGAAAAGTTGGCAGCATGTGAGTCCTCTTTGAAAATTTCGGTTTCTCTCTCTTTTTTTTTTCTTTTAATCTTTTTTTTAAAAAATTTATTTATGCCTTACCTTGTGTTTTTACTTTTTCTTTGAATATTAATAAAATCTCGAAGGGCACTGCCACTCTTTTATCCAAAAAAAAAACAAAATATTATGGTGATTTCAGGAAGTCGTGAGCGCAACTACAGCTTAATTCACATCTATAGAAGCTAACATTAATCCAAAACCTTAGGTCCTTTTAGGAATGACAACAGGTGGACTTGAACCCGAATCTAATAGGTATTTGACTTGATTATAAACTCGTTTACAAAATCGATAAAGTATTTGTCAGAGTTTGATTTTTATAAATAATTACCTACGGATAGTCCGATAGGATTTGTGAATAGCGACTAAACAAAACCGAAATCTAAAAATCCGATTATTAATTTAGAAAAATATAAATTAATAAATAACTATATACATACACATATATATAATAAGATGTTATTTCATATTATTTTATAGAAGTATGATAACTTCTCAACAGAAATATTTTCTTGAGTGTTTCTATTATGTTTAGATTGATTTAAGCTTGTTTATGGATAAAACTTTAATTTTTTATTTTTTATTTTATTGAGATTGGTCATTTATTTATGGATAAATATCGCATTACGTTGTTTGTTTTGGTCTTTATAATCTTTTCTTTTATTAATTTTTTTTATTTTATTTTGTAGGTCTTCTTAAAATTTAAATTTTATTTTTCTAATTTGAATTTTAGATGTGTATTTATTTTAATTGTTTTTAAAAACAGTTTTAGGCTAATTTGTTTTTTAAAAAATTATTCATTAACGGGTCAGGTCAGGGTATCCACGAGTTTTTAAATGCTCACATATTTGGGTCTGGTAAGTAAAATTTAAACCCGTCGAGTATCCGTTACGAATTTGAAAAAAAATAATTTAACGGGTTTGAATTTGAATTTACAGATTTTAACAAATATCTAATTGATTGTCATTTTTAAATCCTTTAGACATGGCCTACACATGTACATTAATTCCTCTTATTCTTTCTACGTGAGACAATTCATTTTCTCTTTATTCTTTTAGTTCGCATGAAAAATTCTAACAATTTTTGTGACGTGAGATGGAACGTCAGCTTACTTCAAGGTTGAATTTTGTTCAAGGTTGCTCCATTCACGACAGAACCACTTGGAGTTGTAATACTGAAGTATCGTGGATTATTTCCGGAGGCATACTGGTACTGGCTTGGAGTGGGGGCATTGATTGGATTTGCGATAATACTTCACCTCCTTTACACCATCGCTCTGACATATCTGAGACGTAGAGTTTTTCTGCCTTCTTTTCTTTTACAACTCAACCAAATGATAATGGAAAATTCTTGTATTTGGCAATCGGCCATTAAGCCCCTGAAATAAAAAGTAGGCCTTACGACGAATTGGCCGAAGGCTACATGCAAGAACTTTCCAATGATAACATTATTCTAACAATATGTAAAATTTTGCAGCAATAAAACTCTCTCAGGCTTTTATCTCAGAGGAAACTCCGTTTGGTGAAAATGGTATGGAAGAAAATAGCTCAGCTAGTGAAACTTTATCTCAAGGTACTTGGACTCAAATTTTATTTGTTAAATTTATTGCTTACGATATTTGATAATTATAGAATTCAGGTTTATTGTGACTTGATATTGTTTACATACCATTATCTATTCTGGAGAAAGCATATTTTAGCTTACCAGAATAAGAGTCACTTTGAGTACTGTAAAATTTTAGTTGTTAATTTGTAGAACTTTTAACAGTAGAACTATAGTTAGAAGTATTGTTGACTATAAATCGTTGACTGTTTGGCCTTGTCATGTCGAGTTCTGTTAAAAAATAGGGTAAAATTTTTCTATGCTTACTAAATTATCTCATTAGTCTTGTTTTGGTCATCCAACTATTTTCGGTCCTATATTAGTCATTCAACTATTAATTTGTTTTATTTTGGGCATTCCGTCAATTTTTCTATTAAAATAGACTAACGGTTAAGGGTAAAATCATAATTAACTTAATTTACGATTTTACCCTTGATAATTAGTTTACTTAACATAAAATTGATAGAATGACTAAAATGAAACCTATTGATAGTTGAATGACCAAAATATGACAAAAAATAGTTGAATGGCTGAAACAAGACTGAGATAATTTAGTGACCATATAATTATTTTACCCTAAAAAATATAGAGGGTATTTTGAAAAATTTTAAGGGCAATGTAGAGTTTTAAAAAACATAGAGAGATATTTAAGAGAAAAGGAAAAGTAACTTTTTACATAATGTAAAAACAGTTTCCGGAAACCTTTTTTCGAAAAGCTTCGATTTCAAACTTTTTTTTTTTTTTTAAGCTTTGGCTTTTATTAAAAATTATTTAAAAAATAGGTCAAATAAATTAATTTTAACTTCTAAATTCACATAAAGCATTTAGTGTCTAAAAGTCGAGCCAAGTAGGCCCTAATAAATCTTTTGTGGGGGAATGCTGCCTGACGAGCTTTACTTACTTACATCCTGGTATGTTTTATTTAGCTGCAGAGGAAGCAAATGGAACAGGGACGAGAAGCATTGAGAATACTAGTAAGAAGCGCGGGATGGTCCTTCCTTTTGAACCGCACTCCATTACCTTTGAAGACATTAGATATTCTGTAGACATGCCACAGGTAAATTTATGTAGTACAATTATAAGCTATTAGAAGTAATACAATCTCCGATTTCATAAAATCATGGTTAAAAATTGGGTAAATTTTGTAAATAATCCCGAATGTTTACATTATTTTTTAATTTCGTTTTTATTGTTTCAAAGTCTCCAAAGATTGCAAAAAGTTTCAATTTGGTATTTGATAATGTTTACACCAATATTTATTTTGTTCTAATGTTTCAAAAGTGACATATTTAATCCCAAAATTTACAAAAAAGACTCAATTTAGTCCCTGTAGCCAAATTTCAATTTGTCACTGAACATAAAACTTTGAGGACTAAATTAAATTTTTTTGTGAACCTTGGGACTAAGCGAGCCACTTTTGAAATGAAATTTAGAAACAATGACATGATTAGAAAAAAATTGTAAAGAGTGGAATATTGACTTTTGTTAGAATAGGTTTTGAACAATCCTATTTTAATTTGTACTTTGTTGATGATTGTTGATTTAAAATGAATATACTTGCTTACTTAACAATAAATAAAAAAAGATGAAATAAAAAAAATGTAAATATTGGGACCAAGCGCGTCACTTTTAAAAATAATTAAGACAAAATTAAAATAAAAAATGCCAACATTAGAGACTATTTGTGAAATTTGTGAAAATCATGACAAGTACTTGCATAAATGGAATTTTCAGGAGATGAAGAATCAAGGAGTTGTTCAAGATCGATTGGAGCTTCTTAGGGGTGTCAGTGGAGCTTTTAAGCCAGGAATTTTAACAGCATTGATAGGTGTTAGTGGTGCTGGTAAAACTACTTTGATGGATGTTCTGGCTGGTAGGAAAACTGGTGGATATATTGAAGGAAACATAAAAATATCAGGTTATCCAAAGAAGCAGGAAACGTTTGCCCGAATTTCTGGATACTGTGAGCAAAATGACATCCATTCTCCTCATATTACAGTGCATGAATCCTTGCTTTTTTCAGCTTGGCTTCGGTTTCCCTGTGAAATTGATTCTAACACGAGAAAGGTAAGAAATTTTTCGTTCTACTGTTGTTCATGTGAAAACCAAAAAAAGAAAAAAAAAAAATCCCCCAAAAGTTTAAGCCATTGGTGTCGAGCCTACACATGCACATTAAATTGCTAGTTGTTCTCGTTAGAGATTGTTAGAGATGGCAATTGGGGCAGATTTTGAGGGTAACCGGCAGGCCTTCGCCTTACCCCGGCCCAACCAGAGAAGGTATTGAGGTAGGATTAACTTTTAATCTCGGGGGAGGGGTGGGATAGAGGTGCAGAATGCGAGAGTAAGGAGTGTTGGGGTGACCTTTTAGGTGATAGGACAAGGCGTGGGAATGGTCACCCTTCCCAAACCTACTATATTTTCATCCCTAGTTCTTATATGTTTGCAGTGTAAGGCAATTGACTTCCTCATTGCCCCTTAATTCAAGTAGGAGATGCTAAGAACCATAATTCTTGAATCACATAAGGACCATAACACCAGTGAGTATCCATCTTCATCACCCATAATTCTTGAATCACATGCACCTCAGCTACAACAACCATGCACCAATACTTTCACCTATTTGCGTAGATCACCCACAAGCCAATGCGAACTTATAATGTTAGTCTGGGCTAATTTCATGTCGTCAACTCTGAAACCACTTGTTAAGGCAAGCTTGATGAGCCGCGAGACAAAATGGGCTTTAATACACATGCATAAAACACTACCTTGACCCAAAAGCTTACATCATTAGTTATCAATTACTACTTATTCTCATATTCTTTCAATTATGCATAGAACACTAGAAATGGATTATGCATTTTATGTGGTTAAAGCTATTCCTCCTTTTACCTTTCTATTTTCTCCTAATTGTAAATTTCTAAAGATTGTTCACGTTTCCAATGGTCGTAGATGTTCATTGAGGAGGTGATGGAATTAGTCGAGCTAACCTCATTAGGGGAAGCAATAGTTGGATTACCTGGTGTGAGCGGTCTATCAACTGAGCAGCGCAAGAGGCTAACCGTTGCAGTTGAACTAGTGGCGAATCCCTCTATATTTTTTATGGATGAACCAACTTCAGGGCTCGATGCAAGAGCTGCAGCAATTGTGATGAGAACAGTCAGAAACATAGTAGATACTGGTAGAACAGTTGTTTGCACTATTCATCAGCCAAGCATTGACATATTTGAAGCTTTCGATGAGGTGAGGTGTTCTATTGAAATTTGAAGTATTCACAAACACATTATCTATCTTCATGCAAATGTTGATAAATTCTAAATGGTGTTACAGTTGCTTCTTATGAAACTTGGTGGTCAAGAAATTTATTGGGGGCCATTGGGCCGTCATTCTTGCCATTTGATCAACTACTTCGAGGTAACTCTTAACACCACACCAACTCCCCACTCCCTCCTCCTCCTCCTCCTGCTCTTAATTTTCCCTTCTTTTCTTATTTTTTGTTTCTCTTGGATCAACAACATGAGTTTTAACATTTACTAAATCACACTAACAAAATTTCTTGGATTTTATGTAAATGGAATAAATCTTATATATATATGTGTGTATATTGTTTGTGTTACTTTCTGTGAAGGGAATAGAAGGAATTAGTAAATTTCAAAACAGCTATAATCCAGCCACTTGGGTGTTGGAAATTACCAATCTTCAGCAAGAAATGATTCTAGGGATTGATTTCAATGATATCTACAAAAGATCAGAATTGTACAAGTAACATTAACCTCGACATCATTCTTATACTTGTAGCGAGAATTTGTCGTTTCTTACTAATTTTTTCGTGATCTTGTCTTAGGAGAAATAAAGCTCAAATTAGAGAATTGAGCACCCCTCAAAGAGGTTTAAAGGAGCTACATTTTGCGACTAAATACTCGCAATCTTTCTGGACACAATGCAAAGCTTGTCTTCAGAAACAACGCTGGTCGTATTGGCATAACACATCTTATACTGCAGTTAGAGCTCTCTCTACCACTGTCATAGCATTGCTGATAGGGTCAATGTTTTGGGACCTTGGTTCTAGAAGGTACTTAAAAATACAAGAATTGTGAACCAAATATGGGTTCAAAATCAGCATGTTGCTTGTTTAGAATACAAATCAAACTTCAGCTAATTTCAGGGGTGGAGGCAAGGGGGCTTGGGCTCCTAATCCTCCAGTTTTTTTTTTTTTTTAAATCTATATATTATTTTCTTAAAAGCCTTTGCTTCTCCAATATTAAAATACTCGTTCCGCCCCTGGCTAATTTTACAGCATGTGTTATCTACAGGAAGAAGGCAAAAGACTTGTTTAATGCTATGGGTTCCATGTATACAGCAGTTCTGTTCATCGGGTTCCAGAACGCGTTTATTGTTCAACCAGTAGTAGCTGTAGAGCGAATAGTATATTACAGAGAAAACGCCGCGGGAATGTATTCAGCCTTGCCATATACAATTGCACAGGTGTGTATAACCAGTTTTCCTTGTTAGCAAGTAAATAACAACACAATGCTCCTCGGATATTTCTTAACATCTTTTGGAACTTGTATTGCAGATTGTGATTGAGCTGCCATACATTCTTGCTCAAGCACTAATCTATGGTGTAATTGTCTATGCGATGATGGGATTTCAATGGAATGTCGCAAAGTTCTTTTGGTATCTTTTCTTCATGTATATCACATTCTTATACTCTACGTTATTTGGTATGATGTGCGTTGCAGTGACTCCAAATCTCAACTTCGCATCAATTTTATCTGGTATATCATATGGAATATGGAACCTGTTTTCAGGTTTTATGATACCGCGACCTGTAAGTTTTGTAAAGCTTGTTATTGAAAACATATTTATTTCCTTAACGAGAAAACGACTTTAACACCCCATATTTTTTGCTAAAAGTGTACAATACTTCTTATATTTAAAACGTAGTTGATTACCCCCTATGTTTTATAAAAGTAGTTGAATATCTCTTTGTGTTTTAAAACATAGTTAATTACCCTCTGTGTTTTATAAAAGTAGCTGAATATCTCATTGTGTTTTAAAACATAGCTGATTACTCCTTATATTTTAAAAATGTAGCTGAATAACTCCTGTGTTTTTAAAAACATTGTTGAATATCCACTCCCGTTAACAAAATTGTTCATTTTAACAAGGGTATTCAATTACGCTTTTAAAAATACATGGGGTATTCAACTACATTTTTAAAATATAGAGAGATAAGCAGCTTATTTATAAAACACAAGGGCTATTTAACTACTTTTATAATACACAGAGAGGTAATCAACTACGTTTTAAAACACAAGAGGTGTTATGTCGTTTACTATTTCCTAACATGAATATGTATAGGAATTATTCTTTAACCTTTCTTGTTTGGTTGTTTGTTTTTCATTTTTCTTTCCTCGTTGCTTAATACAGCATGCTCCGGTGTGGTGGAGATGGTATTTTTGGTTGTCTCCGTTAGCATGGACATTAAACGGATTACTTACATCCCAATTTGGAGATCAAAAGGATGAGCTAGACATACATGACACAGTGGAAGACTTTCTAAAAGTGTTTTTTGGTTTTAGACGAGATTTAATTGGAGACGGTGCAGTTGTAATGTGCGGCTTCACACTGATCTTTGCAACTACTTTTTTCATTTCAATGAAGTTATTCAATTTCCAAAGGAGGTAGCAATGACAAGATTCACGAGAGTATTGTGCAAATGCGGTAAGAGTGTATCCTAAATGTGATATACTCTCGGGTTAAAAGTCTTGATTGAATTGGTGCATATATTGAAAATGTATTACTGTACCTGAAGTTTACTAGTTAGTGGTCAAGTTTCGTCGAATTATCGATGGTCGGACTCTGCCAACTAAATTTTTCTTATTAATAAAAAAATATGAAAATATACGAACTTCACATGTTGTATCTTATGATAATGGAACAACTTGCATTGTTTTTCTATCAAAATGATATGATAGAATGCTCAAAGAAAAATTTCTTTCTAAAGTTATAAGATATTGAACTTCTTTTACTATCTAATTAGGATGGGAATACTAAAAAATGTGACCAGTTTACATAATGTAGTAGTGGTCTTGCTTCATTCTCAAATAAGTCATATGTCGTAATTAAACGTACACCACTTCAAAATATTTTCAACTTTAGCAATATACCTCAACATAGAGGTAAAAATGAACAAGAAATGTCATTACACCTCGAAATTTCAAATGTACAGTAGATCTCGACACATGATGTGTCGCATGCTAAAAAGGTAAAACTGTTAAAACCCGCCACAACTATTAAACAATTAACTCAGAGCAACTAAAATCCAAATATGTGAAAATCTCGATCCAACCTAACCATAAATATTCAACTACGATTTAATTCTCAAAATACTTATAAAGTAAGGTATGAATCCCTCAATTATCCAGCCAAAAGGTCACAAAATAAAAGTTTCACTCCAAGGCCAAATAATATTCCAAGAACAAATATCTCGTCACTAAATCATTTGGTTTGGGCGTCACTATATATCCCCTCTAAAGTTGTAGTGCTTATTCTGTTTTAATTGAAAAGAAAGTAGATAGAAGCAAAAATGGTGAATGAACAAAAACTCAGTAAGGAGAATCTTTCTCAAAGTATACGGTAATGATGATGAATACAAATGAAATATTCATAACAAACGAATGAACAAACAAACGAATACAGACACAAATGTACACAAAATTAATATTAATAATGATATTAAACTAACAACTCATAGTCCTCAAGTTGTATCAGAAGGATAGGTACTATATATGCCCCTATCAGGCCAGATAAGATGATAAGTATTAAGGCCTCATCAGGCAAGAGATCTCTTCAGACATACAAATTCATATCAAATTATACCGCTGAGAGAAAAGTCTAGTACATATTACATAATTTTAAAAAAAATAATAATAATAATAGTGATAATAATGATGTATTGTCCAAGAAATATAAAAAGGAAAACACTAATATATTGAGCGATAACCGAAATGGAAGAAACACAATACTTAACAAAGTATAAGAACAAATTATTTTAAATAATTTTAAGGGAATCAATTATTCAAGAATACAATGGTCGCATCGATCGAATAGACAAATGAAACATATAAATATGCGACATAGGAACGAATGTCTCTAGAAAATATTAGAAAAAGAAGAAAAGGACAAAAATAAAATAAAATAATATGTGAATTAATAAAATATTATATGAGTAAATAAAAATATTACACGAACGATAATTTATTGTGAGCCCTTATGGAAATAAATTTGAAGCAAAATAAGAGACTCACGCAATGAGGTATTTTTAATTTTGGCATGAATATAATCAAATTATTATGAAGTGAACATGTAATACAATTAATTCAATGCATTAAAGTTGAATTTAAGCTATTCCACAATTGAAAGAATTTTCAAGAGGCAATATTAGGTATAGAATAATTGGATAGGCGAAGCAAACTTACAAAAAAAACAAACGTACGGATAATTGTGTGAACTGATATGAATATATGAATAGAATTTAATCCAAACGTAGCTAAAATGAAAGAATCTTACTCATATCGATTTTACGGTAGTACAAACTTTATTCAATATATTTTCTCTTTCAAAACTCTTCAATTAAAAAACTAATGTGCACTAAAATATCCCTCAATAAAACTGTCAATTCCAAATTATAGATTGTAGGTCTAAAATCTTACCAAGATCAAATGAGTCAAAATGCAATACAATTATGTTTCCCCTTCTTCTGTTAAGTGAACTATCGGGAGAGGGAGAGGGAGAGGGAGAAAGTGAGAGTAAAATGAGAGAGAGGAAGATAGCATGAGGATGGGTTTGGGTTCAAATGTTTGGTTATAAAAAATAAAAAATAAAAAAATAAAAAACTCTATAATCCCCTATGGTTTGTCAAAAGTGCACAGGACTTCCTATGTTTTTAAAAGTGATCGGATCCCCTTGTGTTTCTGAAAATAAGCACACGCACCCCCTTGTTATTTATACATATTTATATACAAAAAAACAAAACTGCAAGGGTGGGGGTGGGGGTGGGGGCTAACGGGTAGGGGTGGGGGGGGCTGATAGAGGTAGGGGTGGGGGTTGACGGGGGTTGGGTAAGGGCCTGACGAGGATGGGGGTGGGGGTGGGGGTGGGGGAAGGGGTAGGGGGGTTGACGGGGGCCTAGTTTGAGGGGAGGGGGGGAAGGGAGGGTGGGGTGGGGAGTAGGGGGGATGGGTGAGGAAGATGACTGTTTTTCTTTTTTCTTTTTTTAAAAAAAAAATCTTTAATTTTTTTTTGGTGAAAAGAAAAAGAAAAAGAAAGTATGTAAGGTCATTTTTGTCCAAACAAGTAATAATTTAAGCCAAAAAATATGAACAATTGCATTAACCGCGCATGTAACACACTTTTCGTTAAAAATAATAATTTTTTAACGAAAAGGGTTGTGGTGCTATGTTTTTCAAATCATGGGGGTTTGGTGCACTTTTAAAAATATAAAGGGGGGTCTTGTGCACTTTTGGTAAACCACAGGAGGCTATGGTACTATTTACTCAAAAAAAATTGGTGAGTGGCAACATCATGCCTAGGTAGAGTAGAGAAGGTCTATAGCCTATGATGGATTAAAGTGGGATTGGAATCCCATGCTTGGGATCCAAAGATTGATAGTTGAGATGTCGGGTTATTACAATCGTACTCAACTAAATTCTAAAAAAAATTATATTCATTTTTTTAAAAAGATATTTCCATGACAATTTTTTTACTCTTAGAGAAATAGTTAGATGCCACGAGATTATCTGTGTCCTTGAGAAGAATGGTTATTTTGGAGCATTGAAGCATTGTATGACAAAGATTAAAACTCCATGATGCACTTTTCTCGTCACTAAAACAGTTGTTTGATATACCTACCAAAACCAAAGTCCTGAATAAGTCCATCGGGCTTTGTTTGTCCATCGGACTCATATCTCAAATTGTTCAGTTATTTAAGTTCAAAAAAACATAAAGAAACCGAATAATATGCCCCAAGAAGCTGTAGGAACGCTAGCAAAATATAGTTCATGATGATGGCGTGATCTCATTACACCTTATTTTCTTAAGTCCATGACGGTCTATTTGAAAGTGAGTTAGGGGGAAAATTTCTTTGACACCTATGAAATTGTTAAGGATTTTCATAGAGTCGGTGAAAATTATAGCTTTTATTTGAGACTAAACTTGTCTATGACTCTATGACTTCCACTTTGACTTTTGGTTTGCAAAGCCTTGTACAGAGGGATTTATATTTTATTTAACTCTAAAATTTTATTTGACTAGAACAAAATTAGATATATCTTTTTTTTAAAAAAAAAATTACGTGTATCGAAACTATATGATTTTGAATGTCCTAACTAACTACCCTTTTGGAGCAAATTAATTGTTTTAGGACGAAAAATAAACATAATTTAAATTACTTTGTGGAATTAGTATGAGAACAATAGGCCTCATTGGCCCCAATATAAATTTGTCATATGAATATATGTGATAAATGGTGTACATGTTTAAATGCAACTAATATTAAGTTATGCAACACATTATCATGCCGGAGTGTATCCAAGTGTGGACTTATGGGGGTTACAGATCCCACAAAATACTTTAAAGTACTTTGAAATTTCACAAAAAATACTTGGTTTTGCCACTAGGGTTTTGGTTCAGTGATATATAACTCGTTATGTATGTGAGAGTTGCAAACTTGAGTCTCGTTCATTATATTGTACGACCTTAAATCTCTCGAGGAAAAAAAAAAAAAAAAACACTTGATTCCTAATAACCCCAATAATTTTTAGTCTTCAAAGCCACTTACTCCCACTAACAAAATATCCTATGTTTGCCCCTGTTATTGTGTGAAATGCTAGTACAAACTTCTAATGGTTCTCAATTCCTTTTTAAGTGGAGTAATTATGGATATTTTATTGGAGATTTGAATAAATGCATTTGTTCTTGGGACCACGCAAGGAGCAATAATAGAATACAATCACCTCATCCTCGAGTGATCATGGAAGAGAAGGGACCAAGATATTTTCATTTGTACAAGGGACTATAGAAACACCAGAAAAGCTAATTGATGATGATCACCCCTTACAATTCAAAGTCTTTTTGACCTTTTTTTTTTTTAATATGAGAACTTAAATGACAGAGTTGCACTACTAATTGAGTTCGGTGAAGCCTCACCACCATATTGAATATCTCAGATATTATAGCAAAGAGGAAAACCGGAAAGAGAAACGTGAATGACCCCCTCAAATTTGAGACGTTTCATTATTAGAAATTTTCTTTAGCATAAAGCAATCATATTCAAGCAGTTAGGCCATTTTTAATAGTACCTCTTATCTTTTACCTAAATGGAATAGTGGATTTTTTTAATTTATATTTTAGGACGTAATTTGTCTTAGTTTCACTCTGTTAGTTTCTGGTTATTCGCTTGTTGTAACTTAAGTTAAACAAAATAAATAAATGCTCGCAGAATGTAAGGACACCGAGATTTAACACGATTTAATTATGTGGTCTACGTCCACGGGACCTCCCTTGGTCCAACAAACATGTTCATTAATAAATAACAAGTTACAACATCAATAGACTTATACAAGTAAAGACTCCTTCTTGACCTTTGACGCATAGATGAAGAACTCCTTAATGAACCTCGATTTGACGAGCTCCCCTCGACTTGCAACGTTTTCTCCTAAGAACTACACCTTCTTCTCCCGAAGAATGAATAAAACAATAAACAACTAAAAACACTTCCTATCAACAATTAAAACAATAAGCATAGCGAAAGCATAAATAAGCTGTATGTTTCACAGTCTGCTGCAGCAACACATGCTCTATCAGATTTCCTATGTTACTAACTTTTGTCGCAGCATATCGTCAATCTGCTACAGCAAAACCTGACACCTCGAAATCCCTCATTTTCAGCTCTCTTTCGTACCCAACTTCAGTCGTGTGAGGCTCTATATATATGCTGAATTAATTTCCCAAACCTTCACAAGGTAATTCGTGCTTGGGCCTTGAGTTTTATGGAAAGACTTTGTCTCTAAGAAATTCTTGAATAAGGCAACCTTCCTTGCTTGAATAAGGAAACTTCAATCACTTTTAATGTAGATATCAATTTGCCTTTTCAAATTTATCGTAAATATGGTAAACCTGTCAATCACAATTTTCCAAACAGATATGTATATCCCATAATTAAATTCAGTTAAAGCATAATTTTGGCAAAACACAAGCCAATCAATATCATAACTCTTGTTGTAGCAAGGGGCGCAGCAATGCGCGTAACAAGCTTCCTATTCGGCTTTGTTTTGGCAAAACTTAATATCAGAGTAATAACACATTAAAGATAAAGACAAGGTATCATCAGTGTACCTTCGCATAAGACAGAGCTAATGAAAACATAACACTAAACATATCAGAGTATCAGGGTAAAGACAAAAACAACCAAAATAAACACACTATATCAGAGCAAGAATAGGAAAAGAACAAGATAACTGCATCAGAGCAAGGATAGGAAAAGAACAAGAGAAAAAGTTCAGGATCAGAGCATAAACAAATCAGTACAGACTATTCTCCCCATTTTCGACAAACAAAGGCAACGGGCTAAACATCTAGTGGAGCCGGAGGGCAGAGAATGGAGAGTGGCAAGAGTAGCAAGAATTTGTTGTTGCCTCTGTAGAATATGAGCCTGGCAGGTTTGACTTGTAGGTTGGGTTGTCGTGATCTGCTGTAGTTTAGCTTGGATCTATTGTAACAGTTGCCTCACACCAGTACTTGAGCTAGGGCAGAGTCTGTGCTACCAGATGCTGGAGCACCATGCTCCCCCTGAGCAGCAGCTCCTGTTGTAGCAGACACAGGAACTGTAGTTTGCTCCCCCTGAGTACCTGCTTGATGTTTGCCCTGCAAATATTTTCTTGAAAAACATAAAGGAGGATGAAGTTTAGCTAATACCTCATCGAACTTTTTAACCTTGTGCTGCAAGCTTAAAGCACTATAAATCATAGACGGAAATGGAAGATATAATGTAGAAGTATTATTGTCAGCTTCTTCCATAATCCGATTAAAAATGACCTGCCCAATGTTCAAATTCAGACTTGTGCCAACCTGAAACATTAAGGTGGCCATCTCGGCATGCACCGTGTTGGTATGTTTCCTTGGAAACTAGTTGGCTAAGGCAATTCGATGCAAGGTAGCATACTTGGTGGTCAGTGTCGTAGTGGCTAGCCGATTGCCTTGAGGCCATGTTGTAACGTGCCCCAACAATTCTGTTGCAACTTGATCAAGAGTGAAACTAACCTCTGCAACATCTTTCTCTGGCTTCTCAAATCCCACAAACTCATTTATCACAGTAGGAGAGAAAATGAACACATGAACCTTAACATAAACCTAATGATAATATGGGGAAGTAGGATCTCCTATGGGCTTAGTCAAATTTGCATAAAACTCATGAACAATTGTAGCAAAATATAATGTGTCTAGCTTAACAGTGCCTGGCAACATGCGTTGTTCTAGAAGTTCAAGTATGCCTGTGCCCTTATATGATTCAGTGTGCAAAGTTCGTTCTTCTACAAAAGCTCTCTTATTAACCAAGTCTCATCGAACAAGAGAGGTAGAAAAATAAAACTTTTTGGAATGAGCAAAATTAACCACATATCCAGACTTCATAGTGCACTGTATCTTGCGAAGGCTTACTAGAGAAGATGCGGCAAACTTCTTCTTTTGTGCAGGACGTTTGGTTCTGGGATGTTTGAGGGGACTTGATTCGCTACTTGCTGCAGCAGCTTTAACACCAGATGAAGCTTGACTAGGTGTATTTTCTATTTCATCATCAGTTGCAGCAGAGTGTACAACATGCAATGGGAGGCCTGGTTCGCTTATTGCTGCAACATTTGCTGGAGATGTTGTAGCAGCGTCATCGGCAACTTGCTCAGGCACAACAAAACTCGACATGGCATTAGAATTGGATGAAGCTGTAGAAGAGGCATTCTGTCGAACAGTTGGTGGGTGGTCTACTGGTGGTGCATCATCCTCATTGGAATCCACTGCAACCATGTCCTCATCAGCCATGACAGCTTTTGCATGAGAAGTTCCTTCTGCTGCAACATCGGGCACAGTATTTTGTTTGCCAAAAGATGGTGCTGTAACACTAGGTTTGATAGTTGTTTGCTTTGCACTATAACTCGCGCCAATAAGTGGTGATTCAGTCTCAATGCCCAGCGAATCAGAAAATGCCTCATGAAATGATGATTCAGAACTCGAGTCTAGCTCAGAGGCAGAGGGATCAGAGGGTCGAGCTTTTCCTTTATGATCCACGGTAGGAGTGGTGTCAGTAGTAGGTGAAGGTAACTAATTTTCACTAGGGCCAGTAGCAGCAGTACTTGACGATATGTCGTCATAGGTAATGGGTTTGTTAGGATTACCCCAGGTACATTGGGTGGAGCTTGGGGCCAACGGGGTGTTCCGGTGCGTGTTCGTGCCATTGTTGTGGTACCTGTGATATGTGAAAGAAACGAATGCTCGTATGGTGCTTTTCACAACTGACAGGGAAGAGAAGAGAGACAAAGGAAGTAAAAATGTATGATAAAATAGGTAAGCAATAATTAAGGCTAATGAATGGTTAATCAAGAAATGAAACAAATTAATGAAAAGAAACAAATTCGAGCACAATATTTCAAGCAAGAAGGAAGCTGAACAGTTTTTGGAAGTTATTTCTCTTTCCTCCTTTTGAAAGTTGAGTTTTGATCGTGCCACTAATTTCCCGCTTAAACTTTCAGTTTTGACATATCAGCAAAAAAATGGTAGCTGCTCAGCTTCTATTGTAGCGCTGGTTAACATTGAGAAAAATTTTGCTGTGACAAAACTGTTAGTTCTTCATCATTGATGAAATAAACAATATGACTGACAGATAGGCAAAATTTGTGCTACAGCAAATTATGACCAGACTTTAGTTCCAAAAACTTGGTGTATGAGATTATGCTGCAACATACGTCAACCAAGCAAATTTCACACCTTGACATTCAACCCTCAAGATTCTTTTGACTTTTTGAAAAAAAAAAAAATTCAGAATTTATACATGCACACTTTTATGAGCATGAATTTTGAGTCACCACTCGAATTTCTACAATCACATGCATAAATCAAACAAGAATTTCAAGAGTGGACCATGTGTGTGTGTGATTTATGTTCAAGCCAGTCTAGACAATCCTCAACATCCATCACACCAGGTCAGATTAGAAACAATACTTGTCCCAACATACCTGGTCCTCTAATTACCCTTGTAGGATTTTATATGTAACCATCTTTCAAGCAAGAGTTTCAATTTTTTTTTTTGTTTTTTTTTCTTGGTATGGTGGCTTTCACTCTAGAACCAGTCTTTGTAGTTTTAGGTAGCCCTTTCCATCCAACGTTTGCTGCAATACCCTACATATGATTTTTCTGTTGACAAGGTGAATAGAATTCAAGAATGAATCTCAAAGAGACTTCTCTTTGCTAGATCCCCAATCGTCAAGAAAGTTCACAATCTTTCCTGTTGAAACTTTAATCTAAGATTCATCAGAATGACAAGTACATGATGTGCATTGATAATATGGTTCCACAAATGAAATCACTAGCTAATTTATACATATAATTTTCAATGCTCTAGTGATGAACCAATGCACATGCACACAAACCAATGAACCTTATAAAGAACAAATGCCTAAGGGTTTTCTCAAGGCCTTAAACCTTACTGTAAAACGCGGCACGAGAGTTTATATATAATTATATTAATTATAATGCATTCATATTATTTCATATTCATTGGTTTCATTTATCTTCATTATTCTTACTTATCGTACAAATTTATCATTTGAAGTGTCAAATTTTTCATTTTTGTACATTTAGGAATTTTACATGCCGTAGACATTAAATATATTCTAGCACGTCAAGATTAGTAACTAATTAGTTGCAATTCAACCAAAATGGCAAACTAGCAAAATATGACTTAGTTGGAGGGCAAAGTGGACATTTGGTAAATAAGATATTTGATCACCTAACTTATAATATTCCTTCCCACTCAAAACACAAACAACACCTTCACACACATACTCATACTCGACCAAGAGAGGGAAAGGGAGGGAGAGAAGAAGAGAAATAAAGAAGAAGAAGAAGAAGGAAGAGATGAAGTTTGCTCAAGCTTTTGTTAGCCATTTGCGGAGCTTGTCTTACATCCTACAACCTTGAACTATTAATTGCCTACATACTAGAGGTGAGGATTGTTTTCTCAAATGTTTTTCAAAGTCATATTGAGTATGGGTTATGAATGTATATGTATGTTGAGCTTGATTCAATGAAGTTGTAAACCTATGCCTTACATTCTAGCTTGTTGAAGGTTTGGAAAATTGTGGAAGGTGTTGATGGTTATATGGCTATATGTCTTGCTATCCCATGTTTACTCATGTTTATAGGAACCTTTATAGTGCTTTAGTGGTTGACGTTGAGGATGTTGAGTTAAGTTGTTTAGTTGATTAAGCAAAACCCAGATTTTTCCTGTGCAGCTCCATCCGGGCGATAGGGCCTTCATCTAGTCGCCCGGATGAGAACTCTCTGTCGGGCGTTATGGCCTCTATCTGGTTGATCGGATAGAGGTGGTAACGCCCAGATGCTTGACAGCTTTGCGCAGTGATCTTGCGAAGGCTATATCTCATTTGTTTTAAATCCGAATTCCAGAATTTTCCCATGCAGCTCCATCCGGTTGATACTGCCTTCATCCAGTTGCCCGGATAAGAACTCTCTGCCAAGCGTTGTGGCCTCTATCTGGTCGACCAGATAGAGGTAGTAACGCCTAGATGCTTGGCAATTTTGCGCAGTGATCTTGCGAAGGCTATATCTCATTTGTTTTAACTCCGAATTTAGTTCCGTTTGATCCTAGAGTTACCTACACTTGACAAGCTCCGATTCTATATTAAATTCAGATTAAGTGGAGATTTAGAAAGTAGGCAAATTTACCTCTTAAATTAACCTAATGCAAAAGTATTAGAAATGTTTGTATGATGAAACAACCATTCTTGTTGACCCCCACATTATGACTTGAGAGTTCTAAATGCACGATTTTGTAATTGATTGCCTGCCTACATGCTATATGAGTTCCATCATTAACATGATTATATTATTGCGTGATTTATCACTTGTACTAACCGGCGGTAACCTACTCTGTTGCCTCCGAGCTTATTTGCTATGATTGAACTCCTCTCTCGCTTGGTGCGTCTCCTTGGAGAGATGGTTGGTATGATTAAGTTATTGAAAGCCATAGTGGAAGTTCTAGGCCGCCTGGGTGGCGTTGGGCTTGCCAGGACGGACTCGGCTATTGTGGTTGGGTTGCCTCCGAAATACCCTTATCGGTTGGTGTGTTGGGTTATATTGGAAGATGACTTGAGACTGGCCATCTCCAACAATAGTACGAGAAATTGTATCCTTTGATATATGGTAAATCTACCTTCGCTTGGGTCCTTGAGGACCTTGGAGGGGAGAGTGATGTGTTATTGCTGGTTTATTAATTCTTGTACACTAATTGCAACTTATGCATGACATGTTTTCAAAAGGATTTTCTAAATGATGAAAATGTTTGCGAAAACCTACCGTGACTTGTAACCCTCACTGAACTAAGTATAGCTCATCCTTTTTTATGACTATTTTTCAGGTGAGGCCGAGGTTTAGCCTATTCTAGGGACTCAAGCTGATGGTGAGGCCTATTTGTGTGATGAGACGGACTTTTGCTTGTTATGATCCTAGTTAACGGTAGATGGTTATGTAGACGTATTGAACTATTTTATATTTGTACAACTTCAAGTATTGTAATATTCTTTTGGATGTTGGCTTGTAACTCTTATCATTAACCTATTCTTTTGAGGCCTAGGAAGCATTGGTAGTTGTGGCATGCTAGAAGACTGTGTGTAGGCCTTGTATATATGAATGATCAGGTTAAGGAAGCCGTGGTACCAATAGTTTTAAGACACCCTTCTTGAAGTTACTTGTGGATTTTATAAATGTTTGAGTTATGGATTGATAATTGTATAGGTAATCTATCTCGTCCGCGTCACGTACAGACTTTGTCTGGGCTACGAGTTGGGGTCGGGGCGTGACTCCTACAGAGTCTAGTACCTTAGTAAAGATATCTGCTAGTTGATTTTCTGTTGCAACATATTCCAACACAACCTTATTTTGTTCCACAAGTTCTCTTATGAAGTAATGTTTTATGTCAATGTGCTTTGTTCGTGAATGTTGTACATAATTCTTTGAGATATTTATGGCATTCATGTTGTCACAAAAAATAGTAAATCGTTTTGATCAATGCCATAATCATCTATCATTTGACCCATCCAAAGAAGTTGATGACAACAACTACCTGCTGCTATATATTCTACTTTCGTAGTGCTCAAGGAAATTGAGTTTTGCTTATTGCTGTACCATGAAATAAGATTGTTACCTATATAGAAACAACCTCCAGTAGTGCTCTTCCTGTCATCCATATTGCCAGCCCAATCTGCATCACTAAACCCTGCGAGATTTGTGTTAGTGTCATTAGTGTACCAAATACCAAAATTAATAGTCTCACTCACATATTTAATGACTCTCTTTACAGCTTTTTAAGTGTGACTCTTTTAGATCAATTTGAAACATAGCATACACTCCTACACTAAAACAAATATCAGGTCGACTCGCAGTTAAGTAAAGTAAGCTCCTTATCATGCTTCTATACAAACTTGTATCAACAGATTTCTCATTCCCACTTTTCATTAGCTTTGTGCTTGACCCCATCGGTGTTCTCATGTGCTTTGAATCTTCTAAACCAAACATCTTCACAAGATTTTTGGCATATTTCTCTTGAGAGATAAAAATACCATTCTTGCACTGCTTCACCTGCAAACCTAGAAAGTATGTCAGTTCTCCAATCATACTTATTTCAAATTCATGCTGCATTTGATCAACAAATTAATCAACACTACTTTTAACTGTTGCACCAAAGACAATATCATCAACATAAATTTGAGCAATCAGAATTCCAGAGGTGAATTTAATGAACAAAGTCTTATCAACACTTCCTTTTTTATAACCTTTTTTCAAGCAAAAATTTAGTTAACCTTTCATACCAAGCTCTTGGAGCTTGTTTTGATCCATACAAGGCCTTTTTCAATTTAAAAACATGATCAGGATGATGATGATCTTCAAATCCTTTAGGTTCTCCAACCTAAGCTTCTTCATTAAGTATACCATTTAATAAAGCACTCTTTACATCCATTTGGTATAACTTAATTTTCAATACACAGGCAATAGACAACAAAAGTCTGATTGATTCTAGCCTAACAACTGGAGCAAAAGTTTCCTCGAAATCAATGCCCTCAACTTGAGTATATCCTTGAGCAACTAGCCTAGCCTTGTTTCTAGTTATGTTGCCACATTCATCAGTCTTGTTTCTAAAAATCCATTTTGTCCCAATTATATTTGTGTCTTTTGGCCTAGGAACTAAGATTCACACATCATTCCTAACAAATTGGTTCAACTCTTCTTGCATTGCCACTCCTCTAATGCCTCTTGTACATTTTTTGGCTCAATGGGGGAAGTGAAACATACATACCTGACCATTTCTCTGTAATTTACCTTTTGCTTGTTTCGAGTTCGAACACCTTCATGCAATGAACTAATGATATCACTCCTTGAGTGATTCTTTTGAACTCTACTTGAAGGTTCAGTTATCTGAAGTTTTGAAAATCTTTGCTCAAGTCCAACTGTTTCAGCACCTGTTGTACCACATTCAACATCTGTTGCGTCAGCTTCAGTCTCTGTTGTAGCAGTGTTTGTTTCTATTTCATGTATTCCTGTTTCTGCTGAAACTGGTTCACTTTCTACTGCAACAGTGTCTGATGTTTGTCTATCTGCCGCTCATCTTGTATCATTCTCAGTGTTTGTTGCAACATTTTCTGGAATAAAATCACCTGCTGCAACATTTGACTCACCAGCTTTTAGTGCACCTACATTATCATTCACAACAATATTAGCTGATTCCACCATAGTAAGTGTATGTAAATTGAATACTCTATAAGCTCGGCTATTTGTAGAATAACCCAAGAATATACCTTTGTCGGATTTTGCATCAAACTTACCTATTGGCTCTCTATCCTTTAAAATATAGCAAACACTTCCAAACACATGAAAATGCTTAAGTGAAGGTTTCTTACATTTCTAGATTTCATATGGGGTATTAAGTGTACCTGGACGAAGATACACTTGATTCACTATGTAACAGGCAGTGTTAACAACTTCAGCCTAAAATTTATGAGGAATGTTATTTACATTTATCATCACACGAGTCATTTCCTACAAAAGTCTATTTCTTCTTTCTACAACACCATTTTTGCTCTGATGTTTTTGGTGCAGAAAATTCATGGGTAATTCCATGCATATCACAAAAATCAGAGAAAGTATGATTCTCAAACTCCTTACCATGATCACTTCTTATTCTAACAATTTTTCCTATGTGACAATCATTTTCATTTGAAATTTTCAAGCACAATCTTTTGAATGCATCAATGGTATCAGATTTAGATCTCAAAAATTCAACCCATTAATATCTAGAGAAATCATCAACACAAACAAACACATACATTTTTCCACCAAGGCTTTCAGTTTGCATAGGACCTATGAGATCCATATGTAAGAGTTCCAAAGTCTTTTTCGTGGCAATCTGTTGCAGCTGTTTATGAGTGGTCTTTACTTGATCCACAAACTTCATGCTTCAATCTTGTCAATTTAGGTACTCCTCGTACAATACCTGTGTTCACAATTTTGTTTAGCGTTTTGAAATTCAGATGTCCTAACTTGAGGTGTCACAGTTTAGTACTATCAACTATGTTGCTTTGACAAACAAAATTTTGTTCCTGTGGGACAAAAAGCATATAGCAATTATCTATTGACCTACTTCCTGCAAGAACACATTTGTTAGAACTATCAACTACTTCACAACAATCCTTGGTGAAGTTTACAAGCAATCATTGATCATACAGTTGACTAATACTAATGAGGTTTGCTTTGAGTCCTTCTACATGCAAAACTTTCTTCAATCGTGGAAAGCCTTTGAGAGCAAGGGTTCATTTTCCAAGAACACGTCATTTTTCACTATCGCCAAATGTTACTTCTCCTCCATTGCATAACTTGTAATTTTTGAGAATTTTCCGTTCACCTGTCATGTGCCTAGAACAACCATTGTCAAAGTACCAAGAGTTAGTAAGACATGTTTTCAAGGCAGTATAAGAGACTAGACAAGTTATAGGAGACTTTCTTACCCATATATGTTTTACCTTTTGCTGCGACAGGTACAGATAAGTTCTATCTCTTCTTTTCAATGCTCTCATAAGTTTGAAACATTGAGGTCTGATATGACCAGGAGTGAAGCAATAATGACAAATAGGAATGAACTTACTTACTTGTGAATTTCTTACTTCTGCGCCAGATTTTGTTGCAACAGATTGGTCCACCTTTGATTTTTCAGCTTCTTTAACAAACACCGTTTGACTTGTTGATGCTCCTCCTTGATAGCCTAATCCAGTGTGATCTCTACAAGACTTTTGAATTGATAACATATAATCAAACTTTTCAGTACCTGAGTTCATCATCTTGAAACCTCACTGGATATGTGATAGTTCCTGCTGCAGCATGTCGGCTCTTTGTTGACTTTTTCCTAAAGTTCTTTGCAACTCAGCCTTTTCCTTTTCAAGTTCAGCAATCTTTGTTAGTTGATCTTGATTCTACACACGATCAACCATTTTTGGTACATCATTTTGTAGGTTCTTATGAATTTGTCCTCTTCTTCATCACTGTCCAATTCGGAGTCAGTTTCACCCTCTGATACAACCAATCTTGTTATTGATGTTGTTGTCAATTCTGCTGCAACGGGTTCAGTTTCTATCTCAGCATCTAATTTGGTTGCTGCAGCACAGAACACAGCATAGTTGCTTGTGTGTTCTTTATCACTGTTGCTGCTACTTTCTGATTCTTCATCGCTCCATGCAGTATTCATGGCTTTCTTCCTTCTTTTCAAAGTATTGGCACACTCAGATTGAATGTGACCAAATCCTTCACATTCCCAACATTGAATTCCTTTATTCTTTTTCTTTCCATCAAACATTTTTTCATTCTATTTCTTGGATGTTTCAGCATTTACTGCAGCATATGAGTTTTTGCCAAAGTTGGTGAATTTTTGACCTTTCGCTTGATTCTTCCATTTTTTAAACACCTTTTTGAAATTCTTCATTAGAAGGGCCAAGGATTCTGTCAATATGACATCATTAGAAAGATCTTCATCCTCTCGCTTTTGAATTTCTGCTTACAGTGCAATGCCTTTTTCTTTTTTTTTTTCTGCTTGAATTTTATTTCAAAGGTTTGCAAAGACCCCATTAGCTCATCAAGCTTCATGGAATCCACGTTCTTTGCTTCTTCTATTGCTGTAACCTTAATAGCAAACCTGTTAAGAAGTGACCTCAATGTTTTTCTCACCAACTTTGAGTCTGAGTATTTTTCTCCCAATGCGAAAGCTTCGTTTGTGATGTCACAAAGCTTAACATTAAATTCAGCAATGGTTTTCTCCTCGTGCATCTGCAACACTTCAAACCTTGTTGCAAGTATTTACAATTTTGAAACTTTTACTGCAGCAGTAACTTCATATGCCGTTTGCAAGATTTCCCAAGCTTTTTTTGTTGTTTCACAAGATGAAATAAGCTTGAATTGATTCAAATCAACGACATTAGAAATTGCATTCAATGCCTTGGAATTGTTGGTAGCTACCATGTCTTCAGCTTTGGTCCATTGCAATTCAGATTTTTTCTCAACAGTGACTTCAGCAGTTATGGCAGTAAGGTATTCCCATCCACTTAGCATAACTCTCCAAGTAGCTTCATCAATAGCTTTAATGAAAGCTCTCATCCATGCCTTCCAGTACGAATAGTTTGTGCCATCGAGAAGATGTGGTTTATTGATTGATCCGCCATCTCGCAGAGTGTCCATATCTGCAAAAATAACCAAAAAAACTCTTTCGAAGATCTAACTGAGTGAGTTCAGTAACCTGCTCTTGATGCCACTTGATTGGTTTCTGATTATTATCTTGTTGTAATAATAGTTAAACAAAATAAATAAATGCTCGCAGAATATAAGGACATTGAGATTTAACATGGTTCAGCCATGCAGTCTACGTCTACGGGACCTCCCCTGGTCCAACAAACCTGTTCATTAATAAATCACAAGTTACAACATCAATGGACTTACACAAGTAAAGACTCCCTCTTGACCTTTGATGCCTTGATGACGAACTCCTTAATGAACCTAGGTTTGGCGAGCTCCCCTCAACTTGCGATTTTCTCTCCCGAGATCTACACCTTCTTCACTGAAGAATGAATAAAACAATAAACAAATTAAAACTCTTCCTATCAAAGATTAAAACAATATGCATAGCGGAAGCATAAATAAACTGTCTGTTTCACAATCTGCTGCAGCAACACATGGTTTATCAGATTTCCTATGTGATTGAGTTATGTTGCAGCACATCGTAAATCTGCTACAACAAAACCTGACAGCTCGAAAATCTAAGATAAATCCTCGTTTTCAGCTCTCTTTCGCACACCCCTTCAGTCGTGTGAGGCTCTATATATATGCTGAATTAATTGCCTAAACCTCTACAAGGTAATCCGTGTTTGAGCCTTGAGTTTTATGGAAAGACTTTGTCTCCAAGCAATTCTTGAATAAGGCAACCTTCCTTGCTTAAATAAGGAAACTTTAATCACTTTTAATGTAGATGTCAATTTGCCTTTTTAAATCTCTTGTAAATAAGGTAAACCTGTCAATCACAATTTTCCAAACAGATATGCATATCCCATAATTAAATTCAATTAAAGCATAATTTTGGCAAAACACATGCCAATCAATATCACAGCTCTTGTTGCAGCAACTGGTACAGCAAGGGGCGTAACGCACTCTAACACTACTTTGTATTTCAGCTAGCACACTAATTTTTTGTTTTTATTTTATTATTTTAAATTAATTTTTTAGGTTTCAACTCTTAAATTTTGAAGATTCATATTCTTTTCCATGATCCTTTATCCATAGGTTATATTCTTTATACCATTTTGTTAATTCATCTTGAAGTAAAAACAAAATGAATAAATTATTTGACCATTAATTTAGTATTTTAGTATTAATCATTGTGCCACTAAAAATTTTACGAAAGACCTAGTGCATAAAGTCAATATAGAATACGTCTAAATCAATTCAAAATTATAAATTTGTAAATCTGATGCAAATTAAAAAACTAAAAACTATAATATAAAAGAAGACAAAAAAATAAGAAAATGACAAGGAGTGGATAGGGGCTATCAAGTGTGGGCAATGAGAAGGAAAAAATAGGGAACAAGTTAAAATAGAGAATGCATATAGTGAGTTTTTGGACATTTTGCCTTCTTATTGTTTACCAAGGAACAAAAATTAGGAGTCTATTTGATACGTTCTTCTATTATAAAACATTGAACATATTTAGAAAATTAATATTCGGGTGTCATAGATTTGAATTTCAAATTTTTGACTTAGCTTGTACGCCTATTATTTCATCAAGCGTCTTTTTATTATGGTTGAAAATTATTTATAATTATTATTTTTTGTATAGTCTTAAAATTTGTAAATTCTAACGTAAGTGCACGTATTACAACAAGTAATAAAATGATGAGTAAAGATCGTTTCCACGAGGACTGAGATTATTAATTACCGAAATTGATTTAGCTCTAATTCTATTCGGATTATCAAAATTTGAGAGATTGTGATTAAAAGCTAAAGAATTAATGAAATTAATAAAACTAACAAGTACGGATTTCTATGGAAAGGTTGAATCAATAATTGGAGAGTTCTAGGGATTCCGATTTTACCAAGATTTATCCTACCCGAAGCTGTTGATCAAATCCAATTGATGACTATTCCTTATGCTGCCAACAATTTCACTAAGGTAAATAATAATATTTCTCAATCATCAATAACCTATCCCAATAAGCAAGTTACCTACATCTCTGTGATAATTGTGAACTTATGAAATGCATTAAGCCCTAGAAATTCAAACGCTACACTAGATCTCATAACTATCCCTAGCTTATGATAATTTAATGGTACTCCACACATGGTCTAGTCTAGTTATCACTTCTCAGTCTCAAACCAACTACAAAACAAACAATTATTGGCCAGACAATCACAAGCACTAAGCATATTGTGAAATACTCAACATAAAAATAAAATAATCTATCAATCAATCAATCCAACATAATTCGAGTGATCAAAATTTGGCTACATCATAGCCCTAGAAAAATAATCTAGCAACTCATAATAAATGTAAATGAAATCCAACTTCTATTAAAGTTCATGATGAGAAAGAGAAAAAACTATAGAAATCTCAAGAAAGTCGAGGCTAAATCTTGTATCTCCTCTGTCCTTCCTTGTCAATCTTGTGTTTCCTTGCGTTTTCTCCTCTCCAAAATGTCCTCTTTGCTCCACAAAAATAGCCGCTAGAAAAACTCCCCTTTTTGCAATGTCTGATGTCTTCTTTTTATCCTAGGGTTTGCTTCTTTTCACGTATTTTTACAAAATTACCCTTAAATTTCCTGCGCAGTTGCGCTATGACTGTGCTACTTCTATTTGTTCTTCAATTTCTCCACAAATTGCATGCAAGCCAATCTTTTGCTATTTCTCTTCAATCTTCGCCTCAAAACGTAGCTTGCCTCTTGGAAATTACCTACGACTCAAATCAAAGACAAAACCAATCAAATTGCTCATAAACTACTCAAAAACAAACAAAATTTAAGTGGAAAGGTGCTGAAATAATATATCAATAATACATCCAACAAACACTCTCAAACTTAAGTTTTGCTTGCCCTCAAGCAAAAGACACAACTAAAGAAAGAAACAACCTAAACCTAAAGACTCGACACATGACAATTCATGACAGTAATGTTATAGGATGGTAAATTTGCACGGCCTCAGTAGCTTTTTCTCAACTCAAGAGATGACTTACAATCACAAGCATGAGAAATCTCAACTTCACATAAGTCTCATTTTACTTCAAATCTCCCAAGTGAGTGTGTGAATAGCCTCTATCCTAATCAATTGTATCCGGATGAGTTTATGCAAGCGAAATGAATGTCCAATGTGGATCTTTTATTTTCAATTACTTAGGACTTCATAGGTTTACTTTTTATGCCACTCTCCACTAATGTAGGTTAATCATAATATTAAAGATCAATAGGACTTTACATTTGGTTGTAACGTGTGGCTAGGGTCAAGGTAGGATAATGAATATAATATAAGGCTACACTACCTGTAAGCACACAATCATTCTACGATGTTCAATGGAGCACATGTCAACTCTACTTCTTACCACCACAATTATTCAAGAAATCTCTTTTCTTGCATTTATCACTTTACTTCTTCAATAATCATTCCCAACATTACAAAACACATAAAGAATCCACAATCCCCCAAACTTGCATTTTGATAGTAACTACAAGGAGTGTGGCTCTTTTCTTTTCTTTCCATTCTTTGCTCTTTTTTTTTCAAAAACAAAACAAAACAAATCACCCAATCATTATACCTCCCATCATTCAACAAAAACCATAGCTCCATATAATCATCCTAAAATAATCATATGTTACAAGTAGAGAGGTAATTAATTGGGGAAACTAGACTTGACAAGTTAAGGAAGAATTTATAAGTTGTATAAGAAAGAAAAGGCTAATTAAGCTAAAAAATGATGGACTAGGGATATTCAATTATTACAAGAGTTGGCTTGAAAGGCTCAAACGATCCAAAGATGACCTAAATCATTTCCCTAATGCTATGCAACCTAGGATTTCGCTTCGAATGACAATCAAGCAAGTTCTAAAGTCCTATACTCATTTTTCTGTTCACTTAAACTCATATAATCCTTCTCTAAGCAATAACATAACTATGCGAGGCTAAGTGCACAGTAGGTGGGGATTTTTCGTAAAACAAAACTATGCTTCAGTCAATTATCCTCATTACTATCATGTCATTCATACACTACTCATCATCGGCCTATTTCTTATCTTTCCAGCATCACTTCAAATTTTTTTTCAATTTTTCAATTTTTTTGTTTTTTTTTGTTTTTTAATGAAACAAATAAAAAAATAACAAAACTCATGAAAAGAAAACACCTAGAACAAGAAAACACTTAAAACAAATATGAAAAAAAGTATGCAAACAAACAAGTAAACACCACCCCCAAACTGAGAAATAAACATTGTCCTCAACGTGAAAACATGAAATTAAAGAAACCAGAGGACTTCCCTGAGTAGTAACATCATTCATTTATCATCGGAAGGGAAGTAATGACTAGTTGGTGCAAAGGGCCGTAAGGCCGATGCGGGGGAGCGCCCAATTTCTTGCCAAACTCTGCCATGTACCGGAAACTCTACTCTTGTCTGACAGCCAACTCATCTTGTTTCCGGAGAAGTAGCAGCAATCGCTCCCCAAGACGTTCTTCTTGCTCTAACCGCTCATGTCGCCCCTGATCCATGTCCTAGCGCAACTGCGCCATGTCCTGGCGCAAAGCCTGAATATCTGTGAGATGGGCTTTTCCCTAATTCGGCTCATTCTCCTGCTGCACCATGCGGGCCCCCAAGGTTTCAATGGTAGTCTACATCAATGGAACTAGAGGCTGCAGTACCTCCTCAGTTGCGAATACTGGCATACTAGCTGCGAGACACAAACCTATAATTAATGCTGGGTCAGGCAATCCCCAGTAGTCCGTCCCTTCAAATACTCTAAGATTGACTGCTTAATTATCTTCCCAACGTCAATGCTGAACTGGTTACCAATGGCATAATTCAAGGTTGCACGCTCTCTGGAAACCTCATACCTATTCCCTATCGGTAAGAAGATGGAACAGATGAAGATGTGCCATGCTTTAATTTCCTTCCGCATGCCAGAGGATAGGAAACTCACAAACTTATCATCTCTCTTTTTCCATGTGGCACGATCATCTGTTAAATACCTGATAATGTTGTCTGGCTGAATGTCCTCTCCATGGGCATTATAGAAATCATCATCACGATTTGGTACCTGATAAAATTGATTGATAACGCCCCGGTCAAAAGCAATAGTCTTTCCACGAACCATAACCCTCTTGTCTTGGTGCTCTGGTGCATTAGCATAAAACTCCATGACAAACAACACATAACACGGCCTAGGATATTTGATGAAATTAATCCATTGTCGCGATTCATCCTGTTGTGCAATTAAAGGTCCAGGTTCCTCGAAGCGCTTGAAGATAAAAAATATTCTCAGTATATCGAGCTTTAGCCTTCTCACTAACAAATATATGGGTATTCAAAGCAGGCCTAGATTTGGATGTAGATGTACCAGATTGTGAACCTCGTTTCCTTTTAAGAGGCATGGTTATCGAGAAGAAGCAGTCAAGTTCAATGGTCAATCACATCCCACGGTTCAATCACACCCCACAACACAATAGTCCCATGTAACACTACGTAAGTATGAATCACCCAACAAATGTAAAGGTAGAGATACTCAGCAACACACTCAATATAAGTGCACAACGATCACAAGCAGTAGGACTGAGCCAACAACAAAACATTCACAAAGTACCCAACCAAGGCAATTGCACTACCACTGCAAGTCAGTCAACACAGAAAAACAGACACACCACATATTCACCAATCACCTGACCAATATGATGATGCACAGTCACAAACTACCCAATTGATAAAACACCTTGAAGGGTCAATGACAACAAACTAGGATGAATCAAAAATTCACAATCGGAGCTTCTGGATTGATGGCGTAACAAATAGTTACCCCATTAACTCGTCCCCCACACACTACCCTCTGCACAATTCAACAGTAGACACAAACTATGCCACTGACACACAAGAATATTAACGCCACAACACAACAAAGATCAGCAACTCAAAGGACGCCAATGCAGGTACACCTACTGCTTCTGTGTCTCGCGTTCTTCAAATTGCCGTTGAGTTTGTTTGTCCCTTTTTTTCCTTTTTTTTTCGAACAACGACCAAAGTATACACAAAATAAAAATTGAAAAACACTCACCAAGGCAAGAATGCTTGCTTCTGCTGTGTGGGAGATGTCGTCGTCACCAACGCCGTCACTCTCAGAAGCACCAACTGATGCCGCCGACGCCTCGCTTTGTGGCCGGTATTGGTTGCAGTCACGAGGGAGGGTAGTGCCTTGGGTGATACGTGTGTGGGCTAAGTAGGGTGACACGACGAGAGCAAAGGGGGTAGATAGGCGTCGTCGACGCTGGCATAGATGACGGTGGGTGAGAGAGAGAAAAGTATGGCGGCAATGGGAGTGACCAGTGAAGGATTTGGGTTTGTTTGGAGCCTATGAGAAATCTTGAGAGGGTTGAAAGTTCTGATCTTTGATTTTTTTCTTTTTTTCTACTTTGGGTGGTAGGTTGTGGATAGGTGAGATGTGGTTAAAGGGCGGTTTTGGAGTCTAGCATGGGTGGGTTGGATCTAATTGGGCAGTGTGTGAGTTCTTTTGATATGATGTGGTTTGGGTCTAGGGAATGTGGGCCGCGGGTGGGTAGGTAGGATTTTGGGTTTTGGGATATACACATATGCTATGGTAAGTGGGTTTGGTAACTGACGAATTTTTTTTTTTTTTTTTATTTCGAAAGTCACTGTAAGGCGCCAGCACAACTTCACTCTTTTTTAGCACAACAGCGTTGTTTTTTTTTCGAACAGCTCTAAAAAAAGTAATGCTTGACACTGCCAGTGCAGCTGCGCTAGAATTTAGCGCAACAGCGCTATTGCACAACTTTATTTCTTCTTATTTTTTCTCTTCCATGCACGCATCCATTTCACTCCAAACACCAATTTCTCCATATTTTCTGCTTTAATTGACTTGGTAGAATTTCTCGTTGCCTCTTCTTCCTTCAAACTAAACAACTAAGTTAGATGACAATAAAAATCAACAATTAACTCCGACAACTACAGCTCAAAAAAAATTAACTAAAAACAACTAAAACTATTAAATCAAGAAGAGTAAGAAAATTCGGGTTGCCTCCCGAAAAGCGCTTGTTTTAATGTTGACAGCCCGACAGAGCAATTTCTCAAGCCGAGTTAAGGTGGACAATGGACTTGTGTTTATCAAACTCATCATCCCAATAAGTCTTCAACCGTTGTCCGTTAACCTTGAACATCCCCTTCTCTGGATGATTTACTTCAAGAGCTCCATAGGGAAACACATTTGTTACAACAAAAAGGCCAGACCATCTTGATTTAAGCTTTTCGGGAAACAAGTGAAGCCTTGAGTTGTATAAAATAACTTTCTGACCAGGCAAGAACTCTTTTCGTGAGATATGCTTATCATGCCATGCTTTTGTTCTCTCTTTATAGATCTTCGCATTCTCATAGGCTTATTCCGGAACTCTTCTAACTCATTCAATTGCAAAAGTCTCTTTTCTCCTGCAGCTTGCATATCCAGATTCAACTGCTTCATTGCCCAATACGCCTTGTGCTCGACCTCCACTGGTAAATGGCAAGCTTTTTCATAGACCAATATGTAAGGCAACATCCCAATTGGTGTTTTAAATGCAGTACGATACGCCCACAATGCATCATCAATCTTCTTGGCCAAATCTTTGCGCAAATTGTCCACTGTTTTCTCAAGAATCTTCTTTATTTCTCAATTTGAAACTTCTGTTTGCCCATTGGTTTGAGGATGATAAGCAAGAGCTTTCCAATGTTTGACACCATACGAGTACAAGGGCTTCAAATTGCTTGTTGCAAAATTGAGTACCTTCATCACTGATTATCGCTCAAGGTGTGTCGAACCTTGTAAAAATGTTCTTCTTTAGAAAATTCAATACTACCGTACCATCATTTGTTGGAGTCGCCACTACTTCAACCCATTTAGATACATAATCAACTGCAAACAAAATGTATTTGTTATTATAGGAAAAAGGGAAAGGCCCCATGAAATCGATTCCCCACACATCAAAAAGTTCAACTTCAAGAATGTTTTGCAATGGCATTTCGTTCTTTCTTGAGATATTCCCTAATCTCTAGCATCTGTCACATGCAACAACAAAAGTGTGACCATCTTTGAACAAGCTAGGCTAATAAACACCTGATTGTAGCACTTTTGCCGATGTTCTATTGCCTCCAAAGTGACCTCCACCCTCAAGTGTGTGGCAATGTTGCAAAATATCTTCCACCTCCTCTTGTGGAACACACCTTCTGATAACTTGATGGGCACAATGCTTGTAGAGTATAGGATCTTCCTAATAATAGTGCTTCACATCAGATAAAAATTTCTTCCTCTACTGATAATTAAGATCAGCTGGGAATACATTTGCCACTAGAAAATTCACAAAATCAGCATACTAGGGAAGAGTCTGAGCAGATTGTATCGCAAGGATCTTTTCATCTGGAAAGCCATCTTCAATAGGCGGCTTCACCATCTTAATATCTATTGGTAACTCAAGTCTAGAAAAGTGATCTGCTACCAAATTTTATGTGTCTTTCTTATCTTTGATCTCCAAATCGAATTCTTATAACAATAACACCCAACGAATGAGCCTTGGCTTTGTATCCTTCTTGGCCATAAGGTACTTAATAGCTAAATGTTCACTGATGTGCTGTCGCAGGCAACCAAAAATAAAACCTGTACTCCGAAAAATATATGTAGTAGTGTGAGTAAGGATCGTTCCCACAGAGAGTACCTAACCTAATTTTATGTTACGTAAACAAGGTTGGGGAAGGGGGAGGTTTGCGTATATAAAGAAAACTTAAGAAAAATTACTGAAATTAAAAAGATATCAAATTTAATCAAGAAGACGAACCTTGGTCTAAGTCAACATCCACCATCGAAATCTTGTAGCTGATCATTGATGCAAGTATATTTCAATTCAAACTTTAAATATTCACCGTTGGAATTATTTTCCTATCTCTCCTTAGTCGTAGTTAATTAGAATACACGCGACCTAATTAACCCTAACCACTAAACAACCTCAGACACGCGCTAAAGGTTTAATCTAGTAGCAGCCTTAAGAATTAGAGAGATCGATGAAACTAAACAACACAAGCACACGCGATTGCATTTAATTTAGTTGAACGTTTTTCCTGAAATCTAATAATCTCTGACACAGCAAATTATTAAATCTTAGTTGTTTCGCAAATTAGAGGGATCAAACAATTACGGATTTGATATCTAACTTAACAATAGATTATAACAAATAATAAACTAGTTGGCCACCCAAGCAATTAAACGAAACAATCATATAAATAAAACAGAAGAACATTCAATACTTAAAGCATAAATTGAACAGTAAAAACTAATTAGATCTCACAGTTTTCTTGATTCCGATGCTTCAATTTCCTTCGACCAAGAATAAAAGTTTAGCCACGCAGAGCCATAAAGAAATTTTGAAGGAGAAAAGAGGAGAGAAAGAGAGGTCGTCGAAATCTTATGATTTCTCCCCTTATTTATAGTTTGTGAAGCCTACCAAATCCCATAAGATAATGGAATCCTAATCTAAATAGAATAAGAAAATATTAAAGGTGAAGTAAACTCCTAATATAACTAGGAAAGCCTAAAACAACTAGAAAAAGTCCTAATACAATTAGGATAGCTAAAATAGCTGGAATTTTCGTGCACCACATCCTCCACCATCAACTAGAAGCTTCTAGATAAAGAACATTCTAGAACATTAAACAGCACAGGTGCAGCAACTTCACGTCCAATTTCGACCTTGATGCAGCCTTTATTTCTCAAAACTCAAAACATGAAAGTTTTAGATCTTCTTCTTGAATCGCCTCAATCGGAGTTTGGATGAGAGAGTTATGTCCAAAAAATGTAACAATATTGGAGCTGTCCAAAATTGCGCGATTTAACTTCGTTTTGCACTTAACGCCTCTATTTACATCCTAAATCAAAATATAAAAATAATGAGTGTATTTAGGCATCAAATAGGTGTAAAAGATTAAACATTAATGGAGAGAAATATGACATTTTGCATTCTTATCAAATTCCCCCACACTTAACATTTGCTCGTCCTCGGGCAAAACTCAAATTTTTAAGAATACCAAAGTTGCAGTGCCATCAACAAAGAACAACCAAGCTCTTCAAAACTCATAACACATCATGAACAAACATTCTTAACTAACTTATAATTCCTTAGTAAGCATTCTCACTCGAAGATGGAGTAACGAAATACGTAGACCCTCACAGAGATAAACGCTCGACTCTCATGTGTTTGAAGGGTATGTGTTTCGCTCAAATTCATTCCAATGAAAATGATCTACCATAGGCTTGCATATCTTCTCATTCTCCACCACTAAGATCACATGCATAACACAAATCATAAGGACTTTTCAAGGGTTGTAACGGGGCTTAAGGACAAAGGTAGGAAATATTTGGGAATGTAGCTCAAAAGCCATTGAAACTAGCGGAGCAAAAAAAAAAAAGAAATCAACTCAAGCTCGAATATGTAAAATATGTCAAAACCAATCACTCCATTCAATAGTTTCCATCTTTATATATATCATGTATAAACAGAACCCTTTCTTGGAATTTTTAGGAGGAATTATGAACATGGATAGTTTAAAAGAAATTTCCTCCATCATTCCCTTTCTTCTTTGTTTCTTTTTCTTCTTCTCTCTTTTTTTTTGTTTTTTGGTTTTTTTCTTCCTTTTTTTCTTTTTTTTTTTCACCAAAATTATATCACAATGGAACTCACAAATTGAGAATGAAAATATGTTTCAGTTCACCAGTCATAGCCTTACCACAGTTCCAGACACCCCCACATTTATTTCTTGCACACCTATACATATCATAACATTGAACAATGTTCCACTAGTCCTAAGGCTTGGGTAAAGACATTTTTTTTCGAGTTTAAAGCTTATAACGTGGGTTCACAATAAACAAGGTTAATAAGGCTCAAAGGGGTTTAACAAAGGGAAAAATTAAATACAAGGTAGACTATTTGGCTTATGTAGCTAAATCAAAGAAGGCCTTAATCATGTTTATGCATGCATGCGCCAATATGACCTCGAAGAGAATCAAGGCAAGTTCTAGAGAAACAAATCCATGGAAGAATATCTCTCATGAAAAAAAAGGTGGGACTGATTATGAATGTGTCAGTCTAAAGGCTCAAAATCTCATCAGCTTTTGTCTACGAAATTTAGACACTACCATGCTCAAGAAAAATAACTAAACTAAGTAATTTTAAGCGGAAAGAGTACTTATTCAATCATGTTCTGAATCTTTTAAGCTTAATTGCACCTTGCTCATGGCATGCACAAAAACATTGTAAACCAAAATTTTTATTTAAAAAAAAAACACAAATTAAAACTTTTTTTTAAAAAAAAACACAAATTAAAACACAACCTAAATCCCCTCCCCCACACTTAAAACTTTCATTGTCCTCAATGAGTAAAAATAAACTGTCAAATTTATGCAAAGATGAGTAGAGACATGAAAATAAGTGAAGTAAGAGAAATATAGTCTGTAGGAAGACAAACCTGAAGCACTTGTCAGAGAGAAGAAAAGTAATGCTTGAAATCTGTGACTATTTAGTGAAACCCCAAGAAAACAAGAAAAAGCAAAATAATAGGAAACAAAGGCTTTTTTATATTTTTTATTTTTTTCATTTTTTATTTTTATATATATATATATTTTTTATTTTTTTGTTGGCCGACCCTATTTACATCCCCATACAAAGGCTCCGAACTCTGGGAGGCACTGAAGCCGACTCTGTGAAACAATAAAAATATCAAACTAACTAATATCTAAAAAAATTAAAATACCTGGATCCATTTAACGTCAACCAGTAAGACGAACTTCCATTGGGTTGCCTCCCAAGCAGCGCCTTTGTTTACTGTCGTTGGCTCGACCCAATGCCTCATTCTTTAATCAGTACAAGTTGGATCCTCAAGGTCTAATTTTGTCGCAGCCTCTACTTCGACACCTTCATAGAAAGGTTTAAGTCTATGGCCATTCACCTTTAATACCTTGGAAGTTGATAAACTTTGAATTTCAACTGCACCATGAGGAAAAACATTAGTAACAACAAAAGGTCCAATCCAACGAGAACGCAACTTACCTGAAAACAAACGAAGTCGTGAATGGTATAGAAGAACCCGTTGACCAACTTTAAACTCCTTCCTTGAGATCATTCTGTCATGAAAAGCCTTCGTCTTTTCCTTGTAAATCCTCGCACTCTCATAGGCATCATTGCGAATTTCCTCTAACTCTTGTAGTTGCAACTTTCTGTGTTCTCCACTTCCATCCATCTTCAGGTTGAAACTCTTGATAGCCCAATAGGCCTTGTGCTCTAACTCAACTGGAAGATGGCATGGTTTCCCAAACACCAATCGATATGGCGACATACCAATGGGCGTCTTATAAGCAGTCCTGTACGCCCACAAGGCATCATCCAAGCGCAAACTCCAATCTTTCCTACTTGGATTAACCGTTTTTTCAAGGATGGACTTGATCTCTCGATTCGACACTTCCGCTTGTCCACTAGTTTGCGGATGATAGGCAGTTGACACCTTGTGGGTGACATGGTACTTTCTCAGCAAAGTCTCCACAGTTCGATTACAAAAGTGAGTGCCTCGATCACTTATTAGAGCTCTTGGGATTCCAAACCTGGAGAATATATTAGATTTGATAAAATCTGCAACAACTTTAGAATCATCAGTCCTGGTGGCTTTAGTTCTACCCACTTGGAGACATAGTCAACAGCAAGCAAAATATAAACATAACCGAAAGACACAGGAAACGGTCCCATAAAATCGATGCCCCAAACATAAAAAATCTCATAGAATAGGATGGGGGTTTGTGGCATCTCATTCCTATGAGATATATTACCTGACTTTTGACAATGTTCGCATGACTTACAAAAAGAATATGAATCCCGAAATAAAGATGGCTAGTAGAACCCACATTCTAGCACCTTTCTCGCCGTCCTCTTAGCCCCAAAGTGACCTCCGCAAGCATAAGAATGACTAAAGGTGAGAAAAGAGATAACTTCATTTTCAGGAACGCACCTTCTTATCACTTGATCTGCACAATGCTTCCATAAGTATGGGTCATCCCACACATAGTATTTGGCATCACTCTTGATTTTATCCCTTCGAGCCTTAGACAAATAAGAAGGTAACATATTAGTAACCAAATAATTGACAATATTCGCATACCAAGGTAATACCCCACTCGCGGAGAATAATTGTTCATCAGGGAACGTTTCCTGTAAACGAAGCTTATCTTCCACATGAACTAAATGACTCAAATGATCTGCGACACGATTTTTTGTCCCTCTTTTGTCTTTGATTTCCACATCAAACTCACTTAAAAGAAGTATCTATCTTATTAATCTTGGTTTTGCCTCTTTCTTCGTCATCAAATAACGCAGAGCTGCATGATCAGAGTAAACAATGACTTTAGTACCAAGCAAATAAGATCGAAATTTTTCTAAAGCAAAAACAACAGCTAAAAGCTCTTTTTCAGTAGTAGAATAATTTCTCTGCGCATCATTCAAAGTCTTAGAAGCATAGTAAATGGCATGAGATGCTTTTCCCATTCTTTGACCCAAAATAGCGCCTACTGCATAATCACTTGCATCGCACATTATCTCGAAAGGAATGTTCCAGTCAGGAGGTTGAATAACTGGAGTAGAAGTCAACAATTCCTTCAGTTTATCAAAAGCTTTTTTACACACCTCATCGAACTCAAAAGCCTCATCCTTTTGTAACAACTTGCATAGGGATAATGCTATTATGGAGAAGTCCTTGATAAATCTTCAGTAAAAAACTGCATGTCCAAGAAAAGAATGAACTTCCCGTACACTAATAGGGTAAGGTATAGATTGGATAACATCAACTTTAGCTTTATCTGCCTCAATTCCTTTAGATGAAATAACATGACCTAAAACTATACCTTGTTCAACCATAAAATGACATTTTTCAGAATTTAACACAAGGTTTGTTTCTATGCATCTCTGAAGAACAAGTGTAAGATCATGCAAACAATTATCGAAAGAGTCTCCATAAACTGTGAAATCATCCATAAAGACTTCTATGATATGCTCAATAAAATCTGAAAATATGTTAACCATACACCTTTGGAAAGTGGCTGGTGAATTG